>JAOTRN010000030.1:1715105-1731254 GCA_028566695.1 Bagroides melapterus
CTCTCTCTCTCTCTCTCTCTCTCTCTCTTTCTCTCTCTCTCTCTCTCTTTCTCTCTCTCACAGACACACAGACGCACACACACACAGGGGCGGACACCTGCCTTTTGTTTACGCAACAATCCCAACATGACTTGTGTGTAGTGCGCGATCCCCGAGTGCCGACGCGTCTCGCTGAAGCCGAGCTCCGGGGCTCGATTCAATTAGAAGGAGATAAAGGGCCGTCATTGAGGATGAGTGGAGATAACGGATTGGAGTGCCTCAGCTGCCCGCCTTTGTTTGCTTAATTAAGGATGACCTCATCGCTAAAAATGGCTACTGCTTCTCCCGGCGTCACGAGCAGAGCCATCAGCAGATTGGAGAGCAGGCAGGGTGCCAAGAACACTCACACAACTCTCTTTCTCACACACGCACACACACACTCTTTCTATCAGCCACTCTTGTTTTCGCTCTCTTTCCGTCTCTGACACACACCTATAGAATACAGAGACGCTTCACTCTCAGGCGCACATCCTCGAGTCAAGATGTTCATCTACATGACTGCAAACAAAAAAGAAGCCGGTTACGGTTACGGCATGCACGGTGTTAAACGTTCTCCCTGCCAAATGCCACACACACAGTGATGTAATGCCAGTCAAGTCCAATTCAGCGTCAGATGAGGTCACCGGGTTCAGCGCTTTCTCTGTGCGTTATGACGGCAGACCATCGGCTAATTAACTCGTATGGCATATGAATATGGTCCAAATTTACAGCGCTTCACAAAGGTCACAGGCCAGCAGACCTTTATTGCTCTCTTGTATTTATGTATTTTAAATCATTCCCAGTTTTGAACTGGACTCCACCCAGAAAGTTCTCCTTAATTCATGAAAATCTCATTTCCGACCGACTGAAAGCAAAGGACATTTCTCTTATTAAAAAATGACGTCGTTAGCTGTGCATCGAGACACGTAGATGCTAATTAGGTTGTTGTGTAATGGGACGATGTAACAACTTGACAGCCCAGATGATTCAGATAAGAATTAATATCTGTGATTAATTTGAGATTAATAAGAGCATTGGTAGGATAATGATTACTGATTGTATCCATATGCTTTCTCTTCTATTCACATGAAGAAGCAAAAATAAAAAGCAGAGACAGTCATTGTTACTTCCTAAGTTTTTTTTTTTTTTGCCTTTTGCCTGACTTGACCTTCGCCGAGCCGAGCAGGAGACTAAAGTGACCTCACATCTCCCCCTAAAAAAGATGGCCAATTAATGACTCAGCCCTGACCTCAGCCACAGCACTGACCAAAGACTGGCAAAAAAAAAAAAACACAACACAACCTTGGAACCTTGTCCTTCTTCAAGACTTCCAGATCTCCTCAAGTGTAAACAAACCTCCTCCTCGGGTACAGGTTAACATTCCCAAAATAAAATTTGTTACAAAGGTGTCAGAATTAATATTCCTCATCGTTCTGAGACGCTGTGCTTGTTCGAGCACGTCAGCATATATTTGATGTTTAGTCTGCGTTAAAGGTTCGAGAGTCTAAGGGTGAAGAAAAGGGTGTTTAACGGAAGCCATCACTCAGGTGTGCGGATAGTTGAGAGAGTGCTGACAGTTTAACAGGGGATGGAGCTGCCAGCTTAGGAAGCTCATAAAAAGGTTGCATATGCACCAAACATGATGGAAGACATACCTAGATCTTAAAAAAATATATAAAAATACTATAGCCTCCTGCAGTGCTGCGATCATCTGACGGAGATTTCCGAGGGTGAGCTGAAACGTAAGAAGAGAGAACATGTTAATTTATCGTGTCACTACACACAAAAACAGATGGGTGCTCTTCCACCAGAGGATCGACAAGGCTTCCGTATGCTCAAGTTTGCAGGTTATTTAAAGGTCCCGAGACGCAGAGCCGTGTGGAGATCAAGCACTTCTCGGTGCCATTTATATCACCAGCAGGTTGCATGATGGATTTCGTGTAGGAAGTTCACCGAGGCCAATTCGCCCTTCTCCATCTGGCCAAGACAAACGTAGGGACGGCTCGGTCTGAAGTCAGATCCTAGAGACAAATGAATGTCAGGCAAGATCTCCAGGTGTGATACAAAGGGACACATTATTGCTCGAGCTTGCATATCACGGGAAAAATCTTACTGTAGTAACTCGACCTGCCACCGTTGGACGTCTGGAATATTGAATATTCCGAGAAGGATGGATCACCCTCTGTGTTAAAGTTTTACATCTTCTATGAACGTGAAGCCTTGGTGCCTTTCAACCCGTCCGATCTTGATTTAATTGCTGTCCTTCCTGTCATGGAGGTCTGACCTGTGACCTAACCCGAAGCCTCAAGTCAGACAAGTCTCAAAGGACCTGGCCTTCTGCTCCTTCATCTTAAGTATGCTGTAATGTCAGGTCCAGATGTACAGATGGTTTACTGTTTCTGTTTTTACTGTACTTCCATGCCGAAGGTGAGAACAGACCCTTAGGGCCATTAGAATCATACACTGGAAGTCCCAAGCCAACATTTTCATCAGACCGCCACCATTGAGCAAAGAGCTCTGAGGGTCTCAGGGTTCATGGAGGTCTGCAGTCTGATAAAGCAATAACACTAGCATGTAAGCTAGCGGTTTTTGTGTGTATCTGTGAAGTGATGGATAAGTTTGTTGAAATCTAATGACTGACTCCCTGTATGACTTTATAGAAACCTCCTTGACTCTGTATGGACATCTGGAGCAAAACAGTGCTGCTCCACCATTTATGAACCTTACAAGGACATCACCATGTACAACCCATCGGGCAGAGAACACTGGAAGGTTGATCTCAGAGTTGTTTTGGAAATGTCTGGGGATGCCCCAGGAGGTGCTATGACTGGGCGTAGATCAATATGGGGTGACTTTCTCAGCATGCTGCCCCACCGAGGTGCTGCAGTGTGTAGAGATTCTGCCTCACAGATCCAGAGTTCCTTGTTTCTGCATGGGCTTCTTACAAGTTCTCCATTTTCCTTTCTCCTTCCAAAAATCAGTAAGTAGGTTGGAATGTGCATGGTGCCCTGTGATGGATCCCGAACAAGGTGCTTTAATTACCTTACGCCCAGCATTCCCAGGATCTGTGAATGATCCCAGGCACATCTATGCCCTTCTTGTCTATGCTTTTTGTTCCTAGCAGCTTTGTGGTTCCTGAGCTTGGACCTTACACCATATAAGGTGCTTGGACCTTACACCATATAAGATTATATGGAGGAAAAGGGATAATAATGATGTAGAGTCTTCTCTGCTGAGGTTGTACTAACCATTTCAGTGGCCTATAATGTTTCTAGATGGATCAACATCCAGAGCCCACATGATTGCAAATAGTCATGATACAGATACTGACAAAAAAGATTACCCCAGCGCCAGAAGATGAAATGTGATGGTGCATATACAGTTTAAGATTTACACAGTATGACCAATTTTATTGGTAGTAAAATGAACAAGGCATTAAATTCATAGTTAGGACTAACAGGCCTAAATATTGGAGAAAACAAAAAGAACAAACGAAACTACTAACAGTCTTGACGTCTTGAAACATTTAAAGAGTTTGAGAGCAGTGCTTTACTGTCCAAAGAAAATGACAAAAAAAGGGATAAAGTGGTATTGTGGTGTGATTTAGAGGAAATTTCTCGTGTTTTGTCAGTTTGTGTTTTGTTTGGAGGTAAAAGATGAAGAAATTGCATTCTGACAAAGTGACTCACTCATTCATTCAGACTTTTGGCTGGAATCAGAGTGGATCCTACTGTGTTATGGTAATTGGTTATAGAAGCTCTGTGTAAACTTGTGTATGGGAATCAGACTTTTCTGCTCTGAAAGTTTGCTTTGGGAGAGCTGGACACGTCGGAAAGCAAATTATTTTCACTCGGTCGGGTCTGTCTGCAGATCGCACACTAGAGAAAGCATGTACGTCTGATTAATCACATACTGTACAAGGCGTCATGTAGGAAGATGCTAATTGGTGAAAAGGTGTTGATTAATGTTGTATAACAGAGGCACAGATAATGGATCCAACAGCAAAGTGGATCATAGGTTAAATTGTTAATTAATTAATTGTTTCTATAGTAACAGGTCATTTAAAGGGATATACCAAGTGTAACAGCTTGTCTGGCTTTCTGGGGGGGTGGGAATAATCATATCTGATCATCAATACTGAAGTGAATGAATGATGTTAGGCTTATTTTTATCTTTTTGAAAAAACACCTTTAGCTTGTTTTCTACAAATATCAATTTCTAGTGTCCAATGATGTCAAATTTTGGCTAACGGATAGCAGAGTATTTCTACTTTTACACAAAAGAAATGATAGCTATCTAATTTGAAAGAAATGTGAAACAGTTCTGATTGAATTCTACCCCCAAAGTAACACATTTATTCACTTCACATCTCATTCATTTCATTTAATTATATTGTGCATAGTATTCATTTCAGGTCCTCTAATCCACTCTGAGGTAACAGTGCTGCTTCTGCTCCAGTAAACCTTATCTCTCTTATTTGTGGTGTTGCCTGTAAGATATATATGATACATCAAGCCAGTTCCTCTTTAAGCCAGATGCTGAGAATAACTCTATATCCAGAGTGAAAGAGGAGCTTTGGGTATCTCCCTCAGTACAGCCTGTGATTTGTTCCTTCTCTGCTTATGCTTTCTGAGAGGTCACCTCTCAATTGCCATGAGGTTTTGATCGCACTGTTAACTCTGGATCACGCGATATGCCTTTTCAGTGAAAAGAATTTCTCTCCTAATCTCCACCAGCTGCACGGTGCATGTCGTTTATGTTGACAGGCCTGGCTGAGAGGTACCAGGCCCTGCAGAGCCACATTGCGAAGTTCACATACATCTGTGGCTGCCATCGTGATCCCAGAGACGCCAGGAGCGTTCTGTTAGAAGCTTTAGAAAGTTAAGTCGACGTCATGTGAAATCACAGTGCTCCTGAGCTGGTGAGAGCGATGAGCAGATGTTCGATGTATGTAGATTAAATCTTTATTTGTTTTCTATTCAGATTATAGATGTGATGATGGCATCTTGGGTCAAGTAAACGAGTTCAGCTGAGATTGTGCTGGCCGTGCTTTCCGAGCGAATGCAACGCAGATGAATGAGTGATAGATTAAATCTCTTTTTGCTTCCTTAGACAGCGTCTAGTTCAAATTAAAGTGTTGCAGAGAATTCGACCTCAACAGGAATCAGGAATGAATCACCATAGGAACACTAAATCTCAGCTACTTCATTGAAAAGTGCCTTACATTTGGGTTAAGAGTCCTATTTCAAGAAGACAAAGTGTTTGTCATTCTTCTAATGGGGCAAAGTTTTGGGGATTATCTGTGTCCAAAATTTAAGGGTAGAATTGAAGAGAAAGTACACTTTACTTGGGGTGAAGTGACCTACATTCGGAAGGTGAAATGTCCTACATTTTGGGGGTGATGTGTTCTAGTACAATTAGGGGTGAAGCGTCCTACATTTGGGGGTTGAAGTGACCTATATTTGGATGGTGAATTTGAAGTGAACTACATTCGTAAGGTGAAATGTCCTACATTTTGGGGTGATGTGTTCTACAATTGAAGGGTGAAGTCGGAATGTCCTATATTTGGATGGTTGTGTCCTGTATTTGCAGGTTGAATTATTTTACATTTGTGGTTAAAGGCTATACCTTCAGAGGTTATCATATGGATGAAGGGTCTTACTTTTAGGTAGCTGCTGTGTCCTATATTTTGGAATTGAAGTGTTCTACCTTTGAATGGGTGTGAAGTCTACTCTAGGATGAACAGTGTTTAATGGGTGAATTTTTCTACCTTCAGAGAGTGAAGTGGCCTACATTGATGTGGCAAAGTGGCCTACTTTTGGAAACAAAGTGAGATACTGTTTTTTGTTTGCTTTTTTTAAAATTATTTCTTATTTTACTTACAGTGATTGAATCTATAAGCTATTGAAGCTTTAAAACATTAACAGGACTGTGAAGCTACCTACATAACAACTAGCAATTTTACCCTTATACTCTACAATATAAACTCTAGACCTTACCTCCTAAACCTCAAGACCTAAACTGTAACACTTAAAACTTATTTCATAAAAACCCTCACTATTAAACCTAAAGCCTTAAATCTTAACTCCAAAACCTCAATCTCTAAACCCTAGATCTTAAGCCTTAAACCCTAAGTCCCAAATCTTAAGCCCTAAACATTAGGCCCTAAACCATAAGTCCTAGAACTTAAGCCCAATAACTAAAACTCCTTTATGCCCAAGATCCTGGAGAAATAGAATTTCATTCTGTTCTATCCATCTATAGGTGGGATAAAAAAAAATTAACCTGGGAGAAGAGAAGAGAAGAGAAGAGAAGAGAAGCTCTGAGTTTCTTACATAAACTGCTTTGAGAAGCTCGTTTTATTCCTTTGGCAAAAAGTGTAAAGCAGTCAAAAGTGTGCCAAAGAAGAAAACTTTGAATTGATTTATATTAAATCAACACTATGAAGAAAAAGATGGAGGCAAGCTGTTTTTTGGCCCATTAGTGCTTTTCTGTCCTCCAACTTCTATTGCTCCTCTGTAGAGAATCGAGGTTTTGTAAGTTTGTCAAAAAACTGTGCTGGAATCAGCGTTGCGTCAGTCCGTGGTGGAGCGGAGGAATCCTGGATTCGCTGGGGAAATAAAAAAAAACCACACTCGGAATTTCACTCGTCCAGCGCTCCTAGTCGCCAGAAAGCATGCGTATTATTGTTCAATAGCATTGTTACGGAAACAGTGGCATGCCAAAAATATGTACTTACCTCTTTTATCACCTTCCAGCACTTCCACAACGTCTGACGATTAACATTCAATATCGGAATGTAAGATTAGGAAATCAGTTTGTACATTCTGTAAGAAAAAAAAGGAAGAGAAGCCGGGGGGGGACTTTTTGTGTTTAACAAACGAATCATTTGCAGGAGACCCTAATGAAATTATTATATCATTCTACATACAGTAGAATTCCCTATAAAGGGAATTCCGTTTCTAGTCAAAACGAGGACATGTTTTGGGGAATAATAATAAATGAATGAAAAGGTCTAGTACCTGTCATGAGAGCTATTAAAATGAAGGCATTGCTTCAGAATGACACATAAGTTTTTACTGCTCTTTTGAGGACGTAACACTCTGTCACATAACACTCTTTATTGGGAAACACAGTGGTGGTAGCATCATTGGGTAGCAAAATTGTGCACTTTTTAGATAGATGCACATCACCATGACATTTTGGTGGAAGAGATGGGGGTGCAACAGCAGAAGATCACCTTGGGTTCGTTTGTCAGCAAAGAACAGGAAGCTGAGACTAATGTGGCACAGGTAGTAGCAAAGGTAGCCTTGTCCGATGAATCATGATTTCTCCTGAGGTTCACAGATGGTAGGGTTTTAAATCCCTCTCCCCAACCTGCATCGTGTCAGCGGTCCAGGCTGGTGGAGGTGGTGTAATGATGTGGGAGATGTTTTGTTGGCACAATTTCCACCTGCTTATACCAACCAACCAATCGTAGCTTGAATGCTGGAGTATTTGCGTATTGTTCCTGAGCATGTGCATACCGTCATGACCACAGTTTTCCATCTTCTAATGTCTACATCCAGCATGATAACGATAAAGCAAAAGTTATTGAAATTCAACCTTCAACCTTCTCTCCAGTTACCAGATCTGAAGCCAGTAAATCACCGTCGATATGTGGTAGTATGGGAGATTCACAGCATGAAGGTGCACCTGAAAAATGATACAGATTGACCAAAACCTCAGGAACATTCTTGAACGTTCTTCCATCTTGTGGAAACCAAAACGAAGCCTTACCGAGAATCAGAATAATGTTCTTAATAAAGTGCCCAGTGAGTGAGTCTATGTACTGTATGTGTATCTTTGCAATATAAACAGTATTCATAGTACCTCTAAGTCCTTAGAGAAACTGGTGGTATAAAATGAGGAATAAAATCTATTTAATATCTTTATTCCGCATTTTTCATTTGACCAAATAACCCTGAATATCATTATTAATTTGGGCTCCACAGAGCCAAGCTCATAAAGCTTGATTTTGGAAAAAATAATTTGTAATATTGTTCCACTTCAGCATAATTTCTTTGGATTTTCCCTCTCCTAAAAGCAAGAAAAGAAAGAAATGGCTCATTTTAACAGAACATAGAAGTTCATATGGCTTTGTTGAAAGATTGCAGTTGAGCGTCGCTGGTGCGTGACTGTTGAAAGATTTAAGGTCCGTTGACTCGTTTCTATCCTTCTTTCCACTTTACCATCTCTGGATTATGTGATGATTCTAAGTGCGACCCTGAAAGACACCAGACAACTGGTCTGCCCTGCCCTCTTCCCAGTCATGGACCAACCGTTGATTTATTCTGATTATCAAAACACACAACGATATTATTTCAATCCAGACCACATCCAGAAACATAAACCTTCAAACTAAATTATTTGTCTCCAGTCTTCCTTTCCACCTTTTCTCCCCACTAACACACACAGACTTCTTTTCAATGTCTTTGGGTTTCTCTTTCTCCCTTCGCCATGGCCCCTCTCTCCCTCTCTGCATGGAGCTGTCAGGAAGCTGCCGGGTTCTGGCTCTGCGGCCACATTCCGCACATGCTTGTGCCAGCGTCATATCGCATTCGGCCTGAAGCGCCTCTTGACCCATCCGTCGCTGTTAATCCCACGAGGAAAAAGAACTGCAGACGCTCTGTGAAAACAAGCACGACTCAGGGGGTTGATTTGGTGTGATTGCAATTTTGCTTGTAATGTTTTCGTAGCCTGCGCTAACTCCACAGAAGGAGGAAAGAAGTAATAAAAGTGTCACTTAGATCATCTCAGGCTAACGTTTGCGACTCGGCGGGCCTCAGACGACATACTGTAAACTCCGAGCACTTTTGCAGCACGATTAACAGTTAACACGAACCAGGCAGCCCTAAGCTCCCGGGCGCACGGGTGCAAAGAAACCAAACAAACGAGACGTAACAGTCGATATGTTCCATAAATTCTCCCATGAGCCCCCGCGGTCTTCAGGCCAAGGCCACACGGATGGTAGAATCATAGCAGCCGTGTGTTTACGCAAGTCCGAAGAGCAGTCGGCCTGGACTACATCAAAAACAGAGGGACGTTTTATTTTTCTTTCTGCCAAGACTATGTGGCTTCTGTCAGAGATCCATCTCCCATGTAAATCCTCCTTCCACAGAAATGTACAGAGAGGGAAGTGTGAACTGACAGTGTACTGATTTAGCAGAAACAGGACCTCACAGTTGCAAATCCAAGGGGATTTATATGAGCCAAATCATATGAAGAGTTAAGGTTAAGGTTGTGTTTTACTTTTCTTATGACTTCATTTATAAGGTTTAACAAGATGATATTTTATCATCGACTTTCATTTGATATTACAGTTGCAATTAAAGAACATGTTTACAGAATCAGCTAGCTTGGAGTTAATATGAAAGAAAACCATTGCATTTAAAAAAAAAAACAGAAACAGAATAAAAATGGACCAAAATCCAGTAAAAAACAGTACCCTATTACAGTGCGCTATTAGCTAGCTAGAGTAGACTACATGAGCTGAGTGGGGTACAAAGTGACAAGAAAAGATGATAGCATGGCACAGGAGATAGATTAAGGCTAGCAGGCAAACAAGTGGCTAGCTAGAAGCAAGATTCAGTTAGCAGCAGATCCTAGCAGATATCGTTCATATGTTTAAACAAATACGTATCTATGCATACAGTATAATCTAAATTACGACATTAGGTGTGCTGGAGTCACTTTGCTCTTTGTTCTCTTAATTAATTACAAAAAAATGAACCAAGTGTTTTAACTTTGCTTCTATAAAATGGAGATAAATGAATGAACGCACATCAGGTGTATTTTGCACTTTTCTTTTTAATCATTACATAAATCTTTTTACATACAGTACATCGCATAATGTCGGTGTTAAAAATCTCTTGAATCTGGGTGTCAAAAAAAATTTCCCCCTCGTAAT
Source organism: Bagroides melapterus (assembly GCA_028566695.1). Taxonomy (NCBI): domain Eukaryota; kingdom Metazoa; phylum Chordata; class Actinopteri; order Siluriformes; family Bagridae; genus Bagroides; species Bagroides melapterus. The sequence continues at coordinate 1,725,073 of JAOTRN010000030.1, forward strand.
TACGACTTAGTGTCGCGTTTCTTGTGTACACGTCCAATTTGTAAATACAATCTTTTCCGATACGACCCAAGCGTACCATTAAAGTCAAACGTGAATAGTCGTTCTCTAATCAGCCCAATTTCCCTCTTGTGAACTGAAGACTTTCCTGGTGCAAAAATGCTGACATGGAAGACTCCTTCTTTAAATTATAAAATAAATAAATAAATAAAAGGAACCACTCTGAGAACCGTGGTTATAGAAAAGGAGTAAACCTCATGAGAATCGAGAATGTGTGCTTGATCCAGTATAAAGACTACACATTATTTGTCTCTTGCTTTGACCTTCTTTAACCCCTCCCCTATTTTTTACTCCAAAATAGAACATATGGAGTCATATATTCATCGCTGGTGGTGCCGGGAGTGTGGCTGAAATATCGTATCATATAGAACACGAGATATTTGGATTTCTTGGAAGAGAGGAAACTATGCATGAATTCAAGGCATTCTATCATTCAAATGAGTCAGCATGGGTCGCGTTGTGGTCTGAGGTGAAGCTGCCGTTCCATTGTTTTCTATTTAATTAATGTCAAGACTGTAAAATATACAAAAGTCCGTGAGATGTGGTGGCCCCAGAGAGAACCCTAACAGCTTTGAGACCTTAGGAAAAGAGATCTTGGCCGGGGCATTCCTGAGGTGTCGGTATGCGTGCGGGAAGCTTTCTTTAAATACAGACTGCCTTCTGGGAAAGTGCCTATATCATTCATTCGCTAAGACCCTTCATGTTTTTTTTTTCTTTTCATTTTTCTCTAGACCTCCCCTTCTGCAACCCATTTTTATGAAACCGCTCCCCAGGTTCTTACAACGCAGGCACGTCACGCCATATCGATATGTACTTTGGCACAGGTTTAAAAAACGTCGATACGTGTCTGCTACCTACTAAGAGTGGAAAGTTGCACAAATCAAGATGTTTTCACTGCTTTTGGAAAAATCCGTCCACCTCTTGGGTAGTGCTGGGAAGTGTTTTTTCAGCGTCTCATTATTTCACTGTATGCAGTTGGAAGATGTCGTGTGGTCAGCTCCTGTTTACAGTAGACACATTTACAGTCATTTAACAAAAAAAAAAAAAAGAAAGAAAGAAATATGTGGTGTCTCTGCGTGCACACATGCGATTAGTTGAGTCAACTGCATGTGTGGTGAATTCACAACAACACAATTAACAATGTTTTAATGTTGTTCAGTTTCTCACAGTTGTTTTTGTGGTATTGTTGCTCATTCTTTCTTTCTTTCTTTCTTTCTTTCTTTTGCGCTGTTCTTCTGACTCTTGCAGGAGAGGTACTGAGTCTGGTGGATGACCTGTTCTCCGGATTAGGTTCTGCATGTGTGGTGCCTGGAAGAAAAAGCGGAGAACATCCTCACTCTGTCATCTACTCACTCATCTTTAAGTGCCTGGAACCTGATAGCCTCTATAAGTAAGTCCTTGATATGTAATTCCTTAAAAAACGTATTTTCAAAGATTTTTGGATCTTTCCAACAAGTTCCTGTGCAAACTTACAGTAAAAATGATATGCAATGGAGTAAATTGTGGAGGAAACCAGAGAACAGAGAGCGGGAAGCCGTACAGACGCTGGGATTACAGTGCTAGTCGGCCGGATAGCCGAACCCAAGCTGAGGAAGAATCCGGAGAGCTGTGAGTCAGTAAAATGACCAGCTGTAGCGATATGAGATCAATGAACAGCAGTCACGAAATAGCCTGAAGTTTGTGTAATCGTTACGTATTTACACATTGTTTTACAACTGGTCTGAAGTGATGGCTTACAGACTTGCTAAGAAGGCAACTGAGAAGCCATGAAAAGACTCAGTGAAAACAGAATTTCTAAAAAAGAAAAGAAAAGACAGGGTCTGTTATGTCTGCGTCTCTCCGTCCTAAGCAAGTGTGACTCGGCAAAATATTTGCTCTGGTGCGTGTGACGGCCACATCCTGTTTGGAGTGTTTTCGCTCATGGCAGCCATGTTATTTGTTTGGAGCCGAGCTTTTCTTCCTCTCCCTTCGTCAGCATGGAGAAGTGCAGCTGGCTTTTATTAACACTAACATACTGTGGTCTGAGCAGCGCCGGCGTTCGCGATGAGGAATAACACGGTCACAGTGAATTAGACAGACCAGAGCGGGGATGGATGTGGATCCAGGAAGCCGGAGACACTGACGGGGCCTGTTGGCTTGGTCCACTGTGTGAAAATCTGACCATCTTGCTTTTGTGTTACGAATGTAACTTTTGAGAAGGACAGCTCTTTGGCTGTCTTTACGTAGGACGTATGGCAAGGAGAGGAATCACTGCTTGTACCCTTATTAGTGCTTAAACACCTGATCTGCAGATCTGATTAATGATTTCTGGGGTCTTGGGTGCGAGATACTCCTACACAGTCAGTAAAAAGGCATTTAGTTAATTCAGTTTAATTCAAACCTGATGACCAATTACAATTTATAGCTCATTTAGAACTGAAGATGATGACAGAATGTACTCATTTAGCCCTAAAATAAGAGGCCAAGAATGATGTAATCTCAAGCTAGTTAGAAATCACGCAATTCCTCTTCTTGACTGGAATAATACAGAGTTCCACACTTGTAAAACAGAGAAGACACAAAGAAGTGGAGGAAAAGGGATCGGCATCGCTGCTTCAAGTCATAAAGGCAGTGCTAGCGTTCCGGTTGTTAACAGCTAACACAAGAAATAATCTCCAATTTTTTATATTTTTCTCCCATGAAAGAATTTAATGATACAAGATAATAACATGGCTGCTTGCTAATTAGCAAAACCTGTCAGATTTTAGTTTAAAAACACTATAAAAGATCTAAAGGTAGCTACATGATTGTCATTGTTGCCTGTCTCCTAACCTGATAGTTATTTTACACCGAGTTTGTAATAGATTGACATTATAGAGCAAAAAAAAAACATGATTTTTGCTAGTTAGGCTCTTGATTGCTAGCCAGCAACAAACATGTTAGATACCGCATAGATTTTAACGATCTTTTATTAATATTATAAATGAACTGAACATTAGTTTCACATAAACATAGCATGAATGACTGCTAATCAGCAAACATACAGTAGCCAATCATAGCTACAAAAGACAGCAGGGTTGCCTGTGTGCTAGCATCCAGCTTGCTAGTTCTCTTCCACCCCCGTCTTATAGAAAAATAGCATGATTTCTGATAGTTACCTTCCACATTGTTAGCTAGCATCAAGCTTGTTGGATACAACACAGACAACATAGAACATGGCTACGAGATCAGTTCCTGCTAGGTAGCTTTGATTTTTTTTTTTTTTTTGTTAGATGGAAAAAGAATTTCACATAACTACAAGTGTATAGCCTGGTTGTTTTGCTAGTTAGCATCCAGCTCGGCTACAATCCAGAGATTACCATTATACCAGTTATACATTCCTGTTAGCAGAGAAAGCGTTAAGTGCAAATTTAGGATAAAAACAGTATTATATCATGTCATAATGTGACTTGTATACCATTTTTATTTCTACTGCCATCACACACACACACACACACATAGACACACATCTAGATTTTTTGGCTAAACATAATGCTCTGTTGTGAAGCCAACACGTGGGTTGTGTTTGATTTATTTTGCATCTTTTTCCCCCCATCGATTATCGTAAGTTGTTCACTCTTGTCCACTCTTTTATGAGAGGAATGAGACAGGTCATAATTTAGCCTTTAGAAGCTATAAAAACAACCTCTAGATTACAGGATGTACCTTTCAATGGTTTGACCCTATAGCATGTCATTCAGCCATCCAGTTAGACCCTCCTGCCCTTCCTAAAAAACTGTAACGAAAAAAAAAAAACGAACGCCATGCCGAGAAAGAATAGGAAAACAAAAAGATAGTCAAGAACACGCTGTGCTCGTTTCCGAGCTTTCTCAACTGCTGTGTGGTTTTCAGTTTTATTTCCACCCCTGTGCTCTTCAGGGCCTTTAGTTTTTTATCACCTTTCCCTTTTTTATTACCAGGTCTCAATGCTGGACATGTTGTTCTTAGAGCGTTAGCGGTGAAGGAAAGCTCATGAACCATATGGAGAAGCAGCGGATTTTCTGATGTATTGATTTTAGCTTAGTTAAACTAACAAAACATGCAATGCATTCTCGGCACTGCAACTCCTTGGGATCTTCGGAGATCTTGAGATCATTGGTTTCTGGATGGGGTCTACTCAAAACCTTTTTAAAATGAACCCATTTTGGTTCTCTTGCAATCCCGAAGGCCTATAATTATGAATGGATTTAAACGTAATAAAAAAAAAATCTCATAATTTTAACATCATCTTTTTTTTATCCTGTAACAAAATTTGGTTTAATCTCTGGTTCAAGATAACTTAAAGCATTAGTGGAGAACCGTTTGGAGAGATTTAAAAAGTGAATTCAGTACAATTTTTCCACGATTTCTTTTCTTTTCTTTTTTTTATTTTTAAACAATTAAACAACCCAAAAGATCAAAGGAAGACATAGTGAAACTTGAATGCTCGCCCACATGAAATGCTGAGAGATACACCAGGATGCACTGTACCAGTCTGTAGCGGTGCTATCGGCGACGAGCCGGCACCGACACCCCCACTCTGACTCGCCGTCCTTCCATGAGATCGAGAACTCGACCTGCTCTGTGGCACAGTTTCTAATCAGTAGAAGATAGCACTGCTTCCGTTTTCTCATTCACACAGATGAATTTTCTGATTTTGCTCAAAACAAACGTAGCACACCGAGTTACTTCTTTTTCAATGAAAATCCTTGTGAAAGCAAGCGAATGGAAAATCTTCTCATCCAAAAAAACCCTAAAAGACGGTAGATAAGACGATGATTCACCCGTTCTCGGAGAAACTGGAATACTAGAGCCCCACATTCATCACTGAACTTTCGATACAGCGTAAGCAGCTATAAATAGATGTTCCAAGAAGAGCATTGCTAAACACGATAAACCAGGCACGACCCGGACTGCGGCCTAAGTTATGAGGTGTTGCGTAAAGTCTGCGCTCCAAACACATACGTTAAACACCTGGGAAGTTTTGATCCGAATACAAAGAACTTTTAATGGGAACGTAATAAAGTTTTTTTTCTCAAATTACATTTGACACGCAGGATTCGAACACACTGTGTTCTTATTAAACAAAAGCAGCAGTCGAAGAAAAATAAAGGAAGATTATCAAAAATACAAAACTTTTGCATTTCCGTAGGTCATCTGTTACAGTTCATGAGAAATGTACGTTTATATCGTTCACTCAGCCGTGTCAGCTCAACACATTCACCCCTATGGAACATTTGGACTATTCCACAAGCCAAGTTGCATCTTCAAAAAAAAAAAATTCCGCTCTTTAGTCTTTTGTTTTTTTTCCAGTCAGACATTGACTAAAAATGTCTGTTAAGTGACTTATTTATTTAAAAATTAAATAGATCATGAGAATTTCCTTAATGTCCCCATGACGATGGCATTGATGCTAGATTTGCTAGAATTACCACATTTGCTGTTAATGTACTTTAAAAAAAAACAAAAAAAAAACTAAACAACAATTTATTGTTTAAATGGTTAAATTTGTTATTTCTCAGAGTCAATGCTGAAAAATGTTGAAAAATTATATAATTTATGTAATTGTACTTAGCTCCTTGAAATTAGTTCCTCGGGATCTCTCGGTGCCACAGTTCCTCTGGACTATAAACTGTTACATTATTTACGTTTACATTATTATTTCCTGTTCAGTGTCACCTAAATGAGGATGAGGTTCACTTCTGTGTCTGGTTCCTCTCAAGGTTTCTTCATGAGATCTTCTCAGGAAGTTTTTCCTCTCCACCATCACCTCAGGCTTGATTGTTAAGGATAAAAGTTAGAAATAAATAACTTTAATAATAAAATAACTTAATTTTAAACTTGAAATGTTTTATTTGGTTTGTGAAGACAATGTGAAGTTTTAAAAGCGTGCTAAACATAAATTGAAATGAAAAAATTGAGCGAAAAAAAAGAGCATTTTAAATAAAGATTGAGCTTTTCAGAAACCTTTTTGTTAACAACTGTATAAAAGCTTTTCTTATGGTAGAGCGAGCACAGATGTTGGAGCTCTGCTATGTACATGACACGTCACCGTAACCTCATACAAGATCCTTACAAAAGAATCGCCGAACAAAACTTTGGACAGAGCTTTGCTCAGATGTGGAAAC
>JAOTRN010000030.1:1750558-1763975 GCA_028566695.1 Bagroides melapterus
ATTATTATTATTATTATTATTATTATTATTATTATTATTTCTTTCTTTCTTTCTTTCTTTCTTTCTTTTTTTTATTGTTAAATTTTATGAAATGGAGGAATTTGTCAATTTGTGAGATCGTGTTCCTAATAAATTGTGTATTATTGACATATTACTTACAACCCACTAAGGAATTTGTAGCTTACTCCTTACACCGTTGTTAATTTTTTCTTAAATATTCCAACACGGATCGAATACCAAATAATATTTGGAACTGGTGAATGTGAGTATTTTCCGCTATTGAGCATCAGAAAACAAAACAAAAATGTACAAGAGAAATCAGAGCCCTTCAAACAAAGACATCCTTTTTTTTCATCTTTTACGTTTATAGGACCAATGTAAAAATAACTTACATGAACATTAAAAATATAACTTAAAAAAAGTATAACACTCTCAATAAATAGTTCTACTATGTACACCGTAACAGATCGCCGAAAGACACAAATGACGAGAAAAAAAAAAAACAAAAACACATAAAAGCAGCAAACACTACAGGCATGAGGTACAGACAGAGATCCCGTGGTGTGTACAGCAGAGTCGAGCATCCCGTCGGAAACATCAACATATATGGCTTTTGAGACTGCATCCTTTTTTTTTTCCTTAGAGAGGGAGAGAGAGAGGGATGAAGGGAGAGTGATAAGAGGAGAAGATGGGGAGAGAAGCAGAATGTAAAGCAACAACACATTTTGGATTTTGGTCTTGTTGTGGAAAAACACGAAGAGGCAGGAAAGCGGTGGATCACGCATCCTGAACGGTAGACGAGATAGAAACACGTGGAAGGACGAAGCTTTGGCTCTCCCAGCTGTCAACCTGAAGTCCTGTTCATGGAAAAATAATTGGTGTTGCGTAATGATGTCTGATGAGTCTCGCTTTTGAAGCAATAAAAATGGTCCATAGAGAGTACAATAACATATCACTGTTATAATAACATAATAAATCCTCTTTCAGGACTATAGAACAAACCAAAAAAAAAATCTCTATAATATTTCTTGTCCACTCTCGGTATAATATATATTCAATAAACTGGCTTTTCTTCAGTGAGATATTTCATTTCTGGTTGTTTTTTTTTGTTTTTTTTTTTGGTTCTTTTTTTTTTAGTTAAGTTCCTTCATTTAAAAAAATCCTTCAATATTCCACAAGTCTTTGTGCCAATGGCTGATAGCATCAACAACACTTCCAAAAAAAAAAAAAAACAAACAAAAAATATGCGTATACAACAAATACGATACGATGTTTTATGACGCAAATCCTTCTTTGAACGATACGTATGGATTTTAAAGCCAGTTTCGCAGTTCCAGATGAGGCACGTGAAACATACAATGAGTTTTGTCCCGTTCAACAGCTAAAATCGGGTGGAACACAATAACCACAAAGAGAGGAATATCACAATACCATATTTTGATACCATTTTTTTTTCCATTTGTTTTAAATTCAACATTATACAATAGCAGCGTTTTTTTCTAAAAGTTTGGAGTCTTTCCCTTTAATGGCTACTCAAAAGTGCAGTATCTGAGGTCATTAATACAAATACTGATTACCAATACATAAAGTGATTTTTTTTCTGTTCTTTTTTCTTTTTTTTTAAGAAATATAAATGAAGGAAAACTGATGTTTGTTTGTTCTTTTTTTTTGACTAATAGAAGCGCTACGAAAAACAATCATTGTCTTGATAAGCCTCTATGAACTATTTACAATGACATTCACCTCGAATAACTTCCTCGGTTTGCTATGCCTAAAGAATCTGTGCCACTTTCAACCACGTATTTCCTGAAGTTCTCTAGTTAGAGCCGTACGCACTTCCCCTTGGTGGAAATACAGTACAGTGCTTTAGGAATCTGGGGTTTAAAAGCAGGGTGAGGAAACAGGAAATGAAATACAAATATTTCAAAATTCAGGGCTTAATAATCAGACATTTCGAACACCTGTATTAAATAGTACTGGTTTGGATGCTAATATGGGATACTGTTATGGACCAGCACTATAAAAATTGTCCAGATGTGGGTTCATCATGTTCTACCACTGTGCGAGTATGGATTGAGCATCCACCTGCCAAAACAGTACTAGTTTTGAGAAACGGTATACGGAGTCACTAGCATGAAGTTATACAGTTATTACAGCTAGTAAAAGTTTGCTAGTTTGAATCGTGATGATGCCACAGTCTGGGTCTCAAGCAGACGTTAATCTTAGTCTGACTAACTTTTGAGGTTTGGATTACACCCATTTCATTACAAGGACCAGTCAGACTGCCTAATACCATTAAGAACTCTATATAAATCTAAGCACTTTAATAATGGGGGGATGTTATTTCATGGCTGTAGTGTATGGACCAATATTTGAGAACTGCTGGTGTAGAAAATTTGGCACGAGTATCCTCTGATCTCTGACTTTTTTTTGACAGACAGTTTAAAGAGAAAGATAAATGTTAATTTGGCAAATTGTTAGATTTCAGATTATTAGATAAGCGCTGGTGATAGGGCTGAACATGCTAACCCTGTCCTTACATTCAAAGCAGATGCAGATTGTATAACTGACATTCTTGAGGTCATAACTTGATCATTTCATGAACGAGAACTGTTGGATGAATCTGGCATCTTGAGGTAACTCTTAAGGCAGTCTTAACTCCAGCTCCATACAAACTAAGATTAGCCATGATGGCGAAGTAGCAGCAGGAGTAGCAGCAACATAAACCAAAGCCATTTTAACATGACGAATTCACTTGTATGATGGTTTTGGGTTGATGTCAAAACAACTCCCATCTTTGAAGACCTTCTAAATATTAGGCCAGATACATAGGGTGGATATTAGCATATACCTTACACCTATGCCTTGTTTGTTTAGGAAAACTGAGTGAGTTTTAAATACTGATGCTTTTTTGCTAACAACCAAAGTTTCCACAACCACTTTTAGGTCCTTTGTATTTTGTACATCTTGCTAGCTCAGAATTCGGACTAGACTCTGAAATGGCATAAGGAAACACACCTCAGTCGGGTTTTTTTCTGGCTGATGCAGGAAATATTACTTGCACAAGTGGACACCCTTTCATTTAGGACATCTTTAGTACCCTTTGCGACCCCACATCACTACAAAGAAGATGGAAAAAAACTAAGCCCTTTTGGTCTGAAGACTAGACATTTTGCAAAATGTTTCCTTTCACCATGGGTTTACAGCCAACCTCAAGCAAACTTAAGCAAAATAGATGTGAATGCTGAAAGCTGGCACAGATAGGCATGCTAACCAGAATCTATCATCTTTTTTTTCTAGTTTGATGAGAGAAAAAAAATTCCTTCTTTTCTACAAATGGGTATATTCTTACACCCAGACCTGCCTTCTTTTTTTCTATCCTTCTTCTTTTTCTTCCCAATGAGCTGTAGATGGGTAGACCTTCCAAGACGTAACAGACGGTAGCAGGGAGACACGTTGACATGAAGGAGTGAGACAGGACGGGAGAGGTACACTTGTGAAGCAGCATATCTGGAAGAATATCTTGCTTGAACCCAGTCTATGGCTGGGCTTTCCATGGCTGCACTCTTTCTCTCAGCCCAGAGAGTATACATGCTCGTCTTTCCTGTTTTCTGGTGCTTTGGGGTCCCGGCAAGCGCAATCAGTCTGTGGATCACACGATGATGGAAAGAAGATCACCTGGAAGGAGAGAAAGTGGGTATCATTTAAACAAGTCATGGAGTAACATTGATAAATGCTACAATGCTCGGTGAATGAACAATGATCCTGCAACGTACTGCAAGCCTTGATCTACACAAGTACCTTACCAAAATATACATGTGGATGAACCTAAGAAACTGATTTATTTTCTCCTTCTGCTTAAGGACACTTGATCGTTCATAGGGATGATCATGTCTTACTCTGGCTGGCTCAGTTGTTGCTGGACAAACAGTCGATTCTTTACCATCTAGAAAAGACAGTAATTTTACTCTGACTTAAAGCTTTGCTTGCCCAAACAGCAAAATCTCTATCCAAGACTATACAGGGTCAAAGCTTTGCAAAACCCATCGAGCGTCTGAATGTCATTCGCCCATACCCGGTGGACTTGACGCCATGCTTTAATGTTGGTTGTGCGTCACTGACACCAGCTGCTGTGATGTCGCATCCCTGAGGGAAAGTCCTCAGCTGCTTTTTGACCTCGTCACTTAAAACAAAAAAAACATGTGCAACTTGTGCATTCATAACACAGTTGTGGCTGCTGCTGAATGTGGAAACATCCTAGTGAGAGTTCTTCCAATTTCCACCGTCGCAGCAACAACAATTTTGATTTGTTGTTGAGTTCATAAAATCAGTAGATATGGATTAAAATTTCAGGTGACAGCATAGCTATGACAGTAGACATTATTAAAGTGCTATGATTTAATAAAGAAAAGTGTATAAATGTTGATATGATGGTTGAAAATTGTTGATATGATGGTTGAAAAACAATAAATTAATTAAATAAATTACCATGTAATAAGTTGATGATTAACTCCCACTGGATTAAGTCACTACTGTGTTTTATTCCTGACATAATTTTGTAAAAGTAAAAGCAATGTATTTATATATATATATATATATATATATATATATATACAAACTGCATTTAATTCACCTCCAGATAATGCAAGGCAAGCCAGAAGTCAGACCCTGATAGATAGATTCAGGCAAAGATCAAGCAATTCTTGATAAATTAAAATCAATGAGTCTAAGCTGAGTAAAAGCGTGCTGGACAACTTCAACAAGAGCAGCTTTCAAAAGAAGGCAAGATATGGACAGGGGTTCCGAAAGATTTAGTTACTCCAGGATGAATGGTGTTTGTCACTACCCAAGAGAGGAGAACCATGTTTTGGGAGGAGGAGGCTTCCCAGAAGTAACTTGCGAAAGCTTTACAAGCAAGAGCTGTAGACATATCAAAGCCAGCTGCCAATCATCCGAGTGGCATTTCCTCTGTCTAAGTGACTTTTCTTACTTTTACATAACCCAATACAGTTTATTTCCACTCTAAGAACTTTTATCTTACTTCTTCATCCCCTTCAGGTTTTCTTTCTCTTTTCATTTAATTTCATTTGGTTGGAAATAGGAATAAATAAATCTTGACTCACTTTCACTTCCATTCTTGGCCTGCAGAAGGTTTTTCTTTTTTTTTTTATCCCAGGTCTTGGTAAGCTCACTTAAACCCTGCCTCTTTATCTCCCCTTCACCCTGTGATTGTGGGTGGCAAATTTGACATGGTTTCTCTGACCTTGACCTCAGGGTGGAAAGCCAGCTGCCACATCTGGCCATGAGAAGGAGCATGCAGAGGGGTCTTGGGAATGCCTGAAGGAATTCCATTTTTGCCACTCTTTCAAATGAATTAACATTAAACAAGTGAAAGTCTTCTTCACCTAGACGCAACGCACCTCTGATAAACGTTATACCCTCAGAGTAATCTTATTTTGGTCTTATTTAAGGGGTACCCGCAGTAATATGGTTCTGCCTAATAAGGATTTGGACCAGGTGGTTGCTTCTACCAGTACAAATTTAATCAAATCACAAAACAGCCATATATGTGTTTACAGATTCCAAGAAGTCATCCATTATTAAAATGAATAGCTAGATAATGTCTAGCTGAGTTTATTTCCTATCTACTCAGGGTCATTTGCCAAGGTTCCATTTTAAAGTTCTACCCAAGGGCAGTTGCAGAATGGTCCAAAGATACATATCAAAGTTTTTGATAAACATGGAAGCAACTTCCCAGCTCCAGGGTGCCTGGCTCAACCCTGAGCTTGGGTTACTGTCTGTGTGGAGTTGAGCATGTTCTCTTTGTGTCTGTGTGGGCTTCTCCCAGGTTCTCTGGTTTCCTCCCAGTATGTGACTATAAATTTGCAACTTTAAACTGATTGACTGGTGTTACATCGAAGGTGTAAGATTCCTGCCTCAAACCCAGTGTGCACATGGGAGAGGTTTGGATATAGCACCAAATGAACATGAATGAACAAATTGGCAAAAAAAGAGCATGCTCAGAAATCAAGTAGAATAAAATATATGTTGTGTAAATAAATATGCATTTGTTAAAAGATTTCACTTTTGCATTGACGATACGTTATTTGTAAAAATGTCAAACTAAATCCACATGGTGTTTCCCATATTGTTGTTTTTTTCTCACAGAAATAACTATTACTCCAGGATCAAGATGTTCTGTAATGTTGCATAACATCTGCAGAACAAAAAACAAAAAGGGAAAAAAAAACAAAGAACTGCCTCAAGCTCAGCTCTCACACCAGATTTGCCAGGGCGCAAAAATGTACAAACAAAGTTCGGGTGCATGAAAAGCAGCCCACTTGGGACCTCCCACTTACAGAAAGGAATTCCTTCTATGGGGATCTTGAAGGAATGGGAGGGAAATGGAAGGGGTGGGACTGGGGCAGCCCTCTTCCCTGCTACAACCACCACCATCCATTCATCCATTTTTGCTTCTATTCATCCATCCATCCATCCGTCCTTTCCTTCGGCGAGCGTCCCGCCAACAGCTTGCAGTCATTAGTGCTGGATCCTGCGGTGACCTTACGTGCCGCCAGCCTCGCACCTTCAAAGTCCCGGAGAGGACTAATGCACAGCCAGTCACCCATATTTCCTTAATACTCAAATCTCCAGCCAAAGACGGAGGGAAAGGGAGGGGGTGGCGGAGTGTGCCAGAGAGAGATAAGGAAGGAAAACAAACATGCAGGCAGCGGGAAGTGCTTTTTCTTCCCTCACTCCGAGGTTATCGCACTAGAAGGGAGTGAAGCCGCAAAGGGGTTCACCCTGCAGAGGAGGGAGAGAGGGTACTCCGATTTTATCACACAGGTTGCTGGCAGAGCTCTCTTTTTTCTTGTGCCATGTCACAATCACTGGGTCTCAGTTGAGCTCAGCTAAGTCATTCTGAGTACATGACTATGGAAGTGAATGTTTGTAAATGCACATGACCATGACATCTTTCAACAACTGTTCCAAAAAAATAAAAATTTATGTTTCAAAGATTTTGTACCCTTAGGATAATGAATACTGCTATGATATTATAAATATATGACACAACAATCAATGTTGCAATGATATGCTGTCAGGAACCACACTGTATGGGCCAATCCATATAGGCAGGGGTGGATCTTGCGCTAAGCTAGCTGCTTGTCAGCAAGGGAACATCATTTATCTTTCTTACACTTGGACTTGATAAAAACAATTCATAGTTAGTTCATTTGTAAGTTTTACGAGGTCGCAGTTATATGCTTTTCAAATCAGGGTTTTACCAATGCTGGAATATGTCACTTCCTCAGTCTAACTAAAAAACATGATTCTGTCTTTGTTGTCCATATTTAGCTAACTGTGGTGGGGGAATTGTATATTTCGAATGCTACTGGCTGTCTTGTAAGTCGGTCAACAGTGCGTCATTCTCACTTCCTGATTCAGAAGGACACAACTTTAACCGTGCCTAACCACAAAATCATGTTACTGCACTAAATTCATTACTTCTGAGTACCAAGATGTCCTTTTTAATCAGACAGACAGCTGTGTGCATAATATTTATTGTTTTACAAAGCCTTCATTCCCTACACAAGTTAATGATTATCATCAACATATGGAAACAATTCAAGATCAAATATTCAGCTTCCCAACGAGCATCAGGGTCACAAAGACAACATTTGTCATCAACTTTCAATACTTATTTATTCTCTGGGACATGATGCATGCATCTGCTTTCCAGTCAAATAGAAACCAAGGTGGCATGCTCACCACTCTTACAAATCAACCTCATGAGACATAACAAATAGTCATACACTATCTTGGTAGCTATCTTTACAAAACACTTTAAGGAAAGTCGAGACTAGGTTAAAAGCAATTCAAAGTCAGACTAGCTCTTATCTTTGCACTAAAGCGTGCCTGTCATTGATCTGAAGGGAAATGTGTTTAAAGGCTTTCCTGAGTAATGATGAATAAACTGACAATGAGAACCAATAAAAAACATTTGGATTGAGTGTGTAGTAGCCAAGGACAGTAATTACTTCAATTAAGGCAGTCCCTCATCCCTCATGTTGACATTCCCCTCTGGTAGTCCATCAGTCGAATTATGATTCGTTTTCTCAGAGCAAGTTTCTGTATCCTTTCCCCAAATCCTGGGACAGTATTTTTTTTTTTTTTTTTTTTTTTTTTCAAAATCTCCCTGAAATATTTGCTTAAAGCACTGCCAGAACAGGATGCCTGACTTCTGAAATAGGCTTTGGTTGGGGAAGCCAGGTGATCTGCTTATCATTGCAGCCGTGGGAGACAGATTTCCTGAAGATCAGATGGCAAGATGGCAGTTCTGAGCTCTGAGGATCATGTTGTTTTTCTAATGCAAGGAAAATCCCACAGGTTTAGGGCCTGTTTTCCGCAATAAACTTTGTTTTGGGTTGTTAGTAGAGCAGTGTGGGCATTAACGCTTTGATGTTGGAAAACTCCTGGCTTGGCACTGGACATTGAGGATGTGTGGATTTATTTCTCTTTAAACAGATGTTTTGGTCCTTTGGGTCAGAAAGCAATGTACAACTTGTCCTGGATTGATATTTTCTGGTAGTTGTCAAAGAAAGGCTTCATAAACTCACATGATAAACCCTCCCATTTTTGCTTGTGATTCAAAATTTAAAATGATGACTCCATTCTTATCTTACATTTCCAACTCTGTGATGTGCTACAGAGAAGAGTGGCATACCAGACACTTGGCTAATAGTTGCGGAGCAATTGAACATTCTGTCAACACTTGTGAGCTTGTCTGGCGCTCACTCAACTCTTGCTGAGATCTCTGTCTGCTCAATGACGTAGGCAGGACATAGCGAACCCTCCAAAAAGCGTCCTCTAATAGAGTCAGGCTTAATGAATCATCGCTGCCTGTGTCCTCACAGTTGTAGCTTTGCCAAAAGTTCAAACTGCTCCTGAGGTAAGAAATATGGCAAGGGAGCAGGAGATGGATGAGACTGAAGAAGGAAAGGTTATTGCCTGAAGAAGTGAGTGTGTCAGCAGCAAACGTAAAGCCTCTGTAGTGTTTACAGAGCTGTTAATGAGAGGCCAAGTTTGAGGATGACCATGTAGTCCTGCGTCAAGGGGACTCACAGAGGGAGAGTGGGCAAAGGTGAGAGTTATAAGAGAGATAAGAGGAACAGGGAGGACTAACACCTCGCCATGGCTGCCATGGATAAATCTTCCACACCCTTAAATGCACAGATGGAAATGCTATGTCATCAGATGACTAACCAAGATCAGTTTCAATGGCCTTGAGCAAAAACAAGAAGACTTTGAAGTTAACCATGAATGATTTACCTCTTCCAATGGGTTACCCATTTATGGGTCATTTGAAGAGAAAACCAAGCCTGGTGATGATCTCAGCAATCTGAGAAATCGATGTCAGAAACAAGAAGCTTTGGCTCTCCATCTGGAACCGAGATGCAACTTCAGGAGAAGGTTCATGCTCCCTGCAGGTTTTAAAGGCCATCAGACGCAGCAGGGTTCACAAAAAGACTTCCTTGTGTATTGGTTTGCTCTGGAAAAGCCTGCCATCCAGCCGGAGGGTTCGGGTAATTGCCCAACAAACAGCAGCCTTCTGGAGTAGGCATGAGGTACAATGGCCAAAATGACGCAACCATGGAAAAGCTAGGGTCTGTGGGTTCATCCTGCATTTAAGACCGCATTTATCTGTTCTTTTCAGCTCCAATGACGGGCCTTTTTTCCAGCATTTGTCTGAATTCGACCAGAATTGTCTGCTGCTCCAGCAGAAGAATGAACATACTGGACTGGATAACATCTTATTATTAGACACTTGGGTTACCGCTAATGGTTTGCAACTCTTACGAGAACTAAACACGTCTGCGTTGGTGCTTTTAAAGGTTTCAGTGAATCATATACTGGCGTATTGGCAGCATACGTGCTATGTATTGGCAGGACATACCATAATAATGGATCATTCCTTTAGGGAGGGAAAATATTCCAATGTAAACTTAATATAATCACTCAAGTCAATTCAAATCATATTCCTGTCACTATAAACAGATGAGGCTGTCTGCTACACAGGATTTAAGTCTAGTTGCACTCGGCAGCGAGTATTCACTGTTCTTTTTCCACCAACAACAGGTTTTAATGTGTGTCCAGAACTACTAGCCTTTCGAGCAGTAAAACCAAAAGATTTTCATTTAACCCACAAAAGTCTAAGCCTGTTTTGGTCTATTTGTCATACGTTATTTTAACAGCCTATAAATCCTGTATTTATGCTGCATGCTCGTAGGCTGTATGTGTATACATGCCTTCATAATATCAACTTACATAAGAAAGGATTGAAACATGCCATGGCATTCTGTTAGAAGAAAATAATCAATGATGCTGCGGTGCGAAGTGGCCCGGTGCTGAGCAGTTACCATCCTAAAGATAATTATTTTCCAATAAGTGTGTTTACTTATATAACAGCATTTTGCCAACGCTAACATTTTTCATTTAAAAAATGTATTAAAGAATGGCAGTTTATAGATATTTACGTTCTATGCTGTGGAACCTCCAGGAATCAGCTTAGATCTTATTCTTCCTCATGTTAAACAGATATGTGGTGTATATATTTAATGATCAGTGTAGATCTCATTTCAAAGGTGTGGGCCTGCTCTTTGTAGTATTTTAGTATTTTTTTAATGATAAACTGTGTATCTGTGGCTTTATTTGCAATTGTGAATCCTCTATGACATGGAATTTAAATGATGTCTAGACATCCAATTATTCTGCCTAATAATTTGTACAGTCTATGAAAGATCATCTATTACATGATGTGTAACAGACAGCCAACATGGAAGACACAATCTTTCATAGATTTAACCACATCATGGCCAATAGTATAGAATTCTATAATAGGTTGACCCCTTCATCTTCCAGACTTATCTTCATGGACAGATCTGCACTCGTTTGCCTAAAAGACCTACTTGTACTGTTTTTACCATCATTAATGAATAAGAACAAAGAAACAATGAAAATGAATGTCGGTGTTACTTTTTTAGTCTTGACAGTGGATTGGCAGCAGTCTCCTCCATCGTAGTTGCAATACGCCCTGTTGTTCATGGCGTCGCAGTAATTGTCACCCTGGAAAGGCTGAATGAGTGAAAAAAAAAAAGCAGAAGCTGATTATTATTTAAAACAAAAAAACAAACGTCCAGGTTATAAAGCAGAACCATGGATTACGCTGCTATATATTCTAAAAGGATTACGCAAACTGCTAAAACAAATGTTACCATTTAATGTGAAAAGCATTACTGCCAGCTGTGGAAGTCTCGTTTACATCTATACTACGGCAGACACAAGCAAATGTAAAAAGTGTTCTGGGAAACCGGCCAAGCGAGAGCCCCGTCTGAGAGGTACGAGTCATCAGACTTCTGCTAGAATACTTCAGAACAGAAAGGTGCTAAATTTATAAGTAATTAATTACAGTAGCTAATTGTCGACAAAGATGTTACACGCATATGTTATGTAGTACAGAAGCGAGTCCACTCCGTTCATAAGAAGGTACACGTCAAAAGTTTCAAATAAACAAATAAACAAAAATGTTTCTCTATTTTTTTTTCGGTTCAGAGATTGTTTTAATGTTTACTTGACATTTATGGAATGAGTCTCCAGTGTTCTTTTCTCCACTTTTATTTTAGCATTAACCCCTTATACCCTTTGTCCAGTCCTCAAACCTCTGATGTTTTGTGTCTGAGTCTGATCTAAAATGTCATCAGGATGTGTGTTTTTCCCTCCGTTGATCATCTTACACTGAATTTTAGTGTTGAAGATCAACTCTGAGCTGATTTTTAGACGGAAAAACACTCTGTCTCAGAGTACAGAAATGAGTTTGAGATCAACATTTACTCTGGAGATTCAAACTTTTGTGTGGAAAAAAAAAATCAACGAATATCAGCTCTAGTATTGTAGAGAAAAACAGAAATAGTGATGAAACACGACAAATTCTTAAAGTGCTGAGTGTCTACTTTCATCTGAGCTTCATATTAACACCACTGTGGAGTGAGACCTGAGGAAGACATTCAGTCATCAACATGGACACCATAAAAACCATTTCGGAGCAACAAGTGAAGGCACCAATTCTGATTATCTTACCTCACAACCTTTGATGCAGTGGAGGACCTCGGGGTGAGGGTACCATTTCAGGCCCATGGTGCACGTTATATGCTGTCGGTAGAAAAGAAGGAAATAGTTCAGGCACATACAGCAGGCCAGAGTGTGTTTGGTTGTCGCATAACGACTAGAATAACAACATGAGCAGAAAGTGACGTCACTCCATGCCACAAATCCAAAAAAAACCCCAAAAACATAAAAACAAAAACAAAACTTTAACGTCTTCCCATTTTGAGAAACTTGGAAAACATCCAAATCCAACACCTTGGGAAAGTTGATCTTCATAACATATATCATTTGATTCGACAGAGCATGTTAAACGATCGTTTCCTGTGCTCGCGCCCTGGAGCCATCGCAGGCCATTAAGGCAGCTGTCACCGCGATGTATTCAATAGCGGTAGGTGTAGCAACAGGTTAGTCGTGCTACAATGTCGGTGGGAAACTTCAAATGCTTTCCAAAAGCAGTGCGCTAATTACGAGCCGTTACAAGTCGAAAACAGTGTTTCCTTTGTCGAGAAGCCAGTTATGTCAAGTTTTTTTTTGTTTTTTTTTTTAATTTTCATGGCACTGGTTAGTGTAAAAGCAGTTACACTCAATGCACAATGAGTTTAATTGTGCAACAAGATGCAATGCTAATGCTGGTTATTTTGGTCTGGAATGGCTAACGTGTGTGTGTGTGTGTGTGTGTGTCTGTGTGTGTGTCTGTGTGTGTGTCTCTGTGTGTGTCACCCCCAGACCACTTAAGCACCATCGATTCAGGCTTCTCTTTCCCCAGCTATCCAGCTCCACCAGCCCGATACACACACTGGATCAATTTCACCAATCAATCAGCAGCGTGTCATTTCATTTCTACAGCACAAAACAGTAGAGAAATTAAAGATAACAATAAAAATAAATACAAATAGAATAAAAAGAAGAATATAATCGAGGGATTTAGCTCAAGTATGAGGGTAACCAGGAGAGCTAGACCCAGAGGTCAGCTAGCTTTCTATTATTGGCTAGATTTATGTCAGTTATAGCTCAAACACACACACACACACACACACACACAAATACAAAGCCTCCTCACTTTTCTCTCTCACTTACCCGCCCCTGCAAACTAAGGTATTTTACATTTCCTAGCAGTCAGCAAATCAATGGAAAAGAAAAAGGTGGGGAACAAATGATCAGAGGACAGATGAGTACAGAAAACATTTCAACGTTTGAAGACTGCTGGGAGTGATGGGAAATCAATAACACACACACACACACACACACACACACA
>JAOTRN010000030.1:1766644-1776679 GCA_028566695.1 Bagroides melapterus
CACACACACACACACACACACACACACACACACATACAGAGGTTAGGCTCTGCTGACCTCGTGTCATTTCTACTTTATTTCTTCATTATTCCCTCTAACGATTTTCATTATTGATAATATTCAAGTGTCCTGTTCACACTTCCTTTAGATCTTATTCATGACGCATTATAACATGCACCTATAATATTATACCTTCTGAATGCTTGTAAGCAGTAAACAGTCAAGACACTTTATAAAGTATACATGTACAACCTCATCCTGTCACTTCATGCTATCCGATGCTGTACATAAGAACATTTATAATGCATTATAACTCAGGCTCTGTAGTTTGTAATTTTTTAGTACAATTAATAATTCATTATAACCAAAACATTTAGTTTCTCAAATTAAAAAAAGCCCATGCTACTTTTTTAGCTAATAGGTTATGAAGCATTATAAGCACTCATTTGACGTTAATTGAGCAAATCACATCTGACAGCTGAATCACAAACACAGAATATTTTGTAAACTTGAAAATGAATACTAGAGAATAAGAACAGAAATATTAACACAGTCTTATTCCAGCAATTATAAGGCGTCATGTATGCTACATAGCATGATATGAATTCCAGGAATATTTATATATTTACTTATTTTTATTTATTTATAATAATAACATAACACTCCCTAAAAAGGAATCTTCCAGAAATATATAAATATAAAGGTATTATGTATGCTACATAACTTCATGCTATAATCCATTATGAATGTAGGATTTAGAGGAATGACTGCTGATTGTTTCTAAACACTTAGTTATACACAGGCATCTCTAATAGCTGGATTTATACAGAAAGCTACAAAGCTACAGTGTAAATATAGGTATTTCAGACATTATAAGATGTAATGTATGCTACATGATACTACATAGATGTTTTTTTTGCCCTAAATGCTAAATTTCAAGTTACCCGCTTTGAAATCCAGGACTCAGACACCTAAGAGAAAATATGAATCACCGGCCAGTCTGATATGGAGAAAGAGTGCAACATTCTCTCACAGCCACCTCAGAGAAAACATTTGGTGATGTGTGTGTGTGTGTGTGTGTGTGTGTGTGTGCGCTGTCCAGGGCGACAGGAGAAAACACACCGTGACTTTGGGTGGGTTCATCCAGTGGTGCTCCAGAACACTGCTAGCTGTCATGTTGTCAGGGAGGATGACCACATCACTGTTCATGTCCCTGCATGAAAGCTCACACTCTGCTCCTATGTGTATGTGTGTGTGTGTGTGTGAGAGAGAGAGAGAGAGAGAGAGAGAGAGAGATGAGGAGGAGGAGAAAAAAAGAGAATGAATTCAAAATGAAGTGAAAGCAAAAGAACATGTAAATAGTCCCTGTAAATACGGTCCATAAAAATATTGGCATGAAAATGAATAGCATGCAGTGATTGAGTGAGAGCTTAAAGTATTTATTTTATTTTTGGTTATAAACATAATGCTTTTTTCACAAACGTTTTTTGTGTTGTTTTTTTCTATATGATCATTGCTGTCACTGACTCTGGTTGTAACATCTAACATCAGGTTGCAGGCACTTGTTGTAAGACTTTCGAGCAGTCCCTGATCTTCAAGATCATTCTACAGCACGGGTTTAACCTCCTGGCAGAGAGAACCACGTTTTTATCTAAAACATCTGTATAATTTCTATAATTCGTGTTATCGTTTTTCCTATATTGATAAAAATGTATCACAGCGGAGCTTAAACTAATTTTACTATCAGGCAAGCAATTTGTTTTTCAATAAATAAATAAAACAATTTATTTTGGTCATATAATTATGATGTGTACTGTAACTCCAGGGTTATATCTCCAGATTGCTCATTTTTTATGGGGCTTAATAGTGCTTAATGAAATTAATTAATCACCTGTCTATCAATCAATGACTTATTCTTAACGTCCTGGCAGAGGAAACCATGTTTTGTAATAAAATATCTCTGATGTTTAGCCAAATCCATTCAATATTAACTAAAGTCTGTCTGAACTGTGCTCAAGATGTTCTTTTTTTTGGGTGTTAATTTGTTTTAAACATAGGGATAAAAGGCATTATGTCGTTCTCATGTAACTATCATGCATTACCCATAATTCACTACTCCATTTATGACTCCACTAAGACTTTTTGTCAACCTTCTTTTTTTTTCTTAATGAAATCACTATGTATTGTAACACCTGAAACTCATTTTCAAACTAACGTCTGCCAGTCCTGCTTGGATGTTTCCAGTTAATAGGATGTTCTGTCTATGTTCTCACATTCGTCTGTGAATTGTCTGTTATCTCTGCGTTAATTTCAACCGTACATTGCCTACCGTAATTCCTCCCTATCATAAAAAAGACAGACTTTTTTACTGTGTTGATCCTTGGAGATTTCTTAGTTTTTCCACATGGTATGTTTTAACTCTTTAGAAGACACTTTCTTTAAATAAATTTGTCATAAACAGAAGTGTTTGTATTATTTCTGGTCAGATAAAGAGCATATTATTCATTCAGAGTGCCCACCTATGGCGTGTCCTTTCTTGCAGCTGAGCCGGATTCCTGTATTCAGGTTCCGCGGTAAAGCACACTGACCCTTTATTTGTGGACAGATCTTGAAAGATCCGGTCCAGTTTCCGTCCTTCCTGCAGCGGATCATGTTGGCGTGTGGTCCCTGCTGTGGAGGCAGCAGATGAATCATATCATCCATTGGACAGACAAATCACTCCAAATTATCAGACCTTTTAATGCCATGCAATTAAAAGGATCCTTAATTGAATCATAGTGGCTGAATGTTTTTGTGTGTCAGCTGAGGTGCGTGTGACATGAACTTGAAAACATTCAGGATTACATCTGGTGCAATACTTGATTTTGTTTGTGCCATGCTGCAAATTCCACCATGAGGTCATTGGACATCAAAGGGTTGTTGCAAGAGATGTTGCTGGCAAGGTCAGTCATCCAGCAGCCTGTGTTCGGCTTGCGTGTGTGTGTGTGTGTGTGTGTGTGTGAGTGAGTGACAAGGACATACACTCAATCATTTTCCTGTTCTGAAACCAGAGCTCTTCACTCATTCATTGAAATTAAACCAGATGGGGAACCACAGGGAGACACATGCAGAAGAATCAAAGCAAAAGCCACTTGCGATGCTGGATTCTCATCAGAAAGTGTTGATTTAATTATATTTATATAGTTTATTTAAATTTATTTTGCAATACTGGAAGGAGTCTCCAGTGTCAGTGCTTAAATTCTCCAAGACTGAAAAAAAAGGTTTGCCTGATGAGCGAATGATTTTTAAAGCTGCTATAGCATGAGTGATTATGGGAATTTGTTTGTTTTGTGGACGTACCCGAATATTATCATACTGAACATGAAAGGCCACAAGTGATCTGAAATGGCTGACCTGCTTGCAGGGAGCGGATGCCTTTGCCGTGCTATTGACAGAGTGGCACTGCAGCCAGCACATGCTGTCAAACAGGAAGCCATCAGTGCAGTGGTACATGCCATGGAAAACCGGTGGAAGTGGAGGACACATCACTGGCTCACATGATCCCTCTAGCCATCGGCCATCTTCTGTGCACTGCATCTTAAATGCCCGTCTTTAATGAAAAAGAAAAAGAAGAATGGTAAAAATGTGGGCACACAAACTATAGACAGTAATTGTAATTAGACTGGAAGTAAACAGCTTGACAGTAAAAAGTACCTCTTGGGTTTGTTGGTGGCATGGTATCCAGGCTTGCACTTGTACTTGCAAAGTGAGCCCACTTTCAGGCCAGTCTCGTTACAGCGCTTGGTCTGCAAGACGGCATTGGGAATGATGGGAGGAGCAGGACAACGCAGCTCACACAAGGCCTCTGGGAAGGACCACAGTCCATCCTCCATACATATCAGTGTGTTATTAGTTCCTATAGCAAGACAAAATAAAAATGGTCCTGTAACGTTTAGTCTGGGCAACAATTAATGGCTAAAGATTTATCAGAACAGACCACATCAACCCTTCCAACCCAACCCAAATTGCTGTTAATTAAAAGTCCTCTACCAGAAGAAAAGACCAGCTGCTATTCTGCACCTAAAACACCTTCTCACTAGTCTCACTAGCTACCTTTTTCCCATTTATTAACACATCTCTCACCTACAAGCTGAGCAGGTTCCCTGCACTGGAAGGTGCACTTCTTGCCATAAGTGGTACCCTCAGGAAAGTAGAAGTTGGCAGGGTGGACATGGTACTTGTCAGGAAGACCACAATCAACAGGCTCACAGGATACCTGCTTGTTCCACTTGCCATCTGTACAGGTGACGGTCACCGTAGATCCTGACTACGAGGAGTAAACAAAGTAAGAAAGACCAAGGATCACTATACACTAAAGCACAGCTGTGAAAACGATAACCTGTTAAGACCATTAAGAATTTAACAATTATATTTTGGATTTGAGTGTCCTGTATATAGGTAAGAATTTGATTTGAAATGAGAACAGTGTTTTCAGATTTCACAACAGTGGAGCATTTGCCAAATTGTCTGGGGGGTCAATAATTGAAACCCACTGATGACCAATTAATAATGCAGTTCATGCATTAACTCCCTCAGTGGACAAGCTGTACAGACATTTTGCTACATTATTCTCTTGCAGTTCTAGGCGGTTCTATAGCAACGATAGTTGTGGTAAACTGGTATGTCTTGAGGCTGCCCCTAGCCTCTAAAAGTGATCGCTCAGTTTTGTTGACATTGAAGTAGCAGGATTTTGACGCCCTAGGATGAACTCAAACCTGTTATAACTTCTGGCTTTCCCTTCTTCTTTTGTTATGCAGACATAGGTAGCTTTACTGGAATCCCTATTTGCATTCCTACCATCTACCTACCTTCACCTGTAGTTATGATTAACCTTCTTGCTGCTGTACATGGATTCTGTAGAGACTTGCACTTTCCAATAACTGGTATTCCTATGGTATGACTCACCTTCCTGCTGAGGTGTGAACATTATCCTGCTGTACATGATCTCATTTGGATATGCTAGAGACTTGTGCTTCCAAAGAACTGCACATTTAGTTTTATTTAACATGTAGAGAGTTAAAGTAGTTAAAGTAGTTTTTCAGTAGTGTTTCTCTTTCTATATTACTGCATACTGTAATGATCCCACCATCTGGTGTCAACCAGAAGAGGATGGGTTCCCTTTTCAGTCTGGTTCTTCTGAAGTTTTCGTTCTCATCTCATCCCTGGGAGTTTTTGCTTGCCACATTTAAATCTACATCTGGATTTCTGTAAAGCTGTTTTGTGACAATGTCTATAGAAGTTGGCAGGGTTGGACATGGTACTTGTCAGGGAGGCCACAGACCATGGGCTCAACAAGTCTGTGGTTGGGAGTCAAAGAGACCATATTTGACCCTGTAAGGAAAGAAAGTCATTTTTTTCTTCCTGATTGATCTCATCACTAGATCAGACCCTGTATACAGAATACGACACGTAATGGTCTTTTCCAATTGTAGCTGTCCTATGATATTTAATGAGCAGCAGTTTGAAAGGATGCAGTGGTTGGTTTCACATGTGTGGGAGAAGCACATGTTCTGGGTGGGAACTGGCTATGACTAAACTGTAGGGAAAATGGACAAAACTCTCGAAGTTGTTATGGCTACTAGTGCAAGGTTATGCCAAACCAATAAAGTGTGACGTGTTAGCTTGTGATGTACAAAATGGTGAAACCTGGTGTTATTCAGAAACAAGGTGAAAGCCTGTTCCTTCGGTTCTAGCAGTTCTAGATTTCTATTGGATTTATTTAACTTTGGAATCTTTTTTTGAGAGGAAATGTCCCACAAATTGAAGAACCTTTAAGGTTCAGTGAAAGGTCTAGAGTTGATTAAAATGGTTTGTTTTAGCCTTCACAAAACTCTTCATAGATCTCATATATTCACATTCATATGTCCATCTTCTAAAACTCTGAAAATAAATAAGAACGCATCATCTGCCACAACCATGAATGGCCGTTAAGTCTCAAAAGTCACTGCTTGCTTGGGAGACTCAATGTTTTGAAATGTTCTCATTTAGTGCATGTCATAGTTTGGAGCTGATTTACATTGTAGATGGATCAGATAACCATTGAAATTTCATGAAAGTCAGTGCAAAGCAGGTCGCTGGTTAAACTTCAAAGAGGGAAAACAGTTTCTGGAATGGTACATTTTTTATAGTGGGAGATATCTGGTACATCTGGCTATTATGCCAGCAAACATTCCCATCCAAAAAGCCAGACACGACGGACTGTTTTGATCTAAACAGGTCAGCGTGTGGTTTAGATATCATTGTGAAAGAATGTTGGCTTCTGTTGCTCCACTGAAACACTGATATTCAAAAAATGCCCTGAACATCTGGTTGCAAAGTGAAAAATCATCTCTGGAGGCCTGCAGTCTTAAACCTGGACTTAGAAAGAGAGAGTTAGATGTTCTTTACCATACACAAGTGCTGTTCATTACCATCTATACTTGTTCCATTGTAAATAGTACCTGAACAAAGATCTTTATTTATTAATTTATTTGAAATAGCAGGGCCGATTTACGAGATAAATTTCCCTTAACTTCATGCCCATCCACATCACTTCCAGATTTATGCTATAAATCGGAGAGTCTGAGCTTCTTCAAGATGGATGCCCCAGTAACGTTCAGACACACCAGATTTTTTTTATACATTGCAATAATAACAACTCATCGAGTAGCACTTTGGTCTCACAATTACGTACACCGAGTCAGGTTGCTCTCTATTCATCCAGGATGTTTTCCTGTCTCTCTCCCAATTTTCCAGCGATAGACTAAAGCATTTACTCAGGATCAGTGAATGAATGAATCAGTCAGTGAGTCATGATGCATCCGCCAGGTTGTGTAGCTTTAATTAAAAACCTTATACAGTTTGAGGAGTGGGTTGGAGGGCACTTTGGGGAAAAAAAAAGATCTTCATTCCTCGTTAACGATATCAGTTTGCTATCTGCATCAAACACCATGCGTTTGTAAACTGGCTGCTCAATTCCAGTACATCTGGAATGAGGGAAACCTTGTGTTGTAATAAAAATTGCATTCTGCTATACACATATCATTTATTGTGTATAGTAGTATCAAAACAGGACTACTTGGTAAGTGCTAAAACCTTGACATGTGGTTTAATTTTGAAGTTCTACTCAAATTTGATCCGATTGGATGAGTTGCAAATCGTCTACGTTATTAACAACCTAGCCTCACGATACGGATGACTGAAAATCTTTATAGACCTTTTTTTTTTTTTTATAAAGCTTTACTACCCTGCTTGTTTGATGTTTTGATCCAATCTCCATTTAATATTCTTTGATTTATATATATAAAAAAAAAAAAAATGCACCTCATAGTCTGGATACGTCAAAATTCTGTAATTTCTGATAAAGGTTTCACGTTTAATATTTGTGCATCCTTGCCAGAAAATGACTATTTACAGCATAGCAATCCTCAGAGAAAACCACAGACTGCTAACGTTTACGTGCAGCAGACTTTGGATTATGTCGAGCATAACATTAGCTCATAAATACCAAACTCAAATCTCATAGCCGTCACAGAAAAAAAGCTGGGGGCGAACACAGTCCGCAAACAATATGAGCAAATTTGAATAACCTCACTGTGGTTATATCGTCCAAGAAATATATCAAAGGAGACACGTAATCAGAAAAACACACATTAATCATTGTTTTCATAGTTTCAGACAGCTGTGTATTTTTGTATCAACAAAGGATTTTTTTTCCAGTAACTGATAACAGGTTTCTGAATCTTTATGGCTGTGCTGCGGCCATAAGCTAACATTCTGACAGGAACTGATCTGAAATGTTGCACAGAGCAAGTGGCCTGAATTAAACACGCATGTCTTTGCAGAGTTTCCAGACCAGAGCGATGAAAGAAAGTCTGTTGGAAAGGTAGAAAGTACTGAGTTTTTATCAGTGGGCTTCAATAAATAAAGAAATATTTTGTTTTTTCTTCTTATATAACAACGAGTTTCATCCTCATTCAGCTAACTAACACTAACTAGCTTGAGTAGATTTCTCTGTGGTGCTAATGATCCAGGAGGCGATGACAGCATTACTCGCTTTTTTTTCTGTTTAGTTTTTAAATTTACTGTCTTGTTTCTTTGTTGTTGTTGTTTGTTTGTTTGTGTCCATGTTTCTACATTTTTCATGAATTTTCTGTCATGATATTTGTTAATTTTTTTGGACTTCTTGACTCTGCGTTTGCGTTTTTTAGGACTTTTTCAGTCTTCATGTTCTTCGTTTGTGTCTGTTGTGTTTTGGTTTCGTTAATACTGTGAGTTCTGCACTGATGGGAAAAATCAGACATGTCTGTACACACACACATTTATATATTTATGTCGGCAGTCTGTGAAGTTACAGATACAATAACAGAAGTAGGGAAGCGTTCTCTCTACTCCATATTAGATTATATGCATTGATTATAGCCTTTGGGCATTGTGTGTGTTTTTCTGTGTGCTGTGGGAGAACTTCGGGAATCATGTAACATCTCTTTCCCATATCTATCATGCACATCTATTGGATTTCCCATCGCTCGACCGACCGACCGTCCACCGGAGCGAGATTTGGTTTCTGTCGGTTTCCTGTGGGCTTACTGGCTACAAAGCCCTGTCAGGGACACTTTAGCACACCTAACAGATGAGTCTTACATACCGATACACTGTTTTCCCTTGTAAAAAGAAACAGACGCGGGTAAACGTGTGTGTGCATGCACCCATGAACGAACACACGGACGCACGCACATACAAACAAACCCATAACACACGCACGTAAAACACCAGGATCCTGGCGGTTAATGTCCAGCCGAAGGCAGAACTAGGGGAGAAAAAAACGGGTCACATTAAAAAGACAGTGTTTGTGCGAAAGGAGTTTCCTCTTCGATTTTTTTTCCCCATTTTAATTTTATTTACAGTTGAGGTTTCTGCTCCTCTCTGCTGGATAGTGTGTCTAATTCAAGCCAGACATCTCCAGAGCACATCTGCTGAAGCTGAGCCCAAACAACATGCTTCGCTTTACACCCGCTTCCCTTTAGCTCCTTTATCGTATAGATGCACCTTAACAACCATCACCAGCTCAGTGAAAGAACCAAATATGTAGGATTTTTTCCAATTCAACTCATTTTTATATGTAACGCTTTCAACCATGGATATTTTCCCAAAGCAGCTTTAAAAAAATGTATCAATTCAAGATGTAAATTATATAAATTTATGAGGAACATAACATGCTTTGCTGAGACTGACAAATAACCAGAATGTTTAACTGTTGTTGCACGTCCATCTAATATGACAGCAGCTTCATTGCCAATTAAACTATTATTATTATTATTATTATTATTATTATTATTATTATTAATATTTTATTCCATAAAGTGTATACGTCCTTCTGTTGCAAACTGCCGGATGAAACTGGAGACTCCTTGCACACACTCCTTCTCCTTACGGTTTCTTAGATGTAGCGGTAGATTAGATGCTTTCAGCAGCAGCAGTGATATACATCTATAAACCTTGAAATAAACCATCATAACCATCACCATCATCGATGCAAGTCTCTGAGATTAGACGGAGCAGTGTGCAAAAGAAATATGGGAAACGTTAAAAACCTTCTCTGAGATAGAGACGGATAATCGGCATTAAGGGAAAAAGAATTTAAAATTAAATAAAAGAAGGACGACGGGAAAACGGATCCGAAAAGAAGAGTGATTTTTTTTTTTTCCTTCCACAAAATGGGATCAGGGTGCACAAATTTTTACACACAACTATGTACGCGGCTCCTACCCGAGAACGTCCTGTACGATGCTGAAAGCTGAGAATAATTGATAATTTGCTCCGTTTACTAGGCCACCATGTGACGGCAGATGTAATCTCACCACCACAGCGCAGTCGCACATTTGCATGTCCAGGGGAAAGTAGAATTAGCGTGTTTCCCACACCGGTTATCCATCAAACATCTGAGAAAAGGGTTTACAAGGAGAAAACAAAAACAACGGTGTACCCACGCTCACTCTCTCTCTCTCTCTCTCTCTC
>JAOTRN010000030.1:1784773-1808900 GCA_028566695.1 Bagroides melapterus
AATTCATTTACATCTATATATATATATATATATATATATATATATATATATAGATGTAAATTAATTGCTGTGCTTTCTGGTTTTTAATTGATTGGATGTGTTTTGCTGCCGCTGCTGCTGCTGCTTCTCACCAGAACTTTCTTTTGTATTATGTTTATTATGCTCATTGCATTTGTAAGCTGTATGTTAGCCACTTTTTTTATATATTTTTTATTCTTTACTGTTTAGTTGGATGGAAGGAAGGAAGGAAGGAAGGAAGGATGGATGGATGGATGGATGGATGGAATGAAGGATGGATGGATGGATGGATGGATTACAGTCATGGTTGAGTTCCAGACTAAAGTCAGGGCATCTGTTTTTCCCTGAATATAGTCAAAAAAACAAAAACAAGGACACTTTTTCCATTGTTTTGACTTTTCCACTGAACCCAATGAAATTGGATATTAGTCATATGAGCTTTAAACTTATCTGAGTAATCTGAGCACAAACATCCCAGATAAAGTCTCACAGATCTGTTGTGAAGAGATGCTCGAAAAGACCTAAAGGTTGAGACAAGGTGGAAAGCCAGTCCCAGGCTATCGTTTTTTTTCCCCACCGGTGGGGCGCGCCAGTTCGGCATGTTATTCCTAACCGCCTTGGGTATAGAACCTCAATAAAGGTCTTCAGACAAGCACCATCGTCACCCGCGGCACCTCCCCAAATTGCTGTTATATAATTGCTGAGTCTCCTACTGTACGAGTACCTCCAAATGGAGTTGTCATTATTTTGATTTGGTTGTTAAGGAGAGTAAATAAATCCAGACCCCCACCCACCAGGTCTGGGAGGAAGCCTGTCCAGAAGCAGGGAGAGAAAGTCTCCCCATAGAGAGCATTCCAGCCCTGTGACATCACTACTAAACCACAACACAGCAGCCAAAGCAAGGTCTAACACAAGCAACACACGGGGGAAAATAAACCAATAAAACAAATGATGTACAATAAATCATCAGTAACCACAAGTTGCAAGAATGCAAAGGGCGGTAGTAAAGTAAAAAAAAAAAAAAAAGATGGTGGAAGAAACAGCACAGTTAATGCTGCAAGCTTGTTAATGATTGTTCGTTTCGGTAAGAAACGGCTACCGAGACTTGCCAAGAGCAATCAAGTTACACCGCTTAATCAGAACATGGAGGCACAAGATTTGTGAATTCCTGTCATGAAGCACAGGCAAAAATTCATTCTGTAAAAATATGCAAAAAAAAAACATTGCTGACACAGAAAACTTGACACGTTTTCTAAAAAGTTGAAGACAGCTCAGTAGGCTTCGCCTCGCATAATGGATCCAGATTTTTTTTTATTCCATGTCCCACATCCTTAGGCAATGTTTCTCTCCATCGGATTGGTCAACAAACCTAAACCTTGGAAGAACATCTCTGGAGTATGGTGTGCATCCACCATGGACCACATGGATCTCGGCGAGACTGGATGTTTTGAAGTTAATTATAAGCAAATATCCTCCAGCGTTCACTCCTGAAAACAAAGTCCGCCTGGGATGGCTTGACGATGTGCTTCCAAGATGCAATTCAGACCAGCTGTGAAGTTTTGGGAAGGAGGGGTTTCTCATACACTCTCCTTTATCAAACAAAACAGAGCAGCACATGCAGGTTCTCCTGGTCTTCAGATTGAATATTTTGTTCATAAATCAAGATGAAAGACCTTGGAAGCTGACCTTCAGGAGCATTTCCTCAACCATATGAATGCCATAACTGCTAACAAGGGCTTGGCAATATTTGATAATAAAACACTGACAGTGGGATCAATCACATTTTTAACAATTTTTCTACATTTTGTGGTTAGTACATTTTTAATGTTTTTAATGTTTTTATTATTGGAAACAGTAAATTCTGCACTGACTATTTTGTACAATTTAAAATTTTTTTATTTTTTTTTCCTCCATCAGGAATTTAGTGTTAAATATTGTTCTCCAGCTTAAATATTTTTAATAGATTATATTTTCATCTGTTTTATCTATAACTCCTTTTTTTTCTTTCTATTTTTGACCAAAGATTTTCAATGATGTCCTTAATAAATATATTAACTGTTGTTAACTATTTTCGTGCCTAAGATCTTGATCAAACTTACAATACATTAAGATATTTTATTCCATATTATCAAGCTCAAAATTCTGTCCATGTAATTAGACAGAAAGCAAGATGACTAAATTTAAAATTGAGGAGAAACGTTTGTGGAAATCCAGGGATGTCATTCAATTTCAGAGAGTTGGCCCTAAAACGTTCATACGTGAAATTCATAAAGGTCTTCAGGTTAGTTATCTAAATCTCCATCTTTCCCAATTTCTAGCGCAAACACCTCATTCCCAACAAAATCAATTAACAAACCCTAGCAAAAACCTGGGAATTTTGGAGTCCTCAGAAAAAGTTTTCAGGAATAAAAAAACAAACAACAAATGACTTCATTTTTAAAATAAGAATTGGTATAGATCTTCCAGAGAATCACAGCAGTTGGGGGTTCGAGCTAGGTCAGTCACTGAGAGCACACAGCTCGAGATCCTCAAGAGGAATCTTGTGCCTGATTTTCTGTTCTAAACTGCTAATTCAGGAACAGCTGCAAGAGCTGGCAGCAAAGCAGGCCATGGATTAAAGGCGAAAAAAGCATTGCTTTCTGTTTACAACCTAAACAAATCACGAGCAGGTACCAAGGGTATTGGGGTCATCCACATCAGTTCCACCTCAACTCCATCTTGAAAACAAATATGCTGCGGGCAGCTCATGTTTACTTTCCTATGATCTATGACGTTTCAATTTAGGAAATAATAAACGATCTCATAAGCCTTTTGAAATGTGGCTACCTGCCTAATGCTCTCAAAATACAAGCACACCCGAGGTTCTTTAGGGTCCTACCACTCCTGTGAAGTTTTTTTTCCCGTTAACTGCACAAATATTCATCTTCCAGAGAGTGCACATTCTTGGTTTGTCTATACAAATCAGTTTATTTTCTCTGAATGTGCTGGATAAACTGTGATTTTTTTTTTCTCAGGACAAACAGGAAAGGTTCTTGCCAGCTAACGAAACATCTGTAAGACATTTGCGGGGAGACCTGTGTGAGGTTTGCTTTACCATCACGAAACAAGAAACCCTGCTTAGAGCCTTCCACGTGAGGTAATGCTCTCTCAAAACCTCAGAGCCAAACTTCCAGACACAAATCTCGGTTAACCGCTAAAGACTTCGAAAGACTAGCTGGAAACAACATTATGCAGAATAGAACCAAAAATTCATGCAGGTGCAGCTTCTCCAATGGGGATTTTCAGAATATTTTTACCTAGTAAACCGGTGCTTTTCTACCCTGATCATCTAACACTGAATCTTTCATTCTTATAGATTATTACATGTTATTGCATGTAATAAACAACAAAATGTGAACACCAATACCAATACCAAATTTTAAGAGGAAGATCTCTTTTTTTCAGTTTGAGTTGCACTGAACTGATTACACATTAAAGAATTACCATTAATAAATCATCAGTTTTCCCTTGTTCTTGTAAATGATAGAAGTGAACTGTTTGAATTTTTACTATTTTTTGGTGGACATGCTCTCAGATGCATCCATAATATCTATAACGATAAACTATATACTTGTCTAATGTTACCTAAACACAACCTGAGAGAGAATTCTCATGTGAGGTGAGAGATAAGTGTGGGGCTTTCAGGGGTGTTAGTTACTTAAACCGGAAAAATTCAGATGTCAATTATTGGAAAAAAGGTGTTGCATTAACTTGTACCAGCATGCAAGTAAAAAGGTGTGTAAATGTCTGAAGCAGGTCTGAGTAGGCAAAAAGGAAACAAGACTGAAGTCTAACTGGGGTAACTGTGCCATAACCTGTGGCTTCTCCTCGTCTGACAAGCCAAAGCCACGGCTGCTTCACGTGCCACTTTTGGGTGCACGAGCAAAATGTGCGGTCTGCCGATGGCTTCCCGAGAGCGTTCCATAAGTGAACCACCTCCACTTAACATAAATGACATTCTCCCCTAGCCCTTCCAGAGCTCTGGCCATGCTCCCCTAAAATCTGATGTGTTAACAGCCAAGCGTGTAAATGGAGGTTGCCTTTTAGAGGCTGGGCTCTTATGGGAAAACCAGATGCTCCTTTTAATGATAATTGAAACAAGAGAATATTTTGTGGTATGGCAAAGTCACCACTGTATTTTTCTAAGTTACTGACTGTTTCTGCTATGATGTAGATTTTAGCTTTCGGTGTGCAAGCAGACTAAGGAAGTGGGACATTATCTCCAGCTGGAAAAGGAAACCTGCTGTGAGCTACATTTCTGGAAGTGGGGACAAGCAGGATTGCTGATCATTGCGTAAATTTCTAAACACTGTGCTCAGTGTTAAAAGCTGGGCAAATTTATCAAGGGTTTCTGCAGATTTTCCTTCCAAACAAGCATTAGCTACAGTTAATATTTGATTGAGGTATGGCTCCTGATTCTGTCTATTATCTATTGAGCCTGTTTTGTTTTTCGGGACCATAGTAGGCATTTTGAGTTGAGCTGGTCCAATTAAAAACTGATTACAAATATACAGTAAATATGGCACATAGCTTTTCTAAAACTTGATCAAACCATGACATTCGCCAGGTGAGAAAAATCTGCTAGTAAGGTTTGCAACATCTGTATTTGTTAAACTAATATGGCTTTTGCATACAGACACCAAGGCAAGGTTAGAAAGTAGACTAAATAAAACTCTTGTTTTGGATAAATATAATTATGTTTTCTTAAACTAGAAAAGTCAAAGTATATTACTGGCAGAAAAGCTCCGAAGTGACTCGCAGTGTCATCTGTTTTTTCACAACTTAAATATATATGTATGTTCCATTTGTCTTTTGTGTATACAGACATAGCTTGTAAATTTAGTGTGTATTTTTGGCACAGTACCCGCAACAAGCATGCTTTAACTACCTCTAAACACATACACTTTCTCTTTAAGTGTTCAGACAATGTAAAATACCTCAGCCAGTCTCTATTAGCTCCAGCAATGCAATCACACAGGCAGCCTTTGAAACACTTGAACTAACTTCCACACAAACCCGAGACAGTCCAGAGCCACCAGAAACACAGAAGGCAGGCAAAACTGCTATCCCACACACACTCACACGCCCTCGAGAGCATAGCTGAAAACCATTATCGTAAAGTGACTTTGCAATGAAATGAGCTATTACTAATGTGACCTTTTAACCAGCCGGCCATGCAAAAAAGCTCTGCACGAGCTACGTGTGCATGTAGCTGCATGGGAAGCAGTGCTCTCAGGCCTGTCATTATTGTGCTGCATGGCCTCCTGAGAAAACTAAGTCTTGCGTCAGTGCCCAGTGTGGCATAGGGGCTCTGGAGAGATAACCTATTGAAACCCTAGTGCTCTACTATGCTAACACATGCTTGTTGTTAACCTGAGTGCAGAACGAGATGCTGTCAAAATCCCCTCCAGGCCAACCTCAGCTAAAAGCAGCATCCCTATGGTACAGCTCTGTGAACAGGATGTTCTGTTCAAGCACTGAATACATATTGCTTAGGAAGGACTATGTGTCCTATTGCAGCTCGGCCATCTTTGGGATGTGGGGCTACCTTAATTAACCTCACACTGAATGGACCGCTGGGCATAAGAAGAGAAAAGGAGAATGATAAATCATTTTGATTATTCTGTGTCACTGGTAAATTTGGTACATAATTACATGAGCAGTGTGATGTAAAAATATCATTAACTCCCTCTAATGCGATTTTAGCTGCTGCACTTTTTCATGTCAGTGCCTGAAAAACTGGAAATTGATAACAAGCAGTCATGAGTAATCGATATCATATAGCTTTCACAGGATATAGTTTCTAATTACTTGGTTATCATTTAGAATCTTCAAAAAGTCTCAGTAGAATACTTATCAGTAAGACAAAACACATTTGCATTTATGTCTGTCCTGAAGGTTTGTTAAGCGTTGCTTTATTTTTGCAACAAGACTTTAAATTTACCCAATGTTATATCCTTTGACATGTCACTCACATATTCATGCTTATCCAAACAAAGGCTAATGGTGGCTCTGAAATCAGGATTGCTAGAATTGGTTTCCAAAAAATTCCAAATTTCCCATTAGATCATTTGTCAGGAACATGGTGGATCCAAAAACACTGGGCAGGAAGGAAAAACACACCCTGGATGTGAAGCCAGTCTATCGCAGGGCACCATGCAAAATCAGAGATCCCCAAGGAAACCCTGAGCAACATAGGGAAATCATATGATACTCCACACATAGAGAAACCCAAGCTCAAGTTCAAAATATACAGAGCAAGCAATGATACACCATGTGCTATATACCTTGTCACAGCTACAGAATCCAGGGTTTGAGCCTGAGCTCCGGTTACTTTGCAAAGTTCTCCCTGTTTCCACATGGGGTTCCACAGAGTTATTTGGTTTGCTTCCACCTCCCAAAACATCATACTACATGATCTGGCTATACTAAATTGCACTTGGATGCAAATGACCATGTGGGATGCTCTACCATAGACATCCATCCATTGTGTATTCCTGGTTTACACCTAAAATTAATTGGATAGGTTCTGGATCCACCAATTTAAGGTTGATCAAATGGTAACTGAATACTGTGTAATACTCTTTCTCTTTCTTTAAGATACAAAAAATAAACATTTCTAAAGAGCCTTCACTTGTGGTATACGGGTGAAGAAAAAATGGAATGACGAACAAAATATGAACCCAATTTCATCATGATCCAAAAAAACAGGGGGAGATACATTAACCAGTGGATGGGATATCAGCTTTGGCGCTGGACAATGCTGGATTTGGCTGAAGCTCCAGAAATCCTGCTGTTCTGCATGGTGTCTGTCTGTATATTTTTATACCCAAGTACACGACTCGCTCACCGCGTGGCCTGGGAATGTAACCAGCCAAGTAGGCTTCTCCAGCTCACAAGCAGTGGCCGTGCAGAATTTTCTGGAAGCATTCTGCACGAACATGCTGCCACATGCTGTTTTCTTGACCATGCTCCAGCCCAGATGCACTCCACCGAATGCTGACATACTGCAAAGTCAAAATTGGGATAAGTTGAGGATCAATTTCACTTCAAGGCGCAGGTCAAAACAACGAGCGTGTAAAAGTCGGTAAAGTGCTGGTGGGTTGCTGTAGATGAGCCAGGCCAAGAACATTTCTGCCCAGCCCACACAGATAGAAAATACAGCGCAGCAAAGACATCCTGTTCTTTCTACGAATGATATACTCACACAGTCAGATGGTGGGGATTGTAACTAGTAGGTGGGTGGGTGGTTATTCTCGCATATGGCTCTCACAATGATGAAAATCTGCTCGTTTGACCTAAAAGGCTGTGTGTTCTTCATGGTGGATAGCAGCCGTGGCTGCAGGCCTGTTGGCATCTTCGACAGAGACACAGTCCCTTCCCGCCTTACTCCATCTTCCACGGGTTCCTTTCAAGCATCCGGACTGATCCCTATCAACTAACTTCATTCCCTGTGGGAGAAGCTGGCCCAACATGACCTTTGAAGCAGCAGAGCCTGTACAGAATCTTCTGATTGTAGGGACATAACAAATGAAGGAAGACCACAATATCAACAAAACAACGACAAGCATGCAACTCAGTGCAGAGAATAGGGTGCAGGCACCTTGATCATCAACAGGCCCGGATAAAGCAAGGCAAAGCAGGGATGTGTTTACTGTTTGCAGCTACTTCTAAAGAGATAGACCTCCTGCACTCTCTGTTTCATGACTGGAAGGGATTATGAAGAGATATGCCCAAGATATGCCATTCCAAATCTAGATCACCGCCAGATCACGTACAAGACACTCAGAAGTAGATATGGAACTTTGCAGGATGATCCAAGATATCCATTTCTTATCAACCACAACTGTCTGTGTTTGGTTTGGTTTGACTGATGAGGTTTTCATTGGAAAAATGTAACTTGATTATGTCTGAATGACGTAAGAAAAAAGAGAAATCCCAAGACTACTATGACCTGACAAACCCATTTAGTGAAAAGGAAGACTCTGACAAAGAAATATCCACACTCACTATTCGCCATACTATAAACCACAGTGGACAGAAAACTCTGCATGAAACAGCTGGTGAAAAAAGAGAGAACAGAAGCAAGAGTGGGATTTTTCAGAAGCACTCTAAACGCCAAATTCTCTCAATTCATCCGTCAAGTGCTTACAGGCTTGACGTCCTCCATATGCACTCTTTCATTCGGGTTCAAATGACCTCATCCGTCTCCTTTCTGTCTGACTTTGATCTTCTCCAGCTAAAATGACCCGGCCCGACCTTGGCTGTAACAGGGCCAGGTCACTGTGCACAAGGGTCTGCTTGACACAGAGGTTGGTGTGTAATTCTGAAAGACAGGTTTAGGGTCTTCTGGATGCTAGAGATGTTATCTTCAGTCTTACAAGCAGGAAAGAGAATGCATCTTACTGCCTAGCATGATTTTTGCTAAATTAATATCTGTCACAGTATTGCCAGTGTCTGTGAGCACACAGTGTCAAAGGATTGTGTATGTTAAGATCAGCGAGGAAAGTTATATAAAGTAGCATTAAAACGTAAGTCCACCCAAAAGAAGGGCAATAAACATAAAGCAAATTGTAATCTTCTGTTTTTTGTAGACCTTTCACACTTAGCACAAGATTTTTGTGACAATGACCATTGTAAAAGCGCTATACAAATAAATTGAATTGAATTTTAGGACTATCAAGTGTATCAAGGATCAAAAAGGTTCTACCTTGGTGATCGCAGGGTATCCTGATGCCACCTCGGCTGGGCAGTAGAGCCTTTCCTCATGGGACGTCTCCACCGTCGTGGCCCACTGATCCAGGAAACCACTTGGGGTGTATAGACCACAGTCCCTTACACTTGTCTCCCGTTCAAAGTCCTCACAAACTCCATCGCCATCGTAGTAGTAGCACATGCTGGGTTCGTCTGTGAGAGACAGAATAACATGTAAAGTTTGAGTGTCCAAATGACACAAAATTGTGGGTTAAGCTTCTTTGTTGATTATCTTTCAGTAGCCCTATATACAGCAATCTAGAGTTGTACAATAGACTCCTTAGAAATGTTTGTCATTGATGGTGAAGTTTTCTGTACATTTAATTAATATTTAGGGAAGGAGTCTTCAGTGTCACTGCTTTGTAAGAAGTTTTTTAACATGAAAAGTCTTAAATCCAGTGGAGTTTACACTTTTTGTGAAGATCACAAATTTGAAGGCTGTAATTGCATTAGCCGATGTACTAATAGGATAAACCATGGTGGCTAGTTGTTATGTAAAGTAGAATGAAAAATTCAGGGATGCTATTAGCATCTTAGCTGATGACTGAATTAAACTTTGTCAAAGGGATATAAAATGTCATGCAAAGGCTAATAATCTGCTAGGCTAGCACAACTGTACTATAATTGTTTTAATTGTTAATCTAATTTAAAAGACAGTGATGTCTAGACTTTCTGTAAGTGAGGTAAAACATCATCATACTTACGTGACACCAACTTTGCGACTGCTAACTAAGATTTCATTCTCCGCACTACAACAGGAGGAAAGTCCATAACACAAGCCTGAACCCAGCGACACGGGGGAAAAAAGCGACAAGGAAGCATCGCTGCCAAAGATTATCAGTAGGAGATCTTAAAGAAAACAAAGCTAGTGTCATCCCTTGTGTCTTTTTTTTTTACCTTTCCTCTCCTCTCTCTAGGAGAATTGGAGGAAGAGAAGAGCAAACGTGTCCTCACTGCCAGGTCAGAGCAGATTGGTTTTGGACGACAAAAAATAAGATGAATTTTGCAAAAGAAAGAAGTGTCCTGCTGCTATGGCCAAGGTGCGGAAAAAAGGATTTGCAAGAGTAATGGGATATGATGAATTTATCAGATTAGGGGAATATCATATTTATTTCTTTTTTAAGGAGGTGGGGGGAGGGGCAAGATGTACAGACAGACAGAGTAAGAATATGAGAGAGAGAGAGAGAGAGAGAGAGAGAGATGTCTTTTCCAGACACTGTTTCCTTATCCATCTCTTGCTCTGCTGTTTCTTATTCTTCTGTTCCTCCTGTTCCAGTTTCCCCACCACTCACATTCATATTCTCTCCATCCTTTCCCTCTCAATCAATCTTTCTTCATTGTGTCCTCCCTCCACTGCATCCTTCTCATCTGGCACTCCCTCCTTCTTCGCCCCACTCTTTCTATCCCTCTCTTTCTTTCAAACCCCCCCAACTTCCCAGAGTCAGGGGTTCCAGTAAGGGGGACAGAGAAGTGCTCTGCCAAGTTGGCCTCTACGCAAATTCCAATGCTCCCCTCAGCCTAGCTCTGCCGATGTTGAAACGTGGGGCTGCCGAAGGGGGCACACACTCTCAAACACACTCTCAAACACTCTCTTACACTATGCTTTCTGCAAGAAAACACTCACATGATGTCAGAAGTGCGATACACTTTACTACCTACATGATTCACCTTCTTCATGTAGTGCTAAGATTAGTCTTTGCTAGCTAGCTAGCAAACATAGCTATTTAGTTTAATTTCAAAATACTTGCTTGTCTACAGGCTTTACTACAAAATACAATAAAGTATAGCTAGCTTGAGTTTTACCTCGGCTAGCTACAGCTAAGCTAATGCTTATGTTAGATAAGATAACTAAAGTATCACTAAGCTAACTACTGATATCTTTAGTGCAGGCAGTTCTGCAAGGAAATTCTGGAAAGTGATTTATACAAGGTTAGACATGGTTAAGGCTGGAGGTTTGAGTTGTTGTAGTATACCATAAGGATATCTAGCGAGCTGATATGTGCTACGTACATTTTAGTACTTTAAAATTGCCTTGAGCAGTCTATGACATTGGTTTTATTTTTATTTTATTAACAGTAATTTTTTAACAAACAATGCTAGGGGTTTCATTTACAGTAAAAGCTTAATATGTAGTTAAGGTACTGTTACCATTAGCTAAACTACCTAGTTGTCTATTCATACTGACTGCTAATTTTGCTATCCTAATCAGATGGCACAAACTCCTGGGGTAAAGCTAGCTATTTTAGCTCATGATGCCAAACTATTATATGGATTTTGGTTTAGCTATAATCCACTTGTTAGCTAGATGTTTTGTTAAAAACACAATAGATTTAAAACACAATACATTAGCTAAACTAACATGCAAGCTAGTTCAGGAAGACCTATAAAATGTTAGATATAAATAAAACAGGGCTTTATGTTAATCTAAATGGTAGCGATGTCTGTATGTCTATGGGTAAGGCTAGCTAGTTTAGCTAAGGCTAAACAAGCTCAATGCAAAATTGCGTTTACCCACGTGTGTGTAAACATGGATAGCTTTATTTATGATGTGTCAGATAGCTAGCTTGATGTATCTGATAGCTAAACTTGCTTACTTAATGTTGCTAATCTAATTAAAACACTGTTTTAAGCTAAACATTTTGGCACTGAACCAAAGAAGTAGGAAGAACTTATACGTCCTTTGATCAAACTTTCACGTAGATAAAGCAATTTTTTTAAGATATTGCTAGTCCAGTCAGGCAAGCAGAGAGAGAGAGTCTGGGAGAAACAGACAGACAGAGAGACAGACAGACAGGCAGACAGATGGGCAGATGGTCTACTCAGTTTC
This sequence comes from Bagroides melapterus, assembly GCA_028566695.1. Lineage (NCBI taxonomy): Eukaryota > Metazoa > Chordata > Actinopteri > Siluriformes > Bagridae > Bagroides > Bagroides melapterus. The sequence continues at coordinate 1,796,412 of JAOTRN010000030.1, forward strand.
CATGTGAAATCTACAAACAATTCAAGCCGCTACACAGATGTGAGTTTTTTCAGTGAAAGTATGCAGGCAGAGGGAAATAGCAGGTACCATGATAGCTGTATGAGAACAGATCATGGGAACTCCACGAGATCTAAATAAAGGTGACATCTGGCTGGTGACAGAAGGTCAGGACCACTTTAGATATTTGCCAGTGTTTCTAGCGTCCACGCTTGCTGGAATCAGAATCCCGGAGGCAAACACTTCCAAATCTGCCCATGCTTATGATCACGTGTAACGTGACTCTTTACATGTGCCGTTTTGACGAAACATGTTAATTTCATGTTCACAAGCACGTTGCACATAACTTCCATATGTGTGGAGCTGCAGACTCAATGTGACACGGGTTTCGGGTTTCGGCCAAAACCAAAGAGCGGCGGAAAAGCCTTCTTTATGCATAAAGCAAAGACGCAGACAAGGTGCCAAAGCATCCGTTCTGAATTTGTTGGCCTGCTCTTTTAAATAAAATGTCTTCCAGACCTGATGGGGATGTCGCATTGCTTAAAAATTCTTGGAGGAAAGGCACAGAAGTGTGTGTGGGGACAAGTCTAGCAGAATATGTGTCAAGGAGATTCTTACACTTTGTATATTACACATGATTGAATTCAGGTTCAGGTGTAGCGCAACATTCACACTGACAAGTGACAAGTCACTTTTGTGGCTTTTACCTGTGTAGCAAATTTTAGCGATTGTAGGCACTGCTTGTACAGGATTTTTTTTAAACAGTAGTAGCTATATATCCCGTAGCTTTTAGACAACTATATAATATGCTAAAATCTGTGTGAGTTTCATGTTAAATGCTAGGCTTTGTGCCAGCTTGGCTGCTGAGCTAACTCTACTAGCCATACACTCAGTTATCTCTGCAACAGCACTTCCTTCCAAGTTTTATTTGCCTTTGTAATGTTTCTTGTGACAATTCTTCAAGCTAAAAAGGGAACTAAGTGCAGGAAAGTAAAAGAATGAATTCAAATATAGAAGATATTAAAAATATTTTGAACTCAAATTGCATAGAATAAGACTGCACCTCAGTGAATTTTAGATTCCTGAATATTATGGTCAGAAAGATGCTAAACCTGGAAACTCAGGTCATAGAAGTTAGTGCTCTCCTCTGAACATGTTAATCTTCTCTGTGAGGTGTCATGCAGAAAGACTTGTGTAGCCCTGTAGTCCTGTGTAGACTCTTCTCTTCAGGACTAGTGGGTTGATCTATTGAGATAGGTTTCATTAATTTTTTTTTCACTCACCTACGCAGTTGAAGAATGGCTCTTTCCTACACTGACTTGAACAGCCATCACCATTTATGCTGTTCTTGTCATCGCACTGCTCTCCTTGGGTCCTGGGGATCCAAAACGTAATAGAAATCAATACAAAGCATGTATGAATGTGATGATCATTAAGGTTTGGGTGGACTCCTGCTTGATCATAATGATGAAACTGAAGATCTGTCGCATAAACACACCTCTGGATGATCCCATCTCCACAGTAAGGCGCTCCAAGACGGTGGAATAGAGGAGGAGATGGTTCGCTGTCTCCCCACCTGGAGATCGTCTGAACCTGGTAGGTGTACATCATGCCATGCACCACTTCCCTAAACACCAAAAAAAAAAGGTGGAGTTAAATGGAATTAAATTCAGACTAAAAAAGGTGGAGTGCTCTCTCCAGAGTAAAGCAAAGTATTAGTACCTTTCATGAACCAATCATTAAGATGTAGTAGCTAAAAAAAAGAGACAAATGTTTATTCAGACTCTGCTAGTACCGATACGAATTTTTCTCATGCCTCATGCGATCGTAATGAAGATTTTTCAACACGAACTTTTATTTCCTGGCTGCGTTTCTGGTTGGCTCAAGTACCTTCTTAACCTCCTTAAAAATTCATGACCCCAAAATCCCATTACAGGCCCGAAGTAAACAAGCCTGTAATTCTTTAATCCTAGGTCAGCTTTGTTGTAAACCATCATAATTTGATTCCACTTTCGCAAGCCATCACTCGAGGGTTCCAACCAGGCATTACAATTAGCGTGCATATGGATTTCGACTTTGGGCCTCTCCGAGCTCATCTGCATTCAGTTATGCTTGCTGATACGAAATGCAAGCTTTGGAGGGAGTGAATGGAATCGATCCAAGAGCTGCACTTAAAACAGATCTCGGGCTCTGTAGACTTAAACGACTGAAGAGCGAAATGAGGCAATGACATCCTCCTTTGGACTCAGTCACCTTCCTCAGCGCCCGTGCTCAGCCGATATCCAAGGGAATAGGAGTTCACCCGGCCAACAAGTTTATTACTCCTCTACATTTGGGAAGACGTTATCAGTACATTAAGTCTGGTTCAAACTCGAGTATCTCTTCTAGTGCCATCAGTGCATTGCGCTGATGTCTAGATGTCTAGATGTGAACTTTATTTCAGCTTAAGCTACCTACACAGAGTTGCCAGATTTTTTTTTTATGTATAACCATTATAACGAGACTAGCAAATTTTTAGCTCTTATGTGGGCTTTATGTGCTTGTAAATTAAATAAATAAATAAATAAATCCTCTGATTTAGCTTACATTTACTTTTCAGTTGTGTTTTTTAATACAAACTACAAAGCATTATGTAAAAGATAAAACATCTGGAAAATTTTACAGCAAAATGTGACTATTTGAATGAATAAAGTGAATAATAAAGCACTTTATTAAGCAATAAAATAACTGACAGTCTCTATTGCCTATCTGAACAAGTCATTTAAGGAACAAAAAAAAGATTTCAGCTGCCAAAGGCTAAGATTTAGCACATTGATTAAATCTGCTCTGCCAGAGGGTGTCGACTAGCAGTAAGTTCTGGTTGCAGACCCAGCGAAATATTTCAGTGGATCAAACCCGAGTGCTGAATAAATACCTTTGCAGAAAGCCGATCGATGGTTAAAATGCTGGCAGTAATTCATCAACATCAGTTTTTTTCAAAACGTCCATCACATGCATTTATGCAAACGATGATAATTATTTTAATTAAGGAAGCTCAGTAGTACTCAGAGACTTTCTTAAATTTGATTTCATTTCAGTCTGATTAGTGAAGTGATGACGAACATGTTTAAAGAAGAATGGAGGGAAAAATTCGAATCAGGCGTCTCGTTTGTTCTGAGACCATGGTGTTAGCCAAAAGTAGCACCGCAACACAAAACATATTTCTAACCATGAAATAATTATTCCAGAATGTTAATTAATCATAATCTTATGTAAATGGACCCAATGAATATCTATTTGTAGTAGATTTATTCCTCTAGTTCCTCTAATCTTTTAATTAGAATAATTAATACTCTGTATATTTTTTATAAACCTGTTATAAATGTTGCCTAGTCACTTCTTCTTCTAATTCCTCGATATAGATTATGACTCGGCACATACAGTACATCCGGAACGAGATATCCGACATGACATGTCCTGAACCGAGAATCAGCGCTACAGAGGGATTCGTCTGCTCCCTGTAGCTGTGCTGCACTGAAACTGATACTGCTCTGGGAAGTGAACAAAGTGGGCAGCTTCTTTTGATGTTGGTGCGAGTAAGCACGTCTCTTTCAGTGTTCCACTGCATTCACTCAGACACAAACAAATAGCTGGCGTGCAGTCATGGCCCGGGTTTCCACAAAACAGTAACTCAATAAACACCACGTGGGCCAAAAAACAAGACACGCACCGGGAGAGAAAACATCCAGTCCGCATAGCTGAACATCAGTTGTTTGCGTGTGTTTCAATAGTCTGCGAGACTGGACTTGCAAAGAAGTGAAAGGAAAGCTACAGGTAAACAATTCTGAAGGCCAGAGAGAGAGAGAGAGAGAGAGAGAGAGAGAGAGAGAGAGAGAGAGTGGATGTGGCGAGAAGAAATATTGACTGAGGCACATGCTGGGATTGAATAGCGGGTCATATACAGACCATCAAGTAGTATTAATTTTCTGAACGGATCCTCCACACACACACACACACACGCACGCACACATGCACGCACGCTCGCACGCACAAACAAATGCATGCACGCCAACCATCCACAAAATTACACACAGACAGAAGTCTTCTCCAACATCAGCTCCATAGTCCTGCAGTTCACACATCTATGAAACAACACGTTCAGGCGGCTGCACACACACATCAGCTCGTAATAAAAGAATGAATGAGAGAAGGGAAGGAGAAAAAAACATACAAAGGCCTCATTATTTGCATTTGCGTTGGCCGGTTTCCCCAGAGGGAACACAAGCCCTTCTCTCTGCTGATTAACAAAAACGACACGGCCAAATTAGTGGAGCACTCGGGCACGGCGGCTGCTGTTGCAAATACGGGAGGTTCAGGCGAGGCCAAGATTTATAAGGTGCCTGCTCTAATGGGCAGGGAAGCAGTTACTTTTAATAAGAGGCTAAACAAATCATTCAAATTAGCACTTGAGATGAATGGTGAGGGCTGGAGTTTTATGCGGCTGTTTGCGTTTGTGTCCAAGCCAAGTGTGAGGCTGAGGAGAGAAAATCGCTAAAGCGCACACCAGTGAAAGTCCCATAAAATCAAACAAGAATGTACAAAAAAAGGAGAATTCACAAGACATTCTCATGCAAGCACACACACACACAAATACACACACACACACACAGCAGGGAGCTGTGTTCAAATGTGTCAATGGATTTATTGCAGGATACTCGTTCAATCATTGTTGAATGACGTGTTCCTTACCTTCGCCTTGCCTTCCCAAAACACACACACACACACACACATATACATGCAAATGATCAAACATTCAAACACAAAAAGTCTGACAAAGTCAAAGTTGCTTTTACATAATTAGCATAAAACATCTTGAGAAGGCTGTTCTGAATAACATTCTTAGTACGTTATTTAATATTATCTCTATAAGGGCTGGAGATTTGTCTTAGATTAAACATTACAATGCGATGCAGCCACTTGACCATCCTGTGGTGGTGTTCTTAGAATTTTCACCATTCTAATACTCAAATTAGCATTATAACAGGACACCAACAACATAAAGATATTTCAATCCCTTAGCCAAGACAAAAAGTGTTGTCTAGAAACAGAAAAAGAAAAGGCTTGGTTTAGAACCCTATATTGATACCAGTTGTCTTTTATGAAATTAAGAACCCATTAAGAACCTAAGAGAAAAGGCTTCCATGTGGAAACGCTTAGCAAGCTAAACTCTTCACCAATCTTCACCAAGATCCCTTAAGAAACCCATTTTTAAGAATGCAGAACAAATGGTTGTCTTGTCCTAAGATGAAGTCCATGGATGTAGGTTTGGTTCCTTGGTCAAAGCTGCTTCACTGGTTGTCTAAATTCATAGGACAAAATATTAAATATTATGAACCATAAGTCTCAATTCTTATAGGTAGAACTATGCATAACCTTGGAACCAAAGGGTTTTCTCAACCACATTCATTTTTGAAATGGATAATCATTACTCTTAAAAAAACTCCTAACAAAAGATTTTTTTTTTTTAAAAGTTAAGAAAAATGGTTCCCAATTTCCAATATGATATAAATGTGAAGTTAATAGATGAGATTTCTGGGCCCTGCTTAAGGTTCCAACAATGACTATCTGAGCTGTTAAAAAGCCTTATAAGGTTCTTTGGTTGTGCCTCTGGGGGGACACTGAAAGGTATGATGTAGAACCCTGGAGCAGAGAGTTTCCCACTATCATGAATGCTAGAATCATTAATAAACTTTAGAATCATCTGGTCTACCACAGAACCTGAAGAACTAAGAGTGTAGAATAAGAGTTATCATGATATCTATTATAGAAACTTGTGAAGTTAATAGATGAGAGTTCAGGGCCTTGCTCAAGCTTATTTTCTTGCACTCTTAAATAAAATCTGCTAGACTAAAAGGTTCTTAATGTTGTACCTCTGGAGAAGCGCTGAAATAAACAAAAGGCTTGGTGGGCCACAAGAAAGCTCGTATCAGAAATTGTGTAAAGAACCCTTTTGGAAACCTTCTGCAGTAGTCGTGGGATCAGAGCTTAGAAATTGATATCACACAAAACCTTACCTTATGATCTAGAACTACATTTGACAACTCCGAGCATAACTCTGGCTCTAGGTACGAGCAAACTTGAGCCTTCTTCTCAAATGAGGGAACGCGTTGGATGATCAAACCCTGGCAATGCATAACACAAGAGTGACCAAAAAAACACCCGTATAACAACATGCTCCTATCCATCTACACAACTGTCATTGGGAACTTCCCATTCTGGAATTCTCTCTTTATGCTGGCTTCTTGAGCCTTTGTAAGCAAGCATACTTTACCAGATTAGAATTTGGTCAGACCAACCAAGTATCTGGGTCTGATTCACTCTCCAGTGTTCTGAATGGTATGAAAACCTCTGGATTTTCACAGCATTCCTCATACTAGAACCGCACTCTGCATGAGGTTTCCTTCACACTAGCTGCCAAGAACAACAAGACGATGTGGAAGTATCCCATCCTTGGCACGTTTAAGAAAAAATGGTAGGCAACAGGAAACAAAAACATTTTTTCAAATATTATCTGAAGAAGCTAGCTAGGCAGGAAGAACTGTTTTGTCTTATTAATCATGGAAAATTTGGACTTCCATTGCCTTTCTTTCATGCAAGACTGGTTAAGCTGGTTAAACACTAAACCCTCCTGTGGACCCATGTTTTAACACATCAAGATCCATGCACATTGAAGCTGCTTGCAGCACTTAGCAAGTAAGAACATTTACTGCGCTCTCTAAACCAAACATCGGCTGAGGCTTTGAATTTTATTATCCTCCCTGTGCACAGCTAAACTTCTATTAGAAGAGTGGATTTGATTGAAACCTTAACCTTCTGCATGTACTTCATAACAAAAAGATCTAAGACGTTCCTTAAAGTGAGTTGATGGGTAAAAAGGGCTTTGTGCATATGGTTCTACCCAGCAGAAATACTAATTACAAGAACACAGAGCCAGGTGTTCACGGTCCATTCATAGTGCAATGGTAAGGTGCTAGATTTTTTAAAGCACTGCTGCATTTGATCAGGCAAAATAAGTCAAAACACTTGACTTTGAAGGGCTAACAAACATCAGGAAAATGAAATCTGTGGTAGAACTTTTTAATCATCCTGCCGGTCTTCCAGAGATCACTAGGTCATTGTTCTGATGTCTAACTGAGGCCATATCAATTGACAATAATGGGAAGGATGGACATAGCACTGATATGAAGGGTATATTATTCAGAATGCAATGTAGGAAATCTGGCAAGTTGCTGGCAATTCCGTTCAAGTAATCCTAGAGAAAATCCCACCATTTATCCAAGAGACACCTGTAAATTTGTACTGTATTTAAGGTGAATTCCGTCACATCTTGCAAAAGCTTCCAATACAGGTGGTACATTAGTAAATGTTAGATGTGAATGAGTGAGCAGTTTCTCCCACTGGAAGAACGCTGTCATCAGGACAATAAACCATCTTAGAAAGGAGTCTACACTGGCAGAGCTCTTTTATGTTTTAGAGACTGGAAAGTCTTCAGGACAAGGGAGTTCACACTTTTTGACTCCCTTCTCTACATTTTAGGTGTTGCCTGAAACTGCCAATCAGACTAGCGCACAGAAACACAAAACATGTCCATATGCTGCATCATTTAAGATTCCGGTTGAAGATCCCAATTTTCCAGTCCATGAGTTCTCTGGGAGCTCTAGAGGAGTTAAAATCTTTAAGCAAGACAGCTTTTATCTACTGCTCAACAGCCGCACCGTACAGATTCATTTGTATTCTATTACTGGTGGCTTTCTGTCACACTCAACAGCTCCGGAGTGGAGGACTCGATGATGTGTCAAATGATGTCACTTAAGCCAAACCATTTCACAGGCACTAATGACAAGTCCATGCACTTAAAGCATAAATACACACTGATGACATGGCATAAAATGAGGTAATATGTCATCGTAACCATGATAGCAGCCCATCGTACAAACGCTGGCAGTGCTTTAGGTGTGATGGTACGATGTGTTTGCGTCTATGACTCATAAGCAAATGGAGCACTTACTGTGCTTAGGTTGGAGTAATGCTTGAGAGACAAATAAAAGAGAACATAAGAGAGAGAGAGAGAGAGAGAGAGAGAGAGAGAGAGATAGAGAGAGCAGTGCAAGGATGCTTAACATTGTTTGAGATGTGGAAAGGACTCTGTTGTGGAAAGGGAGATGGATTTGCCATTTCCTGTTATGACTATTCCATATGGGAAGTATGGTTCTTTGCTTGTAAAGTGTACGCTTATAGACACAAACTTATTTCTTATAAGCTGGGCATTTCTTCTCACCATGAAAAATCTCCTCTGGGATCACACAAATCAAAGGAACTCAAGTATGATTGATAATGTGATAGCACTTGATAAACAGAAAATACTTTTCAAGCCATTGGCTTTGGACATCTGATGCCACTCTGGAAAAAATAACAGAGCTATACATCTGCACCTCGGTGTAGGACAACAACAAAAACGATAGCCATTTCGAGTAATCTCATCCAGTGTGGCTTCTCGAATGAAAACAATAGTGTAGCTGTTTTTAGTAACCGAAGTCAAGGATGAAGGCTTTCTTGGACCGATTACAAAAAAAGGGATGGAAATTAGATTTCAAGCATCGTGGATACTGACATAGAATCATTACCTCAATGACAGAGCCGTTCAGATTTCAAAGAACTTCAACAGGTCCCTGCTAAATTACTCATCATATTCCAGAAACCGCAAAGGAATGGATGTTCCCAGTTGCAAACAAATTCAACATTTCACGTCAACTGCTCAGCCATCCGTGATCTACCATAAAGCTGTGAACGTCCAGAGGAAGAGTAATGGCTGCTACAGGGTTTTCCTTCAATGTATCAGTTGCCTGAGAGCATCAATTTCCAGACAGTAAAGGAGGATCAACTGAAGTTTCCATGCTGTTGCTGTGTCTCTTGCATAACCAGGAATTATTGTGGATATCTATTATCTAACACGGGTTACAACCTGGCTTGGCTTTACCCAGCGAGAGTTCCTCTCATCCTCACCATGCTGGGCCCAGCCACCCATATCTACAATGAATTTCAATTGGAAATATTTTCTGACAGTTCCTAGAGAGGAGGGTGGAAAGCATAATCCAAGGATCCAGAGACACCCCAGATACTGCAACCACCAGCATCTCCCACCCTGGAAATGCTGTTTGTGTTAGTAAGAGGATTAAATGAGGGTGGGCTAGTAATTCCCCTACGTTTAGAGGGAAAGGTGAAGATGCATAAAGGCATTTTTGTCAGGGCAGCATGAAGTTCAGGAGCACCAGATTCAGAGCCAAATCTTTAATCCAAAGTCAATAAAAATCTGTGCTAAAATCCTGTTTTTTGGCAACAGAGATGAGCCGAAATACAGCAGCTTTCATAACAGCCAATTATCATGGACATCTTGAAACAGTCAACAGTGAGGAGCATGAGTCGAAAGTCTACATCTAAGACTTCAGATGAGAAAAACATGATTCCAGATATAGAAGTTTCTATTGCTAATTGATAAAATCTATAAAGGCACTTAAAATAGTAGCAATGATGTTTATTTCCTTGGTGGACTGCGCAATGATGAAAGTTTGAGACATCCAAAAGTGATGCAGGGAAAAGTTATCCATATTCAGAGTCTGGTTGTGCACAAGGTCCATTCAAATGATTAAAATCACCTGAAAATATGGATTAAGATGCTCACATGAATTTAATTACAAACATCCCTAACATCCCCCTAAAAAAACTGTCTGGATTAATGTCTCTGATTAAGATGCTGTCGCTGCCAATCTCCTCTGCGGTTTTAAAGGGATGATACTAGTAATTAATTAATGCTGTCACTGTAATGAATTTAATATTGGCCTTGAATGGCATTTTATAGATTTTTTTAAGTGTATTTACAGCCAAAACATAAAATGGAGGATGACATATTGTGGTTATATTAAGCTGTCAGACAGTGATGCTGGATTTAATCCTACTCCTTACTCAAGCCAATAACTGCAGAAGAAAAAGGACTGAAGTGCAAAGTCAGGATCGTGAGAATCTGAGACGTGCCTCAATATTTGTTTTAGTAAAACACTATCCTGCAAGTTTGTAGTTCATGACCCTCCAAACTCTTCTGAGAGCCTGTAATGTGAATAATTGTTTTGTTATATCCAATTAACCTTTGCCTTGGGGAAGTTAATGAAGATCTTCTTACCTGTCCACGTATCTGCGTGCTGCATCGCTGAGCTCAATGCCTTTGGGGGCGTGACTAAATGTGGGTTGTCGCAGGAGTCTGTAACGCAGCTCGTCACAACCCTGGCACAGAGGGCAGTTGGGCTTGGATGTGAGCAAAGTGGCATCAATCTCCAGGTGCTGCTCCATTGTGAAGAACTGCACGCCGTAAACCTTCTCCTTTACATCCAGCTTGATGGTCAGAGGCGTGTCACAGAACACATCGCTGGGTCCCAGAGAGAGGTTATGCCCACCTACACAAAGCAATATGATGTTGTGGATGGCAGGAAGAGCAATCTCCTCTGAAGAACAGAACGTCACCCAGACTGTGAGCAAGTCAGGAATGACCGGGTGTGCAAATTCCAACTGGAGCATGCAGCCCTGCAGCGGGCACGGTGGCGGTACCAGGCCAACCTCCATGCCATTGTGTGGGCTCCAGGTACGAACACTTGGCTCACACACTTGTTCCACATCAGGTGGACCTGAGGGACAAAAGATAACTGGTTATAAATGACAATGTCAAATAACCTGCTAAAGAATTCTGTGGTGTGTCTCTCAAAGGAAGGTCCGTGTACATACGAGACAGGGTTTCAGGAAAAACCCTAACTAGGATATCTAGCTTGCTAATCCTAGTGGTAGTCAGGATTGACTGAATGGCCTTTTCCTGGTCAGGCTGAAAACAGATACTGGAAAAATGGAACAAGCCAGGAATATACTCTGAATATTCACCATGCACACACACACACATTCATGCCAAGGGGCAATTTAGCATAGCCAGTCCAAATACTGCATGTTTTAGGAGGTCAGGGGAACCTGGGGAACAAAGAGATCTATGCAGTAACAGGGAGAATGTGCGAATCTCAGTGCAAACAAAAAATCCAAACTCAGGATTGAACCTGGAGCTATGAGGTGGCAAAGCTACTGCTTATTGCTAGCCAGTTCTGTCAAGATCACATGCGTTAGCATAAGAGTGTTGATGTATCTCCTCTGTAGCTGTTCTGTATAAATACTTAATAAGCAAACAGGACTCCATTAATCAGCTGCTATGTTAGACTTTAAGAAAGGAAAAGTCTTCTTCTTCTTTCCAAAATCACTTGAGTCTAGGGGAATTTCGTAGGCTACGAATGTGTGTGTATCAGTACGTCAAAGCATAGCTGTGGGAGCATATGTGTGTTTTGATGATCCGTAAAAATGGTGTAATGCCTTTGATCGTGTGCAGAGTGGAATTTGGCTGAAGTCCGCCAACAAATATTTTCTCTTATTCAGCGAGGGATATTGGGTTGGTTTTACTTAATCACATTTCAGACAAAGAATAATAACTCTGCAATTCCGACTGCAGGATCCGGGCCATTGTTATTCAAAATATTCTGCTTATCAAACAGATTCTATTCCTGGAGAAATATGTGGTGAACGAACCTGTAATGTCCCAAAACTGCTTTAGTCGACGGATCAAATTCCTCAAACATAAGTCGTTTAAAAGGCAATATCTGAGATGCTGAAGTGTTCGCTTTTGAAGTTTGGTTATGTCAGTAATTAAAATGGATAGGCTCAAATGTAGCGTGTATAAAGTTTTACATGTACGTGTGTAATTAGGATTAGCATTAGGATTATCTGCATTAATTTAGCTTGAGCGTAACCAATAGGGATATAATGGCTAGTACGTGCTGTGAAAATGAAGGAACTCAAATCACCTGCCACAAATTGGCCGCACACCAGCGCTCTGCGGCTAAACGGTTTATTTTATGCACAAGGTCACATAATGCTCTAATAACAAGCTTGCTTTGTTTTTTTTTCCCCTCTCTTTTTTCAGTTGCACTTTCCCACCATAATGTGCTTCCATCAGCAGAAAGCTAGAAAAGCAGGGCTGCCCAGTGATGTGGGTGTTTCATCTCAAGGCTCCGGCTACACCTCATATGCAACAGTCCAGCCATATTTGGAGTGACGTCCACTAGCATTCATCAAATGGCACGAGGGAGAAGGGCGAGAACGGTAGACGCTGATGCTCTTCCTTTGTGCAAATCCAAGCTGGCAACGACAAAACCCATTTGCTAACCTCATTTCTGGGTAGTGCACAAAATTCCAGTGTTTAATCAACTGCGCACTGAATCGGCTTTCCAGTCCACACCATCAACACTTTTATTATTTTAAGAGTGTGTGTGGCCAGTAAAGCTAACTTTTCTGGAGTAATAATAATAATAATAATAATAATAATAATAATAATAATAATGATAATAATAATAATAATAATAATAATAATAATAA
>JAOTRN010000030.1:1813853-1837281 GCA_028566695.1 Bagroides melapterus
TTATTATTATTATTATTATTATTATTATTGTTGTTGTTGTTGTTGTTGTTGTTCATTGAAAGTGACTGGTAATCCTAAGCTAAACGTCTTTTTTGAACATGGGACGTTGTGAATGTTCAGATGTTCATAATTCTCTGATTTCACTTTTATGAGTCACTGAAAGTGTCTGAACAGGATCAGCATAACTTCTCAGAGCTTGGCAGCCAGGCAGATCTCAGGCTTAGACTGTCTCTTTCTCACACACACCAACACTAATACACAAACACACAGCGCACAGATTAAGCAACAGACTCACGGCATGCCTCAACATGTTCCTAAGGGGCTTCCCCAAAGCTCGTGTCAGTGAGTTACACCTGTCACATGTAACGTTATCCTAAACTTATCCTTATGAATGTGTTGCTAATAAACGCTAACAAACGATCTATCCCTGATAGATACTCTGTGCGGGAATCGCAGCACAGTACAAACGTAGCAAAATAACAGTGAATCAACGAAGTTCCACAAGACTGAATCATCTAATGAAAGTGAAGAAAATGCTGTGTCTGGGTCAGCGAGATGTTTTTGGGAGGTCCTGTAATGACAGTAAATTAATCACTTGATCATAAATAGCTTTTAATCGATAACACATGTGAGCTGTTGGAAAAATAGCCAAGTAGGGAGAAAAATAAAAAGGTTTCCACTCAGAAACGTTGAAAATTCAAATTTCCAATTTCCTCCATGATCAACAGGGCATGAAAGGACATGTGCCCTCCCCCGGGGGCGCTTCAGACATATCGAATGACAACACACCTGATCCTCAAGAGCACGTCATATCCATATGTGTTTCACCATCCCTAAAAATACACTATAACTCAAACCAGAAATAGACAGAACGTCCCCGAGGCCTCTCTCAGCAACCTCAGTTCACCTGTCATAGAAGTGGCCCGTGATTGGAGGGAACCACTCCACAGCGAGCGAGTCCTGATGTTGTTCCACCACACGGGGCGCCATGGGGACAGGAGGGGGCTTGTAGTAGGGCTGCCATGTCTGATAAACCAGGTCCAAGTAGCAGTGCATGCGAGCCACTTGGTTTTCGGTAAACGAATCCGTACAGGTGTCATCTAAAAATAAATAAATAAATCACAACGTGAATCATATAAATGATACAAATAATTCTGTGAGGTAAATGTACAGAATATCATCTTGTATTTCTAGATAATTCTCAAAACCGACTGGTCAGAGGGTTTTTAGTTTCTACCAAATATAACAGCTTTGATGAACGCTCTATACTGTAGTTTCTATAGTAACTGAAAAATATCACAATATTTACTGAAAACAAAAGTGCAGAGTCATGAATGTCTGTAAAGAAACATTTATTCAACACATTTATTGAAGGAGTCTCCAGTGTCAGCAATTTTATAACAGTCAGGACTAAAGTTGTAATATGAAGTTTTCCAGCACAGGGAAAGATCTTTGAAGTTTCTCTATAACAATCTTCAAGAAATAAATGGGACAAAGTTCTTACAGCTAATATAAAGTAACCAAGGCCAGGAGCTAATTTGTTTTATGTAATAATACATATAGCTATAATACATTTGTGTGGCAGCACATGGTCGTTAATGTAGGGCGTACTATATTTTTATTTTTTTATTATTTTATTATTTATTATTCTATTATTTATTTAAAATTTTTAAAGTCTGTGTTTTGGATTCATTTTTAACCACGTACATAAGAATTTTTACATATAAGTGTGTAATAGGTAACTATATTACATATTATTAAAAAAAATCCAATGGGAGTTTATTATTTTGTATTGTTTGAAAAAAAAAAAAGAATTTTGAAAGTACGGTGCACTACGTAGGTTGTTGGGCTAAATATAGTGCAGCAACGCTGTGGCATAACATTAAACACTCATGTGTTTATATGTGTGTTTGTAGTTATACCTGCGTAACTCATATAATTATTGAAAGGGGTGTGGATAAAGTTGCTGCAGCCACACGTCTCATTTCCAGGCTCAGGGTCTCGACAGTGCTTGTATTTGGGAGTGGGGTTTGTGTCAGCACACAAGTCCCCTGTTTCCAGCGAAGGCTCCATCTCCAAACAGGCATCGATGCAGGATTCAATCTCTGAAATGCCCCTGAAGACGTGGTACAAGCCCAGGCTGTGTCCGATTTCATGGATCATGGTGTGAGTATGTCCGAACGTGCCATAGAAAGACGGATTTAACACGATGCCTCCTGTGAGAATGAGAGTGCAAGCATGTAGTGAGTAAGCTGGAATTAATTAAAACGGTTTTGCCAATAGGTGTTTTTTTTTTATTCTTTCTTTTTCTGGAAAGTCAAAAAGGAGTGAAAAGTTCGAACAAATCGCTGGCATCTACGGCTCATTTACTCAAAATCAGATGATGAATTGATTCGGTTGTTTAACCTTAAAAGTACAACTTAAACACTAAACTCTTCAGGGGGTCTGTATGAAATGAAACAGAACCTCTGAGATGCAGTTATATCAATAATAGTACCAGCTATACACGAAATCAGGAACAGCACAAAGTAGGAGCTCATTTGTTTGTTCTTCGTCCAGCGTAAATTAAAACACACTTTATTACCAAGATGGGTTAGGGCCTCCTTGTCCCACGGCCAGGTGGCTACTCCAGCCAGGTCCTCATTAGTGGAATTGGCAAAGAAGATGTTCAGGTGTGTAGATCCGTCCACTCTGAGGATATCTTTCAACTCTTTGACGTCCAGGTAAGCCCTGTGGGTGCAAAGACACATACACAAATGAAGTGTGGTTCAAATTAGTGACGGAAATCCTAATCACTGTGTATCACTGTATATTCTTAGCTAGCCGACTTTATATTTCGTAGAATTAAGTATTTGCTTTAACGCATAGAGTCATACAAAAATGAAAACTTCCCACAAGTAACGCTCTGATATATAGAACCATGCCGTGCAAGGCCTTGGCAGGCTTCCAGCTACCAGGCTGCATCAAACTGCATTACTGTAAAAATAAAAAGCATAACCACATGCGGCAAATGTGACCGACAACTCGCAGCGAGCCATAAAAACCAATGATATGTTTGCCTGACATTAACGGATGCTCTGAGGCAGCTAGTCTAAATGAAGACCACACACTGGGATGACACACTCCAGCTGTGGAAGAGTGTCCAAACATCACATGGAGGTATGTTTAATTGTCCTAGCGTTGCATGATACATTCGTTATCCCGCCATGTCAAAACACGTGAGAGATACTACAAGAAGTGTTTATTAAAAAAAACCTCAAAGCTAGGTAAGGTAATTAGCTTGGAGTAAAGATGCTTGGCTTGGTTTATGCTGTGACAGCAGCTCGATAAATCTTCCGTCATCCTTCTAAAGGAGAAATGGCAGACAGTTATCTTAGCTACAGTCTACAGTACTCCATTATGTACCAGATGCACAGCTGTTTAACTACGCCGTTTTAATTGTGCTCTCAACACATCGCAACCATCTGTTTGTCAGAGACAGAGAAGAATTCCTGGAGTTCCTGATGTAAGATATTCCAAATATAAATACAAATTCCTACATCCTGACAGCTCTCACCTGTCAAACGACAAGCCAGAGGTATAGTAGATATTAAAAGATGGATTAGTAGCATTCTGCCCATGTCTTATAATCACTCATCAGAGAGAGAAAGACAGAGAGAGAGAGAGATTAAGATGTTCAGTACAAGTGAATGGACTTACTGAACCAAAACAAAAGTGTGCTTAATGCTCAGTCAGTCCTTTGGACTGTTTCCAAAAAATTATGTAAATTCGCTTGATTTCTTTGGAAAAGGAGCTTTCCAGGTTTGTATGCGTGTGGGGGCAGATGGGGATGGAGTTCTTTGACAATTATGCTGATTTTCTGGAAGTTTCCCATTCTATTTAAAATCTATTCCCCATTGTCCCCAATGGGAAAAACCAACAAAACATTTAGGATCCTAGAGAGGGAATCACAGAACCTCAAGGTTTTCTTCATTCATCTTCAGTACAGTCAATGATGTGGTAGATCCAGAGTTTACACTGAGAATACTCCCTTGATGTAAGATGAAAACACACCAATTGGAGATATATGACAGTCCATCTCAGGACACCACATATTTATACACTCCTTCAAACACCTGAGACTTTTTCTATTCTTCTCTATTCCCAGCCACAGATTCCAGGCTCCTCCTGGGGGATCCCCAGACATTCCAAAGTTAACTGTGAGATAAAATCACTCCAGCAGGTTTCTGGTTTGCCCTGGGGTCTCCAGTCAGTGGGACGGTCTGATACAGCTGTAGCAAGAACCAGCAATTTGGGTGTCCTTTTAAGGTGTCCAGACCACCTTATCTGGCTGTTTTTGATTCAGAGAAAAAAAATGGCTGTACTCCAAAGATCAGCCATATTTTTTCAAGCTTCTCACCCTGTTCATTTCTGTCACCAGCTACACAGCATTTTAGAGGCAATGCAGTCAAGGTTTAACTGCAGGTGTTCAGGGTTTACTGTATTCAGGAATGGGTCAGTCATGTTTGTTGAAGTTTTGTCTATATTCATACTCAATGGAAAGTATGCTACTAATCAATTAGTGACCAAAACGCAATAACACAACACAATACACCATCTCATCTTACAATGGCTTACATTATGGTATATTTTATGATTCACCAGAGTACTCTGAAAAAAATCCATCCCAGCTGCTCTTTTTCAACCTTCATTTATCTGAAAATCTCATTTCAGATGATTTCTTCAGAACTCAAGCTTGTTCCCGATGTGTGGCTGAACAGAGGTGTGACCTGAATCCCAGGATGAAGGCTTAACCCTTATTTTCCCCCAAGGGCTCACCATTTTTTTTTTGGTGGGGGTGGATTTTCCAATTAGAAGGCCACACATCATGGTACAAACCCTTCCACATGTGAAGATTGTCAAAGGGAAACTAAAATGACCCCAGTAACGGAGAGCTAATTGAACTAGACTGAGGTGCAAAGCCATCCTCTGGAAATGCTTAATGCTTTTAAATAGGATCTGTAGAAAAGAGCAAGTTTTAAATCATTTAAACCATTTCCACTCATGTGTAATTAAAGGAAGGTCATTCGTTTGGGTAGTACGCTTATTTTTATAGGACATGAGCTTTGTAAAGTTATGTTGTGGGCAAATACTGGCATGGCTGTAACAAACACAGAGTCAAGAAGGGGCCTCCTTGGGCCTGCTGTCATCACCTTGGTTGAAACATTCATTCATACCTCCATCATATCCAGCTACCACTGGGAAAGTTGGTCACAGTTCACAAACTGCAATTCAGTGTTTCTAAGTCAATCAAAACACACTACTTCGCTACTTCACTTCAAGTTGTAGTTCTGCCTCTTCAAATGACAAGCTTCACACATCTACATCAGGATCAGGAGCCACATCTCGATTAGAGAAGCACTGCAGTGAAAATTCGTAGCTGAAGTGCAAAGCTGAATTTCTGGAAGCACTGGACTGTCTACATTTCTTTGATAGGTAGCTTTATGTTTCTGGATCTAAGTAGTTTGAGAGTAGGTTATGAGATTTACAAAAGATTCTTTTACACATGTCTCACCCCACATTACTTTTTGTTCAGAACAAGTTATTTGCATTCACAACTTTTCTTAGTTTTCTCATGAAATCATCCATAATCTAGCCAGATTGATTTTACTCTTTGGGATATGTTTCTTCCTGAGTTATAGTTGGACAGCAAACAAGCAGAATTAGAATTTACATGTCATGCATTGTACTATACCAAATATGGACACATGACCAGTGCTGCTGGATAATCAATGGGGGCAAATTTTGGGGGGTTTCTCTGGTGCTGGACTGTTGAGGAGAACAATATAAACAGACCAATTCTGACAATAAATGTGGCTATATTCCTTAATACTTATTCACCTCCAAATGTACTTTTTTGGCAAATGTATTTGATGGTTGAACATTCAGCTTCTGCTATCCTAGATCCTAATCTGATCTGTGGTGAGCCAACCACCAGGTCTACAAGAGTACAAGAGATTCTAAATCTTAGATGGATCATTCCAATGGAGGATTAATTCAAATTGAAACCAACCTGGGTGAAATTTTTGTTCTTGAATCAGTTTAGGGAATTCACCATAAAAGGCTAATATTTTTGTGAGCTGCTGACAGCTGCAAACTCAACTTCAAAAGAAGAAAAGGAATACCATTTCCATTTTTGCAAGGAAATGTAATTTTCCCCAAGAATAATTTCAGATGATGGACGTCCTTGCAGACCAAACTGTATCTGTTTTTTTATTCAGATGCGTTGTACACATGGTTGCACCAGTTCTGTTTATGTTGTGTGTGTGTGTGGTTGAGGGGGCTGCAAAGATGTTTTTACAAGAGTGTCATGGCTTTAAATTGGTCGCTTTTATGCCAAAGAGGTCCATTAAGGCAAAGCCGTTAATGTCCATTTACGTCTTTATAGACTGTTGGACTTAGGGTTCAGGGGACATGGGGTAAGCCTTCTACATCAGGACCTAGCAGAAAGCTTGATACACTCCATGAAGCTCCATTAATCTAGTAATGTGACACTGTATATGAATGCACAAGCGCTCAGGTATGCTCACCTTTCACCCGTGACTAATCTACTTGGGAACTGAGCCATGGCAGATGTTTTTCTGATTGCACATAAATAGTATATAAGTAGCAGCATGACAATGTGTGTAATGTGGAGAACCAAACACTGCATACAATTCAACAACACCTCCCGTTTTTGTTTTAAATCAGACTGTTGGACAACAGTTTTAAACTAACCATCTCCTGATGCAAGTGAAAAAACATCAAAATATGGAACAAAACATGCACCATTCAAAATAAAACAAAACAAAACAGCAAAAAAAGCAAAGCATTTGTATTTTTCAAAGCTATACTGTTGACTGATGTCTGAGAACCTCCAAGCCCCATCTCTCTTTCCTTCTAGCCAGATTCCTAAACATGCAAACTGGTACCAGACTCCGGTCTGCAAAAATAAACCCCAGATCATCCATTGTTTCCGCATGCGTGAAGCTCGATGTTGGTCCAGAATTCCACAATTAAGTTGGAATGTTGGTGAACATTTGCAGCACTGACTTCGGTTTGTCTCCCTGGATGTACCACAATCAACAGACAACAAGCAACCAACCAAGAAGTTCATCTCCAATTTTATGCCACTCAAGTTTTTCCCTCTTCTTCCTCCTCCTCCTCCTCCTCCTCCTCACACGCTGCACATTGGCTCCCTCTCAAACCATCTCTCGAAGAAACAATCTTTATCCCATCAGTCGTAATATTTCAATCTCGTGCTCAGCCTTTGCCAGCTGCTGATTTCTGTAACTGGACCAGATGCCTGATGATAAATGACCCCTTGATGATTGTAATAGGATAAGTTTCAGCAGAAAAATACAAGTGCTTTTATTCAAGTCTGATGTCACCTAGCAGCCCGCACACAGAGTCACTTGAAGTACTTAAGGAATGCAAGTGGAGACAATTGTCTGGACTGGACCGGGTCCAAGTGGCTAATAGAAAACACTGTTGTTCCCTTGATAAACTTAATCAGTGGAGAAACGCAAGGGATTTCAACTGACAACAACGCATGGGAGTCACTTGCTGTGCTCATTTTTGCTCATTTCAGACTATGTCCTGTCATTTTTAATTGCATCGCAGAAGCTGATTTTGGAAATGAACACAGGATAAGCACTGTAAAAGTGTTAACTGGTGTTTAACCAGGCTAGTCAACTCGTTTTATATCCTTCCAAACATTCCTCAATATGCCTATTGTCCTCCAAAGTAGTATTAAGCTCTATATCAGCTTCTTATTCAATGCAATAAATCTTTGAGTAAGGTGAACAGGGTAGACTTAAACACGGGTGTCTTTACAATATTAGCAACAGCTGCTGTAGAAAAGAGATCCAATGCAGATCTAACCAAAGTTAAACCAGACGGCTGAAGAGAAATCGTAAACATCATTTGCTTTCTTTCCAGTTACCTCAGGTATTCCTGGTTTGAAATTTTTCTTATTTTTGAAGGTAAGATGCTTCTCACGCTTTAAAAATGCTAGCATTATGCTAACAACCACAGGCTAGAATATGTCCTCAGAGGAAAGAATTATTTCGATCTTTACTGAGTACTGGAAGGAAGGCAAGGCTGGCACTTTGAGAATGGTAATAGCAGATTATGTAGACTGATAGATGACTATGACATGTGATCAAATGAGCATACAGTGGTCGCCATTGCTACATGGTAAACATGGAGAACTGAGTGATAAAAAAAAATGGGGAAATCATCTATGGAGCTTTCTGTTACTGAACAAGGCTTTCTCTCCAGAGTGTAGGATGATTCATGAACCTGTGAAAAAGCCAGAAATCTCTATTCCAATGGAATGCAAAAGCACAGCTATGTCCCACTTGGAATGCCAAGGATGGCAATGGTTTTTCTGCTTTTGGAAATTACTTGCCAACTTGGCTCAGTTGCACTTGTCATATGTATAAAAGTTAGTTAGGGCACAAGCAAAAGTTTCTACAAAATCTATTACATTTAAAACCACAAGAAAATTCCCATACTCTGCAGAGTGACGTCAATCTCGCCCCAAGTTCTTGTAAAAACGTAATGATGAATGCCAGTATATCCAACATCAACATAAAATTAGAGTTAGAACATGACATGGGAAAAAGTAATGAATCATTTAACAGAATCAACACCTTGAGCTTACCTTAAATGTGAGGCAGGGTTGAAGCAAGTCTTGGTGACATCAGTAATATTAGGGTTACAGCAGTCATCTTTGTCATAGGCAAAGTTATCCCAGTTGCATTCTGGATCACATACACCGTTGCCTGGCTTGTGCTCAGCACAGCGGGCTCTGGGCTTGCAGTATCCGGCATCGAAACCGGTCAAGGTGTGGTTACACTCAGGATCGCAGTCCTCATCACCCACCTTACTGATATCGCAGTTGGCTAGAACTAACCGGGAACGCAGTGTGGAGTTACTAACATTATGAACTGTCAGCTCCCAGGTGATGTTGTACATGGTGAAGGCTTCGTTCAATTCCTGGTGCTGCAAATAGATCTGCTGATCAGTCACTGTTGGCCTACGGTACTTATCATCGTATACGTTGATCACACGGTACCGCACCGTCTTGGGTCTCCGGAAGGTCCAGAAGTGGTTGTAGTTGTGCATGACCTGCACGTTATCGCACACTGTCTGCCCACATGCCGGCGGCTCTAGAGTCGTGTCCAGAGAGGCCAGCCCAGCCCGAGGACCTTTGTCTGGTTGTGGGAAATTCCCATCCTTCACCACCAGCCACTTGCGCTCAGGGTGCTCAAAGTTCTCCCTGATGACGAGATTCATTTGATAGTGAGAGTCCTCATGACCATGCATGTCCTTTATGATCTGGCGTTGGGAGAGGGCTTGATGCCACAGAGTCACTTGCTCAACAGAACCTCGGTAGTTATGGTTCAAGGCATTTCCACCCACCATCAGCACCTTGGGATTCAAATTTGATTAAAGTCATTCATTTTTTTAATTACTTTTATACTTTTAAGTCAGGCCTGTTGTCATTACAGTTGATCTGAGAAATGTCTGAGGTGATGAAGATAACAATACTAATAAAACATGCTACAGAGGACAACATTCAATTGCTTATAATGGCTGATGATAATCCCAGAGCTACCATTCATTCATACTTCATTATCAGTACAAACAGGGCCTGGAGAGAGAAGTCACTGACCTACCTTACACTTCTTAGTAAGAGAGCAGAAGACATCCCCAGACTGTTCTCTGCTGACAGCAGTCTGAGCACCATTCACAAACAGTCTCATATAAATGCCATCATACGTGATTGCCACGTGGGCCCAGTGTCCAGGCAGGTAAGGGGAGTTGGAGTGGATGGAGGTGACCTTATGTGCACGATCCGTCTTGAGAGAGAAGAAGAAGCGAGGGTCTCGGTTGCCATGCTCGCTAACTGTCTTGATACCCAGTAGCCAACCCCGATCGCTCGAAGCATAGAAACACTTATCAAAGAGACCTGCGTGAGAGAAAATAAGTAGGACACTGGGTCAGATATGAACACTATACTGGTTATAGACTATGTTGTCTAGAGAGCAGAAAACATCTCCAGAATTGAGAAAGTAATGCTAGAGAATATGATATAGAAATGTGAAGGGAGAGTTCATCAAGTTTACTTTAAGAGTGGTGTTCATAGAGCTACAAAAACCCTTTATAACAAGAATAATAAGACAGCATAAACTTATAATTAAAGTTTTATTCACAAGATGGTTGATGTTGAAGTTAAATGACATAAACTTGTCTTATAACCAGTTCAGTCTTTAAAGCTTTGTTCCTATATTTCAGGTATGCCCGAGGTATGTCAGTTTATGTCAGTTTCCAGGAAGAGCTTAGGCAGGCTTTGTAGCCTTATAAACAATCATTATGTTAGTGTTCCTGCATATATACTGCATATCTATGACTTTGCTTAGATACTAGTTAATTTCTGAGATACGAGAGATGAGATATAATACCAATGACAGATATTTTGGTCAGGGTTATGGATCTGGAAATCCAAGGAATCTTCTTCTTCTGCTTCGACTTTTCCCATTAGGGGTTGCACATCGAATCATCTGTTTCCACCTAATTCTATCAGATCTGGAGATCCCAGGAATACTAGACGCAAAAATCCAGTCCAACCAAGAAAACCAGGCACACACTAGATCTAGGGACAATTTCATCAATTTCCAGAATAAACTGGATCAAACCAGAAACATTGGCACCATTGTGGCACCTGGCCTAAGTTTATTCAACACAGAATTGCCTGTTGGTTTTGCTAGACAGTGTCTGAAGCAGCAAAAACAAGTTTCTCCTAACTAATTGGTTTGGAAATTTAAGCCAAAAATGCTAATGCCACCATTTCCGCTCGGTTTCTCGGGGAAAGCATGTGTCCAGTCTCATGTTTACTAATATCACTCTGGTTCACATTTATGCCCTCACCACCTGTCTCTCTCTCTCTCTCTCTCTCTCTCTCTCTCTGTCGCTCTTTCTGTAGATTGAGCAAAAGGAGCATGTTTATGCTAGGGTTTGCATGCGTATGCAATGCAATGAGACATGCCTAGCATATGGATGCATGTACTCAAAAATTATTTTTTGCAAGTGTCATGCCTATAACAAACAAAGTAACCTACCAGGACAGCTTGAAAGAGATACGAAACAGAGTCTTCCTTCCATAATGCTTAAGTCTGCTTCAAGAACCCTGTGTGAGAACCCTCTATCCGGGTCAACAACAAGCAAGCGGGCGCTCTCAGAGAGTCAGGGGCTGACCTCAGAGGTCAACGCTGTTAAACATTACAGGCACGCTATGACACTGTGAGAAAAGTCTGTCATCTATCAGCATGAGCACTCCAACTAACTAAAAGGTGTGCTAAAGTGACTATAGGGCCCTTCATGTAAACACGTCACAAGGCTGCCAAGCTCAATTAATCTAAAGAATTTACATTTTCCGGGAGAAAAACATAGGACGATGTCTAAGACATGAACATGCACCGGGATGTAATGCAATGTTTCTGATTATTCCTGTATTCAGGTTTAAAAGAAAACATTCCTATGGCCTAAACCTTTTTTTTTTCACTTTTTCCTTTTCCCCTCACTTTTCTTCTCATTTATAGATTTCTCAGCCTGGTGGGTGACTTCTCTATCAGCTTTACCAGCTATATCACTCCTGTTCCTAACCGATACGCAAGACGTGATTTTCAGTCGCAGTTGCTGTTGTTTACATCTTTGTGTGATATTTGCAACCAAATTTCATGGGCTTCTCAAAATAGAAACAAACTAGTAGCTTAATTTCAACCAGCACCACAACCCTGACCAGGCTGAGAATAAGGATGAATAGATGAATAATTAGTGTTTATGTTAATATTTATTGTGTTTGAGCTACATATCTGTCTGTTCACTCAAAAGTCAAAACCTCCTGAGACTTTAAGATTGTATCCTGGGGTAGTCCCAACTGGACCTGCTAGCCCTTCCATAAAATAATAATAATAAGGAGAAGAAGAAGAATATTTGACCTTTTTAATATGTGATTGTTATTCATTTAGCATACATAGATACAATATTTTCCATTTAATTAAGAAACACTTAAGCATAAACTCCTTTTGGAAGAAAACATCACCATCATATGATATGATCACTCGCCATATAAGTCCCACTGAAGGAGCTGTTACTGTAGAAACCATAACGTATTGGAACACAGACATTAATATAAACCATGTGTCAGAGATGCTGTAGTAGAAAATTAATTCATCCATCTGACCAATTAGATTCAAGAGTTCAGCAGCAACGAGGATGATCCACAGAAGCAGACACCTTTAAGTACACCAATAAGCATACATCGAGACACAGGCATGTGCAATGTGGTTCCCACATCCCTGATGGAAAAAAGCTACATCTGACACATCACTTCTCTGAAAATTGCACAACAGGTCACCTAGAAGTCATCTTTGATACAAATCTGCGTTTCCTGCAGTTTTATAACCGTCTTGTGCAAGTGCCGATTAGGCAATCTCTCTCTCTCTCTCTCACTGTCTTTTATTTGATATGGGATGTTCTCGCAACGTCCCTTTTGCGTCATGACTATCAGAGATGAATTTCAGTGCCAAGTCTCTCAGCAACTTTGACAAGATTTGAACTTCAGGTTGTTTGCTGAGTTCTTGCTCCCTTCAACGGCCGGTTCCGGTGTAACGACCTCTGCATACCGTAATTACACCAGACTAGATTATGGTTGTGAGCTGATCCAAAGAGTTCTCTTTTTTCCCGTAGACACACAAACGTCGCCTCAGCGCTGTTCAAGGTCCTGAATTCAGTGCAGTTCGTAGTGTGTGTCCGAAACTCACTGCCACAGCACTGCCTGGACCTGGCTAATAAAGAAGCTGTACTTTTATGCTTGAGCAGCATGAAACCTGAATTATAAACGTGACACGGTACGGCATCGTGATTAATGTCTTAAGGACACTTTTTTGTTGAGCCATTTTTAGATGAGCATTATACCAAATACACCAATGTCTCAGGTTTAAGCAGGGTCACTTTATTCCTTCTTATCTAGTTTGTGCTGTAAATAAAAACCCTCCTGGATCAGACATCCAGGTGAAACAGAAAGACGATGCTGCCCCAGTTCTGATCCAAACAGCACACAACAACACCATCCAAGGGAAAACCGATAGTCAGCTTCTCTCAGAGAAGAGATTGAAAAGACTTCTTTTGCACTGAGCAAGCTTTTTTTTATTTTTCTCAGCAGCACCCACCAGGCATCTAGTGGCAGGATGCAAATCAAAGATCAAGTGCATGCTTTTACACGAACATGGCTGATGCGTAATTCATCTGGATTCCTCTTTAAAGGACAAACAGTACGACAAATAACGTGACTCAGAGCTCCCATGAAAATGCCTGAGGTTATTCGGAAACCGCCAATGTCATGTAGGAATTTTTCCCACTCTATATAGAACAAGGCTTATCCGTGTCTGTGCACCGCTCTCGAAAGACCCAGACTGCTTCGACTTTCAAACAGATGATGTCATCACTGGGAAAAGAGCAACTAGGGGGAGTATTGTGTTCAGAGCTCACACATCCCCCACAGATCCCCCTTCCCAACACACACACATACACACAGCTCAATCTATTTTAACATCATACACTGCACAGCAATATCTCTATTACTGGATTAAATCTTGGAGTAAAAATAAAGCTTAAACCCTTAATTTAGTAAATATCAAATGATTGTCTATATTCTCTATAAATATGAATCTTTTATTTATTGTGATACTGTTCTTCCCAAACTACTATGGAAAATTATATATATATATATATATATATATATATATATATATTCTTGAATGAACGATTTCAAAATTTGGTCTGATTGTGTGTTAAAAATATCGACCCGGCAACTCTATTCTCACAGACTATACCAAAAATCAACAGCATGTGTGTGCAGTAATTACATGATCACTGGCATGGCATCATTTTATCAATCTGTCAAGCCTGTTATTTAAAACGCAGCAAACAGGGTTGCCACGCGTTGTAGTTTTTACCCCCTTAATATTTACCGTTAAAAATAATTAAATATCTTCACAAGCCTGACTACATCTACATCGAGAGAATCTAACAATCACAAACTGTAAGAACACATTAGAAATATATATATCTGGCAACCCGGTCCCGTTTGGTGCTGCGCGCCAAAGCCTACGAGTAAATCTTTTCCTTTTCTTTATTTGGTCTGAAGTGCGAGGGGTGGAAGTGTTGTGTGTTTGTGTGTATGTGCGTGTGTATGTGCGTGTGTGTGTGTGTGTGTGTGTGTGTGTGTGTGTGAGAGAGAGAGAGAGAGAGAAACTTTGTGCTCTACAACGGGGGAAATCCTGTTAGACAAGCTAGAGTTCTCCCACAGCTTGTTTGGTTCCGTGTGGATCAGATGGCCAGAGGAAACTATGAAGTACGAACGAAACCTTAAACGCATTAAATGAAAACAAGTTTAAATAAAAAATAAAACTGCATGGTTTGTTTTAAGTGTGAGAAGAGTGTCTGAGTGAGTCTCCAGAGTAGAGACAGCACCTACACTGGGATAACCAGAACTTGTTTCATCAGGATATGTGTAACGCAAAACAAGAATTCGGCATGCACGAGCTGTCACGCGCCGTGCACTCACTTTGTGAATTGCAAGAACTGTTACTGAGCAGCGCGTTGAGACTTTGTGCGTAAAATCTGGAGTGCACCCTTTTATGTTTTAGATTATTCACCGTCTGATATTTGATGATTTGACTTACAAAGTGATCGAATGACATACCGTACACTTCTTACATAAATACATGCATGTTTCCGTTCCATATCTGTATGGGTCACGTGCGTTTTTACGCGCAGAGAAACTTCAAAGTTTGATTGATACGAGATCAGATCAGGTCATCCTAAACAACTAAAGAGAGAGAGAGAGAGAGAGATAGACAGAGAGAGAGAGAGAGAGAGAGAGAGAGAGAGAGAGAGAGATCCCAAATGAAGTCTTTTCACGCTGCAATTCATTCATTGTGGTGAAAATAGATCACGTCACGTACCTGCAATCACGGCAGGGGAGCGCTGTCCTCCTTCGGGCTTCACCCACATCCCCAGCGTAAAGTTTCCTCTCGGGATTTCCTCCGCCGGTCTGAGGCGCAGTTGGTCTCCGCGTCCCGTGAAGTAAACAGCGTGGCCGTGCGCGGAAGACGTGGTTGAGACGGACGGGTCGTCGCTCTCGTCTGCCGCGGAGGCGCGCCGGCGCTGGCGGGGCAGACGGCGCTCGAGCCCCGGCACAGAGCGTTTGCCGCGTGGAAGGCGGGTGGCGCACGCGCCCGGCACGTTCGCCCGAGCCTCCCGGAGCTTCACGAGCTCTCGCTTGGACCGGCCTTTCCTCCACACGGGGCCGCACTCCGACCCGACGCACAGGATTAGGATAAAGAGGCAAGGAAGCCACGGCAGGAAAGTCCACACTTTCATAATGTTTTTCGTTAGTTTGTTTTTATCTCCAACAAAAGAAAGAAAGGGGAGGGGGGGTTTGGAAACGTGCAAGGACGCACGCAAGTTCTAGCTTTTCCTCTCAGCAGCTGTCAAGGCGAAGATCCGAGTCCGAGGTGAACAAACCCAAGCACCGGCGCTCTTATTATTGGTCTCTATAAAGCAGCACCATGCTCCTCATGCTTACCAAAGTGAGTCTTCTGTTCGGATCGGAGCTCGCCAGCGCGCTTGGCAGTGCGTTCATTTCTGCGCTCCACGTTGCCTTTTGAACGGATCTGGGATCCAAAGGGAGGGAGGGGGGTGACTAATAAGTAATCAATCAGAGTTGAGATAGGAATCGGAATCAAGCCCCCCTCATCTCATCTCATCTCATCTCATCTCCCACTGAATTTATCTCCACCAGCCTCTGCGCCTGTGCGCTTTTTTATCCCACTCGCAACACGATGTCAGAAATGCCACACGCGTGCAAAAGGCGAGTCAGAAAGTCGAGAGCTTGCATATTGGGAATAAAAGTCCTAAAAGTTGCATTTGGGTTTAAAAGTTGCGATGCGCCGTTCGGATGAGGTCAGGGCGTGCTGCAGCGGTTCAGGAGCATCGCAGGATCCTCACTGGGGCTTTCGGGTGCAGAGAGACAGACAGATAAACAGACTGACTGACTCACTGATTGACTGACAGATAGACAGACAAACAGACTGATATACAGACGTGCAGAAAGGAAGGAAGGGCAGGTTGCGTTGCGTAGCTCGCGATGCTTTGCTTTGAAGACTCAGGAGTTTCTGCTTTTTAGTCCTTCCTCCTCTTGTTTGCTGAACGAGGGGAAGTCGACTTGCACAGGTAAAAAGCAGGGAAGGCAGGAGCACTTTTCCCCTGCCTCCTGAACCCCTCAGGGGGAAGTGTGCGTGCGCGTGTATCCCTCTAGTGGCTACTATTTGCACGTTTCCCTTCTGTGCTTCTTGGTGTGCAGGGGAAGTTCAGGTCCGAGGCGAGACGGCAAATAAACCAGTGATTTGGGCCACCAGGGGAACAGACGCAAAGCTGAGAATGTTTGCAAGTACTGTTCAGTTGTAATAGCAGACGGAGGTTTACTTTTTACTAGCATATGAACCCAAAGCAATTTCTTCTATCCTACTTTTCCTTAGGGCATCAAAAATAAACAAACAAACAAACAAACAAACAAACAAACAAACAAACAAATAAATACAAATGCAATAAGCCATCAAGATTGTTTTTACATCCCAGTGAGTGTGTGGAAAAAAAGGTTTATCCTAAGAGTGCACATGGACTCAATGTGAACAATTAAGGTGTGAAAATAAATGAGAAATTTGTAGAAAAAAGAAACACTTAAAGTAAAGGACTAAATCTGTAAACAAATCAGAATCAAAAAAAGCCATGTGGAAAAAAATGTATTTTTTTTAATCATGTTAAAGCATGATTTATTATAAAAATACTAAATAAAAATGAATTAAACAAATCATTAATCGTCAAAAAAATCACGCATGTAAATAAATGAATAATAAATAATCATGTTAAATGAATGTAGAATTTAAAAAAATCATGTGAATACAAATAAATAAGTGATAAAGCAATAGTTTCAATGGATAAAAGAAATAAATCATACATTAAGAAAAATCCCATGTGAAAATAAATGATTAAAAAATGTCAGGTTATTTTTAAGAGAATTTCCTGATTCTGAGAAATTGGTTTGCACGGAAACTTTAATACATCAAAAACCTTTCAACAGATTTCAGGAAGTTATGCTGCGTCACTGAAACTCCCACCATATTGTACCAGGATTATATTTGATCATTTATTGGATTTCATGCATTCCTCCTGTCATCTCTTACCTGCAGACCACGTCCTATAACAATAAAGAGCAATAAAAAAGGAATTTAGTGATCTGCTGCTGACGAAAGAGCTGACTTCCTCTGTACTCTGAGCCGTTTCTCGTGTACAGGGCCGGGCCTGTGTGCTCCATATGGAGGGAGATAACCTGAGGAATGTGAGAGCATCTCTTCTTTTCTCTTCTTTTCTTTTCTTTTCTGCTTGTTTGGTGTAAACGAACAGCAGAGGATTGTTGCTTGTCATAAAACCTCCCTGTTAAATATTTGTTCCGGGGCCAGCTTTGTCACGTCGCAGTGGCGAGTCCGCATATTTCCTTTTGTACTTCATTCCTTTCATTTGCAGACGTGGTCTTGAGTCTTGGTGCAACAGCATGAGATCACCGCTTTCCAGGTTTGGACCTTTTTTTTGAGGAATGTTGCTTTGACTTGAAATAAATCTAATGTGGTTTTATCATTTTTCCAGATCTGCCAAATCATATTTGCTGAAGGTCAAATTTAACATTGGAGGAACAAGACAAAGTTTCTTGCACACTTTTAAAACAAAAGATGCCAGGAAGAAGCAAAAAAGGAGCTTCGCAGTGATACCATAGCAGAACCATTTTTGCTTCCCCAAAGAACCTTTCTGTAAATGATTCTTACAATAATCCCTTTTTTTGTTAGAGACATAAAGAACATTTTTATAGTCTAATGAACTAATGAACCTTTTTCCACTACAAAGAACCTTTTGTCCAATGGAACCAGACCATGGATGTTAAAGGTTCTTCATAGAACCATACGCCCTGACAAAGAACCGTTTAAGCACTCAATGGCCTGCAACAGAGATGAGGATAAAGTGCTGAATTACACTCTTAAAGATAAAGGTTCCTAAAGGGTTCTTTGTCAAGGTTATAGTTCTGTGAAGAAGCTTTAACATCCATGAAGCTTTTCTACTGCAAAAAAAGTGCTTTGTTGTGGAAAAATGTTCTTCATGGCCAAGAAAAAAGTCATTCTTTTAAGAATTGTTTATTTAAAGGTTCTTTCGGGAACCAAAAATGTTTCTTCTATGGAATTGGCACAAAACTCCTTTGGGGTTCTCTCTCTTCTTCAGTATGTAAGGGTTCATTGGACAATTAAGGGTATTTACCTTCCTAAATGGGTTCTATTTGGATTTCTGTTTGGGGAAAAAGAGGTCATTCTAGATCCATAGTGATGTGGGAGTTAAACAAGCAGAAGAAATGGAAGCTATGCAAATAATAATACAACCATTTATTACAACATAAAAGAAAACATCTCCAGCGATACGAGAAGGAACCCCTGAGAAGGAACCAGACTCAAAACGGAACCCACCATCTTCTAGATGAGACAGATGTTTGTTAGCAGCATTAGCTTCATAACTCTGGTGTAAAATATAATTAAGGAAAACCTCAAGTAATAAATATCTTGGCTTGACAATGCTCAAGGGGAACGGAAATTTATTTCACAAATTAAAATTTTCACCGAACCATAACTTCAAACTCGAAAGACCCGCAGAGCAAGTACGTGTTTGGTCTGAAGCCAAACTGTGCTTGATAAATTCTGGTCTATACATCTCTAATGGTGTAATTACAGCAGCGCTGATGAAGCTGTTTCTTGATGCCATATTGCGCTCCATGGTGGGTGTCGGTGTTAAATTTCCTGTCAGGGCCAGACAACAGTTGTGGCTACTTCAGCAGACAGGGTTGTCATGAATATGTGGGTTTTCCTTTTTTTTTTATTTATTTATTTACTTCAAATATCATAAAACACACTGAGGTCAAATAAGAAGCGTTGACCTTGTTTTGATGAAATATCTTGAGTTCAAATTTCTCTCGTGATTTTATCTGAAAAAATTTTTTCAACATTTCTGAAAGAACCCGAGGAGCATTAAACTCGAATTACTATTCGAATTACAGGCATTAACTTCCAAAAAGTTCTATATACATCTCATTTTTTTATCACCTTTTATTAACCCAAATACTCCTAAACTGTAACATTAAAAGTCTTAAAATAACATCTACCAAAAACGAGCTGAACACAAAAATCAATCAAGAACTTTTTTATATATTTTTTTAAAGTACTTAAGATAATTAAAAAAAAAAGGAAAAAAGGAAAGAAAGAAAGAAAGAAAGAAAGAAAGAAAAGCTATTCCATACCAGATATGCACTGTATAATCGTCATACCTTCATACCATCCTTAACTCTTTTTACCAGTCAGTTGAAGGAATGAAAATGGACTTATGGGACATAAACAAATGTCTGATCTAAAACGTCATCAGGACTCTGTTGTTGTTTCAGTGTGTTTTAGACATGTGTTTTTCCCACTATTTATAATCTTACACTG
This sequence comes from Bagroides melapterus, assembly GCA_028566695.1. Classification (NCBI taxonomy): domain Eukaryota; kingdom Metazoa; phylum Chordata; class Actinopteri; order Siluriformes; family Bagridae; genus Bagroides; species Bagroides melapterus. The sequence goes on from JAOTRN010000030.1 coordinate 1,833,524, forward strand.
AATTTTATTGTTGCAGATCAAATCTGAGCTAAATTTTAGATGAACAAACACTCGGAACATCTCAGAGAACAGAAATGAGTTTGACATCAACATTTAAGTTACGAACATTTGTGTACAAAACTTTTCTATAAATATATCAGCTCTAGTATTGTAGAGAAAAATAGAAATTGTAATGAAACATGACAAATTCTTAAAATCCTGAGTGTCTATTTTCATCTGAGCTTCATATTAACACCACTGTGGAGTGAGACATGAGGAAGACGTTCAATCATCATCACGAACACGAGAAAAACAGGAGCAAACTCCATATTTTGAATTCTTAATTCTGATTGGTCAACAGAAGTGCTAACCGTTTCTGTTTTATTTGTTTATTCATCCAAACAATAAATAACGATATGGACCAAACTGTCCACTCTCAAACTGGTACCAGTTAAACATAACTAGAATAACTAATTGTGTTTGTGTTTTCAAGAACTTGTTTTGCTTTTAGGATTAGCTAGCTAATGTAATTTATTGCAAGTATATGTGGTTAACTTGCTAGTTAGCTAGGCTTCAGTTGCTGGATCTCTATTGAACAAAGAAATCGCACATTACAGAAATAACACAGTTTTAGCTCTATTATTTGGTAATCAGTTAAACTAGCAAGAGATAAACAGAAAAGAGAAAATGTTTAATGACAACCGTAGAAAGTAACAGAAATCAAGCTAGGTTCGAGCTAAAATGCTACCCGGCGCAACAGATACCGGATTTGTTTTTGTTCATGCGAAAGAGAATGCTATTTTCTCTTGATCCTAAAAGTATGCTGTAATTATCAGGACGATTTCCACCCCGGCGTTATCGTTGGTAAATGGTTGCGATTATATTCTCTAGAGCTCTAACGGTCATTCCTTTTGTTTGCTTTTTCAACATTTGCTCGTTGCCTGTCGGCCCAAACAGCGTCGAACATGTGAGGAATGCTGTGTGTGGTCACGCCGTCTGTCACTCATCTACACCGACCGCGGCTTAAGCGTATATGTTCAACAGCACCACTGTGTGTCAACATCTTCCCTGTTTACACATTTACCATGTGGTCTTGTTTTTCTTCCTTTCTTCTTTTTTCCCTCTCATTCTTTCTGGGTCTTTTTCCCACAGAGAATCTTCTTCAAAAACCATGACGGCTTTTACATTTCATCTGCTCCAGAGTGACAGATTAACTTGATGGATTAATGGATTATATATGTCCTTGTTATGTGTTTTACGCTCTTCGACTCCGGGATCATAGATCATCCCATGAAGTGATGCTAGAAGGATAATCCCTGTGAAAATCAGGCTTCGCTTGAGAGCCGTGTGTAACAGTCTGGAGATCCTGGATATTTTACTTTACTACAATGTGCCCTTTATAGGAATGGTTTGAAGAAAATGAACATTTTTCCCCCTTCTCACCAAATGTGGCCAATTTACCAAGATGCTTTGCTGCTCAACATATGCTTCTGTAAGTTTAGTTACTTATTACTAAGAATATTGTTAAGCTATATAATTAGTTTTAGTTATAATAATAAAAGTAAAATAGCAGGGGCTGACTATTAAAAGTCCTGAGACGAGTCCCAAGTAAAAACAGAAAAGTCCTGTGGCAAATACCACATAAAGACAGAAAATTCCCAAGTCCAAAGTAAAGACAGATGAGTCTCCAGACAAGTCACAATTAAAGACAGACAAGAATTCAAGACAAGTCCCAAGTGAGGAGAGACAAGTCTTCAGACAAATCACTGTTCAAGACAGACATGTCTGAGACTAGTAAGGACAGACAAATCCCAAGACATGTCCCAAGACAGACAAGAAACAAGACAAATCTCATATAAGGACAGACAAATCCCAAGAAATGCCACATGTACTGAGAGACAAGTGACTGGTCAGGTCCTAAGTAAAGACAAACAAGAACCAGGTCATGTCATAACCCAAGACTAAGACAGACAGACAGGTCCAAAAAATGAGATAAGTCCTAAGTAAAGACATACAGTACAAATCCTGAGATACGTCCCAGGTCAGGACAGACAAGTTCCAAGGCAGCCCAGGTATAGATAGACAATTCTCAAGACAAATTCCTACCAAAGACAGACGAGTCCCATTCCAAGTCCCCCGAAACAAGCAAGATCCAAGACCATGTTACAAGAGACAAGTTTGATGAAGACAGACAATTCCCAGGTATCAAGAAGAAAGTCCACCGGCAAGACCAAAATAAGGACAAACATGTCCCAAGTAAAGGCATATAAATGACTGTTCAGACCTCAAGTAAGGACACACAAGAGTCATGTCCAGAGTCATGAGAAAGATCCACTTCTCAAGTAGACAGACACGAATCAAGACATGTTCCAGGTACAGACACACAAATACCAATTTTCTATAAGTTCCCCTTAAAAAAAGACATGCAACTCTTACGACACGTCCCAAGATCAAAATGTTCCTACCGTTCCACTAAAAAAAAAATCAGTCTGTTAGATTTAAATAAAAACTGGATGTTTTATGAGTACTACATTGCCATTTTGCCGTACCACATCAGGTGTGTTTTTACTTCACACCAACACATGCTGTTTCCAATAACCGATGCAGTTCTTAGAAACTGACTCTGACCTTATTGTTCATCCCAGACGTTATTTTATTATATTATATACTTATAATGGGTGTTACAAAGGCAAACATGGAACTCAGCAATAAAGACAGCAATTAGCACCACAATAGACAAGTTTAATGCAGGTTTTAACTGATTCTTGGCGTGTCCATATGGAGGTGATTAGTGGTCTCATTAGTCGACTCATGTCGAGTACTGTCACGATGACGTGCCTCCATAAAAACAAAGACTTGCTGACAAGTTAGCACGCCTGAGACACCGGATCCGTGACTGAAGTGTAGAAATGTGCTGACAATTTAACCACTCGGTTTACTCGAGTCTGTAACACTGTCTATGAGGAATAGGCATTCACGAACAACGCAAATGAGCTACGTCGCAAATTACGCGCATCCTTTAGCTGAAGGCGGAGAGCGCGGGGCTGAATTTAGGAATTAAGGCTGGATATGATGTGTGAGTGTGAGAAAGAGGCCAATAAAAAAGAGCCAGACATCACGTTTCACACAATAAAACTCTGTTAAGTCCAATTACAGCACGTTCAGTCTGCATATGCAATTTTTGTGACTCACCGCCAGTGACACGCATCGGCCTTAGGTGAGAGCGTCAGGAGCGTGCTCTCGTATCCCACCACATGCTCAGCATTTGCATTTTGGTGAATTTCTGTACAAAAATTCGACATAGTTGTTGATTGGTGCAACAAACAGCACTGGATTACTTGTCACTCGGTGATAACTTGTCTCTCGTCTCGTTGTCAGCTCCTTGGATTGGATTTCCGCCTCAGTTGGAAGTCGCTTTTAACAAAAGTGGCGCATTTAATAAATGTAAATGTAATCATCAGCCGCTTACTTTTGCACCCACTGTGCCATCAAACCTATGTTCATAGAAATAGCATGGATGGAAATCATTCATTTGCATCAGACTAATGAGGTCTAGAGCGGCAGAATAATTAGACTTTATGAACAGGGTTAGCTGATGAAATCACGGCAAGCATTTTTTGTTTGGGTTTTTTTTTGACAATCTACATTTATTCATTTGCTACACTGTTTTTTTAATGATACAGAATGTTCTGGCTCCCTGAAAGGCCTAGGATTTGAACCCACAACCTTCAAATTGTCCCTGGTGCCTCCTGCAGCACTGGTCTGGTTTCAGACTCACT
>JAOTRN010000030.1:1963884-1968884 GCA_028566695.1 Bagroides melapterus
TTGGTTCTTCCTGGAATCTTTATTTTGAAGAGCATACACACCTAAATGGGGGTTTCTTTCAAAAATGGTTCTACATGGATCCCTATCTGATAAAGAGACACCTCAAACATAATAATAATCCTGATACCTAGAAGCTGTGAGGAGTTTAAACCATAGCTGAATGGTTCTTCTAGACAAGATTCTTAAGGGAACCAAAAATGCTTCTATGGCATCAGTGTGAAAACCCCTTATGGGTTCATCCTGGCTCATTAAAAAAAGGTTCTTTACTAGGGCTTTGAAGATCCATATGTCCAAAAATGGTTCTACATGGAACCCTTTCTGATAACGAGATATCTTTAAGTGTTAGTAAAGAGACACAACCAAAGAACTTAAAAATCCTGATACCTAGAAGCTCCTGTGAGGAGTTTAAATCATAGTTGAACGGATCTTCTTGGTTCTTCAACATTCTTTAAGGGTCCATTGGAGAAGAAGATCTTAAGGCCTCCTGAAATGTTGGGAATCTTTATTTTGATGTCTACATACGGTTAGTAAAAGGTTCTTTAGTAGTGCTTTGAGAATTTACTGAATAATTACGGTTCTTTATGGCTAAAAAATGGTTGAGGGTTCTAAATGTTCCTAATTCAAAAAGATCTTGGGTTTGTTCCCCTAGCAGCACAGTTATTACAGTACAGTACAGTACAGTACAGTACAGGAGAACATAAGAGAAGCGGAAGAGTGAAAAAAGGCTTTCTCTGAAAGAGCAGGAAAATGTGCTGAGAGCTTAAAGGTCATGCATGATTCAAGTGTAAAGAACCGGCACTCTGGCTGACAGAAGAGAACAGGAGAATGGAGAACGGAGGGAGAGATGAGAGAAGAGGTGAATGGATGGGGGGGTGTTAAAGGAAAGGAGAACATAGACAGTTTTTTTTTGCTGAAGAGAAATGTTGAAGTGAAGTCTCTGTTCATGCCTGGGTTCTTTGGTTTGTCGCATTAGCAGAACATGTCTTTAGATGCTGTGAAATAACTCAGTAAAGTGGAATTTACTAATAAATAAAAACATTCTCCATCTCCGTGGCTGCATCTTTCAAGAAGGGAAAGGGGGCGGAGTTTCCAGTTCAGCAGTTAATATCAGAGAGTGTTCAAAATAGTTCTCACTCAATCCACATTCAGTTGCTGATTCGTACATTTCTGGGCAAAGATATACATAAAGCTGCCCTTTTTGTTTATTTTAAGAGATTATTCATTAATTTGTAAAAGGTTTTGAGCTCAAATTCCAGGTCCACCAAGCTATAACCATGGAACAATTCCATTGCACAAAAAGGCTCTTGTTAGTGAACGTAGGTTCTTCAGACTATAAAAACATTCTTTAAGTCCCTAAGAATTAAAGGCTTATAAATTAGAACTATTTACTGAAAGGTTCTTTAAAGAACCAAAAATGGTTTCTTCTTTCATCTCAGAAGCCTTAAACATTCTATGTAGAACTCAACAATACCAGAAATTTTTTCAAGTAGAATCTCAAGGGTTCCACCAGACAGCTAACCAAAGAATTGTTAGCATTGTAACTTCAAAACCCTAAAGACTTCACGTAGCAGACCCTTAAAGGTTCTATCTAGAACCATAAACCAAATGATTTCAGAAAATGTTTTGAAAACTTTGACTTCTTCCTAAGAATGAAGAACTTTAGCCCAATCAATGAGGCTTTATAGATGTAGAATTAGATGAACAATGGTGACCTTGAGAGGAACCGGCCTCAACCTCATGAGAACCCAACTGTCCTCTTACTGTGAGCCAATAGTTTCATTCCTATCCGGGTTTCTTTGTCATCTCGGAGGAGAAAAAGAGAAATCAGACCACATTAGATCTTGAGCCAATCTTCCAGACACATCATGTTCTCAGTCTTGAGTCTGAAACTCAAGCTTTTGTTCAATAACACAGACAGGATTTGGCAAGCTGGATGATCTAAGCGCTGATTTGAATTATTTCCAGCGTTAAAGAAGGAAAGTGCTCCTAAATCAGTGTCTGGCTTTCTCTAGTGGAATCACAGAGGGAGGTAAAGTGGCTTTTTGTTACCTTTCTTGGCCATCTCTTTGTGTAAGTGCTGGAAAAGTGGCAGCGTTCCTTCGCTGTTTCCCATCACGCATTGACCTGAAATTATTTTCTCCAAAACAATCTCGGTTCAACTGAGGGAAGTTCTCCGACATTTACACATGCTTTATTCCTCCTGCAAAAACGTTTCCAATAACGTTGGGTTTTTGTTTTGTTTTTTTTCTTTGCAAAGGTGACACATTCAGCTCGTAATTTGGATCAAACGCCATCTGTGTGAGGTCGATACCATGATATATTGATGCCGTATCGTTCCACAAAAAGGCTCCTGAATCGAATAAAGCTAATAATAGCTGAGATGCTAAGTGGTTGGAGAAGACCACTTAATTTACATACGCCACTCATCAGTCTGAAATTCCTGCTAAAACACTCGTTACATGCTTATTTACGAAGCCCGGGATCATAAGCATGCACCAATGAGCTCAATTCTGCATTCTGATTGGCTGTTTACAGAAGCGTAGCAACAAATCACAGGTTCACAAGGCTCACGTTTCTACAGTAACAGCTCGTTAATAGGTGGAAGGTTTCTGTGAGGAGATGTTTACGGAAGGAGCGTCCGGTGTCTGGTTCCTCTCAAGGTTTCTTCCTCATATCATCTCAGGGATCTTTTCACTGTGGTGAGGAAAAACTCCTTGAGATGATATGAGGAACAAACCTTGAGAGGATCCAGACTCAGAAGGGAATCTCATTCTCATCTAGGTGACACCAAGCATTAGGTTAATAATCTGAGGGTTAAATAGGTAAGACTGTGGATTACTGATCAGAAGATCAGAGGTTCAAGCTGCCACTGCCGGCACTTTAACCCTCTCAGCTCCAGGAGCGCTGTATAAAACTTGACCTCAGCTTCCTAACAATCTGAGATATGCCAAGAAAAGAATGTCACTGTGCAAGAAATTCTTTTTCTAATGTTAATGCGCTAATATATTGTTTCTATAGCAAAAGTTAATCACTGTTTATGGGGCAGTGGTGGCTCAAGATCTGAGTTCAAGCCCCAGTACTGCCAAGCTGCCACTGTTGGGACCTTGATCAAGGCCCTTAACCCTCACTGCTCCAGAGGTGCTCTATCATAGCTGACCCTCTGCTCTGACTCCAACCTCCAAAGTTGGGATTATGTGAAGAAAGAATTTCACCTTTCTGTAATATAGATGTGCCAAAATAAAGTCGTCTTTGTATATAAAAATTAATCAATGAAACACAGTGATCGTTTGCATATCAGTATACGTTTCTTTTTCGGTTTATTTCCAAACAGCTAAAACCCGCAGACAGACAGACCTCAGCATGTCTCCCGTGAATTAAACACCAGGAATGCAATTAAGCACAAAATAATATGAACAACGCTAATAATAATTATAATCAACCCCAAAGGTAATTACAATGCATTTCAGTTTATAATCCTTCAAGGTTTAATGAAGTCATCCCAGCATCTGATATGAGCCCCTTCAGACTAGACTGTTGTTCAGGAGTCAATTTTTAGTCTCTTTCCTTCCACCTGCATCCGTCCAGAAGAAATCAGAGAAGCCGATCAGCTGACGTTAAGGCGTTTATGGATTTATCGTCATTAGGACATGGTGGTGATGATGGTGATGGTGATTCAGAGCACAGGAGAAGACAAGAGAAGCATCCGGAGCTCAAACTGACAGGAGATTATAAAAAATATCCGTGTTTAAAAAGCTTCTTTCCGTCTTTATGTCAGTGGTGAGAAGCTAAAATTAAATTGCTGGGGTGATATTAAAGTACTGGAATGGGAATCGATGGGAATTTGGGCTTCATTTGCTTCCCACAGATGAGGCTGATTTGGAAAGTGTGTCACTCTGGAGTGTGTGTGTGTGTGTGTGTGTGTGTGTGTGTGTGTACAAAAGCAGGAGAAGGAATTGATCTTAGGCTTAGCGTGGAGCAGCATTAAAAGTCACAGGTTAGGTGCATTATCAAAAGGGTCAGGATAATACCAGAGAGAGAGAGAGAGAGAGAGAGAGAGAGACAGGACGTGCCCAGGATACATATAAGTGCATAAGAATTTGTACACTTTATTTATACCACAACAACCTGTTACCATTGGCCCAGAATCGCATTTAAGTTGCACAATATTAAAAATAAAAACTCACACTTGAATATTCAGATCTTATACAGAACTCAAACACATCAGACATCAGAGTTACACGTGAGACAGAGTCGGTCTTAAAATGAGCCATGTCTCACTTCTGAGTTCCCTTTAAAATGAATCAGGTTTGGTGCATGATTAAATAATACCAGGTATATATATATATTGCGATTTGACGATCTTATGTTCCACATCATCACCTCATGGTGTCTCCTGTTCCAGCAGCTAACACTGTAATACAAAGTTTATAAGGCAAATACTTTTGCAAATCACTTCAACGCAAAGCTTTGAGGTTTGGCGACGTGGGGGACATCAAGAACATGCTGTAGTGTAGGTTTTTACTCTTTGCTGTTAACCTGCTTGATTTGAAAATAAAGCATGAATTTCTGAAAGCTCATCATCATCATCATCATCATCATCATCACCCAGCGAGGCAGAGTGAGACGACTGCACGAATACATCACTGTTTTACACACGACAGGACGATTAGCGATGATTGATTCCTGCTGACGAGGCTGTCACGCCCGTACTTGCTATAGAGCTGTGATTATAAGTGATATTAATGACTTCATAAAGTTTGTGTAGTGAGCGAAGAGGATTGATGAGACGAGACACGGCTGAGTGAACTCCAAAAAAACATGAGACGGCAATTTAAAATGAAAGCAAATAACGTGTACTAACGTGCGCTTGAACAAGTAGAATAAACAGCTTCACATCGTAGTGCTGCTGAATTCTCAGTTTTAAGTTGTTATTGTTTCTATGGTAACACATACTACACCTACTAAGGATTAATAATAAACATTATTAAAAGCACACACTG
>JAOTRN010000030.1:1985478-1995743 GCA_028566695.1 Bagroides melapterus
AGACACCGGTCAGTGTGGATCAGACACCGGTCAGTGTGGATAAGACACCGGTCAGTGTGGATCAGACACCGGTCAGTGTGGATAAGACACTGGTCAGTGTGGATCAGACACCGGTCAGTGTGGATCAGACACCGGTCAGTGTGGATCAGACACAAGTCAGTGTGGACCAGACATCGGTCAGTGTGGATAAGACACTGGTCAGTGTGGATCAGACACAAGTCAGTGTTGATCAGACACCGGTCAGTTTACACACACATGCACTCATGTACTCATACACTCACACACACATACACACAAACTCACACACACACAAATACAGTCACATACGCACACATGCACACATAAACTCACACATATGCATTCACACACACACACACACACACACACTAATACACTCACATACACACTAATACATACATACACACACACTAATACACACATACACACACACACTCACACTCACACACACACACACACATGGTTCTAAAACAAATGAAACCATAGTGTGAGTCATGTTATATCAGATCATTATATCACTCACAAAGTGTCAAACATCTGAGTAACAAACGACAACACAAACAAACGTGGAACAGACGAAGGAGAGAAAAAAGAGAACAATCGCTAGGTCCAGATAAAACAGACAAGCTCAGCGCTTCCCTCTTTCATGTAAAAAAACAGGATGTGAGGAATAATTAAGAGCAGGTGTTGAAGAGCGAAAGCTTTCCACATGCTAATGAGCCACAGCTTTATACACCATGTGCTGGAGTTTTCACTCATACTATTATACCTAAGAGGGGTTTTGTTTGTTTGGGTTTTTTCTTGTAATACACACAATGTTGTGTTGCCTTTAATACCACAGAAAGAGAGCGAGAGAGTTTAAAGAAAAAGGAATAAGAGAAAAACATCATCTCATGACAAGACAGTTCTACAATGCAGAATAAAATATGAAACAATAATAAAAATAAAGCAAGAGAAAAAAGAAAGAGAGTCTGAAATAAGAGTGATTGAATTAAAAACAAATGTTTAAATTCAATTTTGAATGTTTTGATGGTCATTGGACTCAGGTCATTTTTCTTACTTAGCTGTAGAATTTGTTTTCCAGTGAATCTATATTAAATTGTTTTCCTCAATTCTTACACAGCAGCAGTTTGATTTTACACTGAAATGGTGAAACTTCAATAAAATTATTTCTAATAGAACTCTGTGATGTGTGTGTAGGAGTGAGTAAAGAAGTTTAAAGAGGGCAGCGTGATGGAGTGTGTGTGTGTTTGAGACGGTGTATATGGCTGTGTGTGTGTATATGGCTGTGTGTGTGTATATGACTGTGTGTGTGTGTGTGTGTGTGTGTGTGTGAGTGTGTGTGTGTGTATGTGTGAGTGTACCTGGTCAGAGGGGCTGAACGTCTCTCTGCACTCCAGCTGTAGCTGTTTTTCAATGTTATCACTCAGACACTGACACACTCTCGTCTTCTGCTCCAAAGAATACGCCTCCAAACTCAGGAGACAGTCACACTTCTACAGAGAGAGAGAGAGAGAGAGAGAGAGAGAGAGAGAGAGAGAGAGAGAGAGGAAAACAGAAATTGAAGTCAGTTAAAAAATCAATATAAAATGAATGATACAGACAGATAGAGAGATAGATAGAAAGAGAAAGAGAGAGAGAGCGAGGTGGGTGGAGATTGAGAGAAAGCAGAGAGGCAGAAGATCAGGAGTAAAAGAGTTGTGTGAAAGAGTGAAAGAGAGAGAGGTGTGACAGAAAAAATATGGCGAGAGAGAGAGTGTGAGAGGGGAATGAAAGCAATGAAAGAAAGATAGACAGAAATTTAGAATGATTGAGAAGAAGAAAAAGAAAAGGGAAAGAAAAAAGGGAAAGAAAAATAGAGAATACAGGAGAGAGAGAGAGGGGGGGAGAGAAAGATGTCCAATTTCCTTTTCACTGTTCTTTTATTAACATTATTATTAGATGTAATGATATCAATCTAATGTCATTTATCATAAAAGTGACAAAGAAATAAAAAGTAAATGACATAAGGGGAGAGAGAGAGAGAGAGAGAGAGAGAGAGAGAGAAATAGCATCTTTTTGTCTGATAACTTCACAAAAGCGCTGAGTGTTTGTGGGAGGAGCCGTGACACTTGACTCCTCCCACAAATGCCACATAAACATAAGTAAACTTTAAATAAACATAAAACATTTCATCACCTCAATCATTATCATTGTATCTTTCGTTAAACATCTTTATTTTATTTGTTTGTTATAAGACGTAGATGTGGATCATGAGCTGTAGTAGTCTCTGACTGTCAGCTGTTGCTATAGAAACGATGACATATTAGAACATATTAGAGTGCATTCATATAAATGATTATTTATTAATATAAATCTTTCAGAAATACAAATTAAGAGTTGTAAGCATGATGTAGCATGATGTAGCATGAGTAGCATTCATAACATATTATATTTATACAGATGTTGATAAATAAACAGTTTTATTTTGGGGCTGTTAGGATTCTTCAGCACATAAAAAGCTCACTGGAGGTCACATGACACTCAGACACCAGAGTGTGATTTGAATCCTGAGTCAGTGGAATCTGATTCTGTATCGATCAGTGAAGACCTTCTCACACAGAACAGGTAACTCAATGAGGTGAGGAGATTCCACAAATCACAAGCACTAACAAACTGCTAATAATAATAATAATAATAATAATAATAATAATAATAATAATAATAATAATAATAATAATAATTCTGTCTACTGGTTTTACGCCAAACCAATAGATGGGTGGATGGGTGGTTAGATGGATAGGTGGATGGATGGACTAGTTGATGATGGATGGATGGATGGATGGATAGACGGTTGGATAGATGGATGGATGGATGGATGGATGGATTGGTTGATGATGGCTGGATAGATAGATAGATAGATAGATAGATAGATAGATAGATAGATAGATAGATAGATAGATAGATAGATAGATAGATTTGTTGATGGTGGATGAATGGATGGATGGATAGATGGATGGATGGATGAATAGACAGATGGATGGTTGGATGGATGGATGGATGGATTGGGTGATGATGGATGGATGGATATATGAATGGATTGGTTAATGGATGGATGGACGGATGGATGGATGGATGGATTTGTTGATGATGGATGGATGGATATATGAATGGATTGGTTAATGGATGGGTGGACGGATGGATGGATGGATGGATGGATGGATGGATAAATAGACTGTTGGATGGATGGATGGATGGATGGGTGGATGGATGGATTGGTTGATGATGGATGGATGGATGAATGGATAGATGAATGTATGAATGGATTGGTTGATGGATGGATGGATAAATAGATGGATGGATGGATGGATTGGTTGATGATGGATGGATGGATCAATGGATAGATAAATAGATGGATGTATGGATGGATGGATGGATTGGTTGATGATGGATGGATGGATCAATGGATAGATAAATAGATGGATGGATGGATGGATGGATGATAAACAGCCTCAGAATAAAAATGCAGCTTGGTTCAATGTTTCTACACAGACATCTTTAGGAGACTTTTTTCCAAGCAGGTTTTAAATCCTTTCCTGTTCCTGTCAGTGGAGCACCAGTGAGCATCGTTCCACCAACAGATCAGTGTATTTATACCCAGAGGATGTTTTCCTTCTCCTCTGAAGTGGTTCTCGGACAGTAAGAACCCTCCACACGTGACTTCACATGACTTCAGAATTAGAGGGTAAACACACACTGTGACATTAACCTCCACTTATAGCCACAGCTGGACTGTAAATACTGTGTGCCAAGGTCAAGATGAAACAAAACTAAAGACTTAAATCTAAAACTAAATCTAACCTTCCTAAAGGAATAACAGATAAGTTCCCTGCTATAAAGAAGAAAAAAGGCCATGAATTAATGAAAACATGTCAGTAAAATAAAATGGTCCCTGACAGATGGATTAGCAGCATGCTGGTCAGGGAGACACTCTGTATGAAAATAAAGCTGTTTAGTTGGAAGATAAGCAGTGAACACTGCGTTATAACAATCCTGCAAGTTATCAGACAAAAATACATTAAAAAATGTTTCTATTGTTTCTATCTACAAAAATAATAATTGGCAGCTAAACCAGTCAATGACTTGCATTTCAAAGGTGGTTTGAACTGATGCCATGGAAGCCCTGCCCCCTTCTTCTATCTCACTTAAAAGATGTAGTTTCACTTTCTGTCGACGGAACTGTAGAATGTTTGGAGTTCACGAAGTAAAATTTATACGCGTAAAAGTTACGAAAGCTAGTTAATATCATGAGGGAAAAGATTTCAACTGAAAAATACATCTAGATGTTTAACAATTTATGTTTAATAATGTTCTTTGCTTTTTAAGAATATCAGTTGATCTATTGTTGACTAAACCAATAGAAATAATGCTTTCAGCCATCTCTCACGGTATAATCGTTCCCCTGCTGAAGTGATTCTGTAATTGCACAGTTTTAGTGAACACACCTGAAGGCAAAAGGCTCAAGGGTGAAATCAACACGAACACTATAAAGAAAGACAAAACACTGCAGTCGACATTAATTATGTAAAACGTGAAAGCTCACGACGAGCTGCAAGCAAATCAATATGGTGACTAAGCAAAGAAAATCCAAATGCCTAGTAATCCTGCTGATCAAGAGCGTATGGACAGGTAGAAGTGATGACTAGCATGACCAGTATAATGCATGCTAATAAGCAAGGAACCAGGAAGATAAGTACTACATCCAGTTATAGCAGCAGCTGGAATATAAATACTGCAAGGATCCAGGAAGACCAAGCCTAAGCAGCTGAGCATCTTGTATCTTGTTCTATTTGTTCTCCTGAAATGAACACATCAAATCCGAAACTGAACTCAAAACTAATCTACCCATAAAAACAAAAAGGTGCCATGAGACCAGACTATTACACCATGTAATGAAGCTCTAACTCCGGCTCGCTGAAAACGAATCAATCCTCAATCAATCTTTTTTATCTCATCCTAGTTTCCGATGTCCAGAGCGTCGACTGTGCCGTGAGCTATTCGTGCTCTCCAGCTGCTGACGACAAAACATCAAGAGTTATCATGGAACAGAGAGAAAACACCAAACAAGGGCAGGACCGAGGCTGTTTGTTAGACGAGTATCTCTAGAGGGATGATGAAATGCGCTTTTCTTAACGCCAGACCTCGTAATCAATAAGAGTCTTACGAGTCAATCTGTCATTTTAACATAATATAGAAGCTTGAATCTGTTTCTGGAGCTCAATGAATAATCCCTATACCGTATGCCCCAAAGAGTTGAAGATCATCTTCCAGTGTAACAGTCATCCTTTGTGTCTGTTTGTAAGGAAACACTTTCTTTCTTTTTTTAATTTTCCAATCATATTCCAATTAATTTTTTTCAGTTAATAACAATATTTAACGTCCATGAAACAAATGACTTCCCGTTATCACTCACAGCTATATACAGACCTTGGTTAACTTATAGTCTTCTATTTCTTGCTTGTTATTTTTTCTCAGAGAAACCAGGAAGCACACAGCCATCCATTTCTATCCAATCAATTTACACGTTCAGCCATCAGCGATAATCAATGGTGCAAACACTTGAGGCGATATTTTCACTGGTTGTATTATGTTGTTCTAGTGAAAAGATCGATTTTAAACGAAATAAAGCATAAATAAATTTGTTAAACCTGGCAAAAAGTATCCCAAATGTACTACATAAGGCGACACAACGGGTCTCGCAAGTCCCCTGCTGTGTTTGTTTCTTGTTTTATTTCTTGTTTTGTTTGTTTGTTTGTTTTAAACTTTGTTAGAGCCAGTTAAAATAATTAAAAAATATATACTGGAATTAAAAGGGTGCCAAAAGTTTTACACAGATTCATTAAGTAATCTGTAAGCAGATGTAAAATGTCAAAATTCAGCACCTCTATGTTTAGCAAGAATTTTTTTTTTGATTGAACTGCAAGGCTGATCTGAGATGCCTTACATTTTGAAGTGGATTTTTTTTTCTGTGGTTCAGACTCAGTATTTCATAAAAGGCTTGAGGGGACAGAAATCATCCACATATCTGAGATGATTCTCAAACACCCAGAGAATGAACCCCAGCTGCAGCGGGACAGCCAACTCCCAAAACTCATATCCATAAACAGCCAGATTTATACACAAAAATTCCCACAGAACTACAGCCTACCATTTAAAAATGTGTCAAAGCCACACAGGAGTTGATCTAAGGTGTCCAGAAAGCAAATTAAAAAACTTTTATAAAACCAAATCATTTCTAATGCAGCTTACTTTGTCATGCTTATGACCAGATCATGATGAAAGGATTTTATGAGTAATAATTATCTGACATAATCAACAGAACACTGAAGAAAATCCTTACTGTAGAACCAAAGGAGCAGTGGGAGGAGCTTGATCCAGCTCCACCTAAAACTCTAACCTTAACCCACAAGATACTCTGCAACACTGAACAACGTACTTAACATCATACTTGTTGTCTTAACATCATACTAGATGTCTCCACTCCCCTGGAGCTTTGGGTTGACTCCGCTCACATATGAGGAGCTAGATCCCGTCCCACACCACACCCTGTATAATCCATATTTAACACAGAATTTACTTAACCTCCAAGAAAAACAACCCAGAATTAATTATACCATTATGTCACTGGGTTCTTGATTCTGATTGGTCAAAAGGTGTGGATTAACCGACCTCAAACACCTCCTTGACCAGAGCTTGCGACTTTTCATTTGCATAAAATGTATTATATTTTGATTAATATCAAAATCTCTTAAAGCTGTTTTTCCCAGCACGTTTACTCACCTCATTTCTTAGAGACGTATCCTTATTCATGCAAACATATGACTTATCGAGTCTGCCAAGGATGGCAGACTTTTAGGCTGACATAAATAAACCAAAGCGCAAGTCCTGCACACGCCTCTGCCGCTCACCGCTGTAGGAGGCAAGTGTTTCTCTCGGCAGACAGAGAGGAGGAAGTGTGTTTATTTATTTATACCACGTATGAACAAGAGACAAACATAGTCATAGATGCCCCACGCACTGACATCACTTCCCTTGCACAGAGTGATAGATGCAGTAGCAACAAACACCACAAGAAGAGGAAAAGTTCCTTCTCCATAACTGCCTCAAGAGTGTGGAGAGTACATGCTTACTTCTCGAAGATTTGTAACTACCTTTCCTGTGTTTAGAGATTTAAGGATAGCATTGAAATGCCAAGAAGCATCCTTGCTTCCTTACTTCCTGCAGAGGTTCTTCTCTAAAACAGAACAAGCCTTAACCTAACTAAGGTCAGTCTTAGAAGAACAGGTTCCTTGAGGATTCTTTTGAGAACCCCTTAGAAAGTGGTGGCTAAAATGGTTAAGAGTCCGGGTTGTTGAATAAAGGTCAGGGATTCAAACCCCAGCACTGCTAATCTGTCAATGTTGGGCCCTCGAACATGGCACTTAACCGCCTCTGTTGCAGGGGCAGTGTATCATGGCTGCCCCACTGCTCTGACCCCATCTTCCTCAGCTGGGATTGGAACAAAAATGTATTTCATTGTGCTGTAATGTATATGTGAATTCTGAAAAGGTTTTTTGTGGAAAACATTGGTACATTCAGGAATGTTGTGGGAAATGGGTTAAAAGACCTGCTGAGGGTTTTCACTAAAAATCCTGGTTCTCAAATTTGGTCTTCAAAGGTTCCAAAGGTTGTCCAGCAAGTCCTGGTTGATATTGTCTTTTGCTAATAACTGAGGATGTTTAAGTGTATATTTTGACCTTTCTTAATCTACAAAATATCCCGTTCCTTTATAGGTCATGTGTTGTCTGAGAGCTCTGTAAGTATTTGCCCTAGGCACAGAATGGAATGAGGGTGGGGGGTCATAGGTCACATCAAGAAAAGGATAAGAATCAACAGTTTCCCATGCCCTGCTAACAGAACTGGATTCAGCTTGATGTACCAGACCTGACTTCAGAACTTCAGAACTGACTGAATCATTTCTACTCAGGGCAAGCCTGCTCTGACATCATTTACAGACGCATCAAGACAAATTCTACAGAAGAAACAATGAATGCAGTTTTGCTTCCCCAAAGTATCCTGGTATTAGTGTCAATGGTGCACTTAATCTCTATGTATCTCTAGTACAAGGTCAATATTCCATGCAAGCGCAGCCCCTGCGCACTGTTCGTCAGGGATTTGTAGCAGCGAATGCCAAATCTCAAGTTCATTAAGATTGGAAATAGCTGACCTCAGTCTCCAGCGGCTCTTAATTTCAAAATAAATTCTCAAGCTTCTGGTCTCTAAGGTAGCCACTCATTTAGAAACAAGGTCGCTCTAGCGTGTGATCTCCGAACTAGGGCAGCAAGTCACTTTTGATTTGGTCTGGTTAATCGGAGGCCTGGGCCCTATTTTACAAACACTTCAGGGTGGACTGAAGCACTTAACATGCCAGACATTGCCACACGGGTCTAGAGATATATTATGTAATAGATGGGTAAAATTCAGCAATAATGCTGTACTCTTCTGATTCAAAGACGAGTGCACAGACAAGCAGAAGTCGAAACTTGCCCCTCGGCTGATTTGCTAGTGGAAGCTATTCTGAAATACCAAAGTATATCCATGTGACCCGACACTGTTATGACCTTAAAGGCATTACAGATCATTCGAACTGAAGTGAGGCTATTACACAACTCCTGGGTTGCAGCAGAGACAAAAAAAAAAGTAATGCTATATTTGCAAAGGAATCTGCACTGCAATTTTTAGAGCATTATGTCAGACAGTAATTCAGGCATCTGTTGCAGTGGAAGTATTAGAAGCATTTTGCGACATGTAACCACAGGAAACGCAATATCTCCTTTTCAACAGGTTTTAAAAACAAACACCATTGTTCCCTTATAACCAGATGACGGATCATTCAAACCACGACAGGATTTTCCTGATGATAAAATGGTGCTGTCAATCTGATAATCTCCCATGGTGTGAGATAATCGGAGGGTTTACTGTTTAATACCGTGATTTACATGCTTTCGCAGAGTCCGTGCCAAATGAATATTGCATTGCCGCCTTTTTCTCAGCAGAGGAGATTAAGAGATCTGTGGGGCATGCATTTTGCTGAAACATGTCCAGTCCAATCCATTCGTCTTACTTCAACTAGGAACGCCCTGATGGCTTCTAGAGGCTTAAGAGGCAGTATAATAGGATGTACTCATCACCTACAAGCAGAAATGGGTTTGATCACCATTGACTCTGAGAAGAAAGTAGTACAGGTCACTGGTGCTATGTAGCTAGTATCATCTGTGATAAAACTATTGATATCTATTGGTAGATGTTAGATCACCACCGACCGTTTGTACCTAAAGGAAATGAACCAAGACCAGAAGACAGCATTGCCCTAGAAGCTGCAGAGGCAGTGTTTCCTGATGTCAATTTCTGTACAACAACTCTATATCATTTTCAAATTACCAGACTGACACTCTGAATCAACAGACTACAATACTCCTATTAGCAGCAGTGCCAGGTGGGATAGCTTCCATTATCACCTCCTACGTGAAGTGCTCTGAAATTGTGCATCTCATCTAACATCGAGTCATCAGCGAGCATTTTCTCTGCCACACATTTCACATTTTCCAGCTTTTCATTCAGCTGAGAATGAAAGAGGTTCATCGAGTTCACCTACCGTGAAATCCTGTTATCGCTTAAGCCCCAATGGTTTGAGTGTTATGTTTCAGATCTGTCTTACGAGTGCTTTTGTATCTTATTGTTATGTGTTATGGCTCCTTCACGGTAGCGCTAGCAAGAGGAATCAGGCGGTTTTGTGCTAAAGGTGTGCGGTCTGTCACAGGATTAGAGACGGCCACCAGAGACACTTTCTCACAATTTCACAGTGAGAGAACTTGATAATGATGTTCGTCCCTTCTGTCTCCATCTAAAAGGTTTTGTGGTCTAGATCAAGCCACTGGAAAGGGGAAAGGATGTGATGTCATCCATGTCGTCCATGATTACAGGCAATGGTGAAGCATGATGATGGTTATGATGATCCTGCTAGGCTGATTACAGTGAATATGTTAATGAGATGATAATGATTAGAATGATTATGTTTATGATGATGATGATAGTGAGAGAGATGAAGGTAGTGGAGATGGTGTGGAGACCATAATAACTATGATGTGGATGCTAATGATAATAATGAAGATGAAGGGGGTTGTAGGGATTATGATGATGATGATGATGATGATGATGATGATGATGAT
>JAOTRN010000030.1:2020599-2030869 GCA_028566695.1 Bagroides melapterus
AGTCTCAACCCTTTTTCCATCACTTTTTCCTTTGAATCCACAACATACGCAGAGATGAAGATTTCTGAAATACCTGGCAACATGACTGACCGGGACAGGGAGACAATAAGATTGATTGAAAGTCGGTCACATGTTGCTGTTAGTTTGATTGATTGGTTTATCAGTGTTAGAAAGCCAGACACCAGAGATTCTCCTTTAAAGTGATTTGCTTCATTTTTATATTTGAATCCTAGCAGAACAAACTGTATACGATCTAAACTCCCTGCTCGGATCATCCCTCACGTACACTTTAACTTTCTATTCCATTAACGCACATCTTTATTAGTGTCCGCATTTTTTTTTCATCCGTTACGATAAAAATGGTGTTATTATATGTGCTGAGTATTCAGAACCCGATCTCTATTTCTTTCATTTTAGTCAAGAAATATTCCAGAAATGTTCCACAATCCAGAACTGATCTCTCATCAAATAACTTCTCTTTTAACTCTGGCAGAAGATTACACTGTGCCACATTTCTGTCATTTCTCTCTTCCTGTCTGTCCTTCTATTCTCCTCTGTTCATACTTGCTGTGTGCAGAAGCTCAAAAGCCTACACAGACACACACACACACACTCTCACTCTCTTTCTTTCTCTTTCTCTTTTCTCATCCAACCTCGTGTTTGACAGCCAGACACTCGACTTGAGGAAGAGTCTCACAAGGCGACTTCCAACACAGAGAGCGACCTGGAAAGCTTCAGCCCTACAGATCTGATTTGTTCCTCTTACAAACTGACTAAACTTTAAAAACAAGCAAAAACACTGTGATGTTATCGACTTGTGGGGAAAAAACGCAGAACCGTGAGTTTCCACAGAGACAGAGATGCATACACAGAGAGTTTGTAACATTTATGGATTTGCCTTGAACTATTTACTCAGAAAACAGTCAGAGCTCCTGATAACGAGCCTCTCTGTAAATCGAAATCAAGCCAATTCTGTCACATCGTCACTTTAAACGTCTGATCTACAAACCTTTTTTTTTACACTAAAAACCCTTATGCACCAAACTAGAATCGATGCAATATTTTAGCTGAGTTTGTTTTTCTTTCTCATGCACACTTTCCTTTGCTCATGTGCTTTATATAATAATAACATCTGAAGCAGAATCTACACTGACCATGCAGAGGATTTCGAACGTCCTGGGTTTTTTATGTTTTATACCATTATGCTGTAGAGTTCTTGATCCTGATTGGTTAAAAATACATGAATAGAATATATATGTTTAAAAAAAAACATAAAAAACAACGTATATTTTTTTAGTTAATTTAGCGTTTATGCAGTCTCCAGTATTGGTGGTCTGGAAAAGGTGTTATTACGTTTTCCATGAAAGTTTTTCTGTGACCTAATTATTTTTATTAAAAAAAAGAAGAAGAAGAAGAAAGAAAGGCTGATAAAAGAACGTTTGTTTGTAGCTGCTACTGTGTAAAATAAGCAATAACAGGAACTGGAGCGTTAAAAGTGACTAGAAGCTAAAATAAATTTAAAACGTGTCTAAATTTCAGTGTGTGCTGTAATCAGAACATAAATAATCTACATTATTGATTGTTTTCCTCTAACAGCACATCCCGGACTTATATTTTTAAATTTTTCTTGTATATATTAACATTAAAGCATTAGCATCCAACGAAATCACAAAAATCGTGTTTTTCCCTGCTTATAAAAACCCATCGAGTGGCATCGGGGCCTGGCACTAAATCTATTCAAGAGCTCTTTTTCTTCCTTTTTTATTGTCTATTCATAAAGATTGAGAGAAAAACGAGGGAGGAGGGCGGCCTTTAACGAGCCCCGGCATGAAAGAAGAGCCCTGAAGCTCTCAAAAGCCTGGCAGAAGGAGGGATCGGACACAGCCTTGAGCTCGCCTTTCTTTAGTCGGGTGATCCACAGACCCTGTTTTTTTGTGGAGCAGAGACCCGGTGAAAAGGAGCGAGTCTATAAAGCTGACCTGAATAGAAGAGCAAATCAAAGCAGAGACAAGTTCCACTTCACTAAACCATGCGAGCTGCCACCGAGACGCATTACAGGCTGACGCATTACAGCCAGACTGACGTTAACATGGAGAAATAGGCAGGAAGATGTTACCAAGCCAGAATTTACTGTCTTCAACACATAGCTGCCTTTGCTTCGGTTATTTATGGTGGTTTAAATATGAGCTCGTAAGCAGCAGAAATCATCTGGCTTGTAGTTTGATATGAAGCTTTGTCACGTGTCTTGTGTTAGCATTTTAAAGCTCATTATCTTGCTAAAATGTTTTTTTTTAATCTTGTCAGGTTGATCCGTGGTTTTAGAAGGATTTCAGACACTTCAGCTGGTCAGACTGGTTCTAATTAGTTAGATTGGTTCAAACTGGTCATGCTGGTTCTAGCTGGGCAGACTGGATCTAGCTGGTCAGACTGGTTCTATCCAAGCAGCTGTGGTTCTAGATTCTAGGTGTGGTTCTAGACTGGTCCTAGCTGGTCGGGCTTGTTCTTGCAGGTTAATCTGGTTCTAGCTGGTCAAACTGACTCTATCCAGGCAGCCTTGTTCTCACTGGTCAGACTGGTTTGAGCTGGTCAGCCTAATTCTAGCTAGTCAGGCTTGTTCTTGCAAGTCAGTCTGGTTCTAGCAGGTCAGGATTGTTCTTGCAGGTCAGTCTGGTTCTAGCAGGTCAGGATTGTTCTTGCAGGTCAGTCTGGTTCTAGCAGGTCAGGATTGTTCTTGCAGGTCAGTCTCACTCGAGCAGGTCAGACTTGTTCTAGCTGGTCAGTCTGGTTCTAGCAGGTCAGGATTGTTCTTGCAGGTCAATCTGGCTATAGCAGGTCAGAATTGTTCTTGCAGGTCAGTCTGGTTCTAGCAGGTCAGAATTGTTCTTGCAGGTCAGTCTGGTTCTAGCTGGTCAGGCTTGTTCTAGCTGATCAGTCTGGTTCTAGCAGGTCAGAATTGTTCTTGCAGGTCAGTCTGGTTCTAGCTGGTCAGGCTTGTTCTTGCAGGTCAGTCTGGCTCTAGCTGGTCAGAATTGTTCTTGCAGGTCAGTCTGGTTCTAGCTGGTCAGGCTTGTTCTATTTAGGCAGGTTTGTTCGCACTGTTCGGTGTGGTTCTAGCTAATCAGTCTGGTTCTAGTTGACCGTGCTGGATTTAGCTGGTTAGACTGGTTCTATATGATCAATTTGGTTTTAGCTGGTCAGACTAGTTCTATCCAAACTGGTCAGTCTGGATCTAGCTGGCTAATCTGGTTCTAACTGCCCATGCTGGTTCTAACCAATACCTTCAGAAAAATGTTTTTTTATGAACTGGTTACAACTGGCCAAGCCATTTTTAGCTGGTCAGACTGGTTTTATCTGGCCATGCTCTTTCTAACTGATAGCCTCATTAATGTTTTTATGGACTGGTTATATCTGGTCAGGCAAGATCTATCTGGTCAGACTGGTTTTGTCTGGTCAGACTGGTACTCGCGGTGCAGACCATCTCTATCTGGTCAGACAACTTCCAGCTAATTAGGTTTGATGGTTTTGTCAGGGTTTTCTTCACCTCAGGCTGGTTCTCCTTGGTTTGTTTTTTGACAGCTGATTGTATGTCAACATTAATAAAAGAAACGATTCTAAAATGCTGCCACTTTGATCACATGAAAATAAAGTTAGCTTTTAATGAGCAGAGCTCTCTCCATGTTAGGATTAGAAGATAAAAACATCAAGACAGACCTAAATGTCATGTGCCAACATAATCTCTAACAATTTCCATCACAGGGTTTGGTTAACGTTTATGACTAGCTACAGATTACAGATTGCCTCTGGTTAAATCATGTCCATGTACAGTGTCTTGTCACATCTAGAAGATCGTGTGAGCTGAATTGAACAGTGTTATGAAGCTGATGATATTAAAATGTCATAACATACACTGGTACAGTTTCATACCGTTTTTTTTTTTTTACCAAAACAGGCTCAAGAACCGAAGAAGAACATCAAAGTGTAGTGATTTTAATAGGTAGAAACATGAATGTATTTTAGAATTAGAGTAGAGTAGAATTGTGATCCATATTATCCAAATCTCTAGATGGAAAAAAAAACTGAAAATGGTTCATCTATATTGCATTTTTAGCTGGGATTTGACTTTCTGAAACAGGAAGTCAGTCAGCTAATAGCTGAATCTAAACATTCCTGATATTAGCCTAGCAAGACAGCTAAACATTAAGAAGAACATTGATAACAAAGATACAAATGTGAGCCTTTTGCTTAATCTAACTGATGATGCTGTACACAGACAAAGGGAGAGCTCAGGGAGCTCAGACTGAGGGAGTGACATTCCAGGTCTGAAAAGTCTGGAGAATCCAGAGGAAACGCACACAGACACAAGGAGAACGTGGAAGTCAGGACACAGACGGTATCCTGAGCTCCGGATCAAACCAGATAGCTTTACCACCAAGCCCTATTGAGACATGACAAATCATCAAGGCTTGAAACTATGCACTATAATTCCATAAGATTGAACTCAAACACAATGCGTGGCTTTGGTTATTAAAGAACAAGCAGCACTCTTCACATACTTTTTGTACATCTTTAAGACTAAACAGCGCATCAGGTACAAAACGTCCCTGATCATCGGGTCCTTCCAGGCTTCAGCCTAACAAACGAACGAGCTCTGCCTCAATTCTGCACCTCAAAACAAAAAATACTGCACAAATTATTGACTAATCCAGAAACTCCAGGAGACTGACACACAAAACTGACCCTTCTTTAGGTTTGACGGTGACCTACATCATTGAAAATCAGAACGTTAACCACATTAACACCCGATAACCATCTTTGTGCACAAGGATGTGACCTGATGTGAATTGTTTAGTCCTGGACCTCCCCTGTTTATGCTGACACTGCGCTATCATAAATAATGCAGCATTAATATTTAAGAACTTGCACGAGCAACACTCCAGAAGATGAGGCAGCCAGCTCGTATAGCGGCGCCGGGACTACCTAGAAAGTTCCACGTTGATAGTGTGTGGTGGTTAAATGGAAACAAAACCAGTGGGGTTTCTTTGCCACACTCCCTCACTACAGAACTGAGTGGAGTTAAGAGCTTTAAGTAGGAAGTAAAGTGGTACGGAGGAGAGATGGAGATCTTCAGCTCCTGATTCATGCTCCGAACGACCTTCATCAGACTGAACCGGTCTCCGAGGCCAGATTGAAGGACGGAGGGTTTTGAAAAACGATGTGAAGCTTTGACAATAAAGTAAGCTTCCTGGACTCATTCTGTAACTCTGACACACACACACAGTCCTCGCAATGAACTCCACAAAAGTTCATGTTCGCATGCTGTGGCGTTGGAGCGAGAGAGTGAAAAAGTCCATTCATACACAAATTGGAGTTCGTTAATTGCTAAATGAAATCAGCTGTAATCCTGGGAAAGGCCTGAACTGGGACAAAGCGAGTCAAAGCGTCACTTTTAACCAGCGACGTTCGCTTTGTATCAGGCTCCTTATATAACACTGGCTGATATCTCTGCAATAACAATCCAGTGCAATCTCATTTTTCTGTTACTGTTTATAAGGAAATGATGTCATCACTGCTAACTTCTCGTACTCTTCCAGGTACCGTTATGTAACCAGATGTGGACTCAAGTGATCAATTCCCAATACCCATGGGTACCAATAGTTTTGCACTCTGATTAGAAAAGGCTCGCAAGAAACCAGTTGTGCTAACAAGCTAGCAGGCTAGCAACATAGGGTTGAAGCGGGGGGAGGGGTGTAGATCATAAGCAATAGAGATTTGGTTGTATCGTGTCTGTGACGATGAATGACATGCTGTAGGTGTTTGCTGAATTAAAATAGTTGAGTAATGTGATGAGTTCAACTTGTGACATTACTTTCTGTTGAGTTTGGTTGGGAAAGGGTTTTCTAGCGTATTTTCGGAAAAAATGGAGCTTTGTTATTGTGTCAAGAAAATTAAAAGATCTTTAGCGTTGTGACATGTAGTGCATTAAAAAAAACGACAGTGTTTAGTGTTTGTACAAAAAAAACATTTAAAGCAGATGAAAAATCATCTTGCAAACACAATTGTTGCAGAAGGAAATGTGAAAGCAAACCTGTGATTATTAGCCCCGCCCCTCAACCGAGCCCAGAGTGAGGACCAGCGAGAA
Organism: Bagroides melapterus; assembly: GCA_028566695.1. Lineage (NCBI taxonomy): Eukaryota > Metazoa > Chordata > Actinopteri > Siluriformes > Bagridae > Bagroides > Bagroides melapterus. The sequence continues at coordinate 2,026,739 of JAOTRN010000030.1, forward strand.
TTGAGCCTCAACTTACTGATCATTTTACTCGTTTTCTCAACATCACTATAGATCCAGCTAAGCTCTTAGTGTAGGTAATGTATTCTTTCATTGTGAGGTGATTGTGAAGTGATACACTCTCACAGTACGCTCCTGTCAGACAAGGTGTGTAGCGGATTTTACACTTTCGCACCTTAAGTGTGAAAATGAAATTCACTTTAAAAAAAAACTTGTTGGTGCACCAAAAAAAAAAAGAAAAAGATACAAGAATGCCGTACATCATGTACGCTCAGGTGCGTTTATCTGAAACGTGTTGGTTTGTGAGACAGACAAAAAGAAACTGAGGCCACATCAGGACAGAAACACAAACACAAATTAAAACAAAGTCCAATTTTTTTTAAATGATAAAAAAAAATAAATAAAAGTGTTGACTTACCGTTAGACATTGCATTATCTCCGGGCTGGTGGTGTCGGGAGCAGCAGCATGGTTCGCTGGAGCAGCCTCTGAGGGGATAAAGACAAAAGAGTCACGGGCTGAGACTGTACCCTTGGAGAACATCTCTACATCTGTGCTTTCTTCTTCTTCCTCTTCTTCTTCTTTTCTACACGGACGCACATGCAAAGTAGAAAAACACAAGTTTGTCCACAGATCTTAGTAGCTTTGTCGCTCTCTGAGTCTCTGAGTCTTTCGGTCTGAGCTTAGACAGAGGGAATTCCGTGAAGGAAGCCGCGCGGAGAGAAGGAACTCCACTCCTCTTTTCTCTCTCAGTCCATTATCTCTGAGTTTTGCGCGCTCCTGGGCTGTTGCTGTGGAGACAGCGGCTCGGCCCGGCCGCAATGTCCTTTTAAGCGTTCCTCATAAAGGGCCGCATTCAGCCTGGGACACAATGCAGCGAGACTCCCTCACACTCCCTACCTCTCTCTCTCTCTCTCTCTCTCTCTCTCTCTCTCTCACTCACTCGCTCACTCACACACTCCCTTTCTAGCTCTCACACTCATTATCTCTCTCATAGACACTTTCTTTCGTTCGCTCCGCCAGCACTCTCTCCATGCTCGCTCTTTCTTTGTGGCTCGTTTGATCCCAATATGTCTTGCACTTTATTACTAGATTTATTTATTTATTGATTGATTTTATTATTTATATGATCCTATAGTAAGATCACGCCCTGAGCAATTTCTCATTTCATTAACTCTTGTGAAAGATGGACGCCAGCCCTGTTTGGCAATCCGCCGCGACGAGGTTCTGTCTCTATTAGCGCTCAGAAGTCAAACATGGTGTCGATGATGTAACTGGGACAACCGATGGGAACTTAAAAATTCCACTTTAATCAAAAGTGGAGGGGAAATAAAGAGACTCCCCGCAGCGTCAGGAGGTGACCTGTGTGGCCGCCATTGTAGAGCCAGGCATAAATCACCTCGATTTAACCGCGAGACACAGAGCGACTGGCAACAGAGCATTACGAGCCACGCTAACTCCTGCCAAGGAACAACCCTTAGAATAGACAGAGAGAGAGAGAGAAGGAGGAAAGGAAGCAAAAGAGAAGAAAAAGACTTGAGAAAAGTTGGAGCCCGTCCACTAAGCGCATGCAAACTGGTCATAAAGCACTGGAGAGAGCAGGAGGAGTGGACACAGTCGCTCTCAGCGGTCACTTCCACTCACTTCACACTGTGACTCTGTCGTTCTGCTTTTCACAGCAAAACAAACAAAGCCGTGAGGGAGAGCCTCGGAGGGAGAACACAAAGACACGAAACAAAAAAAAAGCGAGTTTATCTTCTGCTGTTTGTTTCTGTTCTTATTAATTTAATCATTCCGTCCCGTTTTTTTGGGGGGGGGGGCTGTTGCAGCAAAACCATTTTTTCTTTTTTTCTTTTTTTTCAGAATTTGCGGAGTGTTTTGTCTTCGTTTTTTTTTACTTGTACTGGTGAAATCACAAACACATGATGACTCCTCCCAGTGAAGACACGTACGACATTCTAAAAGTCAATTTTGTTTTATTTTTCACTTTCTTTTTTACAGCGACTATTTCCTGTAAACTCACAGCCATGACTATCTATAAGGAAAATTACTTTTTTAATTAGATGAATATATTAGAAAAGTCCACATGCACATTTTCTTACTATTTTTTTAAGTAACATATTTACCTGTAATAAAATCCATTTTTGTTTTATTGAAGGTAGATTTTTTTTTAATATAAAGAGTGTAGAATTACCAAATATATACGATAGTAAACATATGCACGAAACACACACATACACAAATGCATGGAACACACACACACACACACACATAAACATATGTATGGAACACACACACATATATGAATGGAGCGCACACACACACACACACACATGCATGGAACACACACACACACACACCTATGCATGGAACACACACACACATACATATGCATGGAACACACACACAAACACACACACACACACACAAACATATGACTGGAACACACACACATAGACACACCTAGGCATGGAACACACACACACACACACACATTCATGGAACACACACACACACACACCTATTCATGGAACAAACACACACATACATATGCATGGAACACACACACAAACACACACACACACACACATACATATGCATGGAACACACACACATATACACACCTATGCATGGAACACACACACACACACACACACCTATGCATGGAACACACACACACACACATACATATGCATGGAACACACACACAAACACACACACACACACACAAACATATGCATGGAACACACACACAAACACACACACACACACACACACACACACCTATGCATGGAACACACACACACATACATATGCATGGAACACACACATAAACACACACACACACACACAAAGTGCTAGCCTTGTTGCTGAATCCTAAAGCAGAATTTCCAGAACGTTCCTGACTGTAATCCTGTACGTGTGAGTTGAATGTGATTAGGATGCTGGGAAAAACTTTCCAGTGTGCGAAAATAAGAAACACGCTGCGATAATTTACTGCTTTAAGCCATCAGACTGCGACTAATAAGATGAAAATAGGGCTTATTTAAAGAGCAGAACAGAACGATTGTGTTTATTTAGTGCACCTACGTGAAGATAATTACATTTCCCAACATCCAGATGTGGAGTAAAAACAAGATTATGGGTTACAAATGTAGTCAGATAGGACATACTTACACATATGATGGCTCTACTCATCCACCGGCACACACGCACACACACACGCACACCAGCTTGTACAAGGACTGTGGAAGTCACAAGAAATGAAAGGTCATGTCTGCATTTCAGACAGCGTCTCCTCCTACCCATCCCCACCCCCTGGAAGGCACAACTACCCTTTAGGCCTGCAGTGGTGCATTCTGGGAGTATTCTGGCCTGAGTCACTGGCATTATGCACAGTTCAGGATTTATCTTATGCAACACTGGAGATCTCTGAACCTGAGATGAGCCACCATTTGACATTTACACACACAATCAACACGCATATTTGAACAACAACCAAATCAGTATATGAAAGCTTTTCACTCAAGGCTAAATGGATTACATACACACACACACGAGATATAGAGGGACAGAACGAGGGATGGACACTTCATAATAAAGTCTATGCACATTAAGACTGATCTATCTACTAAAGTTGTGATTAAATCTCTTCTGCACAATGCAACAACACACATCTCTCTCTGAGAAGTAGTAAGTACGATAAGCAGCCTCTTAAACACGCAGCGCTCTGCACTCGCTAACTATGCACACAGTCGAATTACTGAAAATGCATGCTCAAGGGGAAAAAAGACGTCTGTGTTCACACACAACCCGAGCGGTGTGTGTGTGTGTGTGTGTGTGTGTGTGTGTGTGTGTGTGTGTGTGTGAAATTGTGCCTGTCCAAACCCGTGCTTTGTTTCATTAAAGATTGTAAATAGAAAAAAAAAACTTTTACTATAAGAAGAACCAAATTATTTTGAGTTAAACATCAATTTAAAATAAATCATCTTTTCATCGATTTGTGCTCAGATCGTTGACTCGCTCCGATTTTTTCACTTGCACATTTTGCCCAGATATAGATTCTGTTTAAAAATGTAAAACTTTAAAACAGCTGGAGTGATGTGAAATATCCTACTGCATGCACTGAACTCCAG
>JAOTRN010000030.1:2060377-2070907 GCA_028566695.1 Bagroides melapterus
CAGTGATGAAATTTGTAATAAATGTAATATCGTGGGATTAGTAGATGATAGATGATTCCGGTATAACCCTTGGTTTACAGCAGAATAAAATATTAATGGCTGCATTGACAGCCTCCATAAAGAATATGTAGAAAAAGTTGAAATCATATGTTGTCATATGTATCAAATTCAAATGTTTGAAATCATATATCTACCAGTCATTTGAGATCTTTTGGAACACAGCCCAACTTCATAAGGCAACATCTAGAACAATTAATGACTGGAAGGCTGCTATAGTTTGTTAAAGGTTTAATAAAGTGAGAATTTTGTTATAATTGAGGCCATGTGTGAAACTGCTACTACTTTTTTCTGTTCACAACTGAATAATCAATAATCTTGTAATAAGGAATTTCAATAGTTCTTCAAACAGATAAAAAAAAATAAAAAGATGTTTGTTATGGCACCAAAACAATGACAGACACACGGCAAGTAGTTTTGTATCAAATGTTTATTCCCATGAGGTTTCAGTAGAAACATTACATTTGCCAGACTTAAATAAATAACTTGAGTTTGTGAACAATGTTGTTTACCCAGGACCCGACACACCCACTGAAGTCTAACCCCGCCCACCCCAAATCCCACCCAAATCGCAGAACTCCTCTCCAACTGCCTGAGAACAGCAGCAAGCCTCAATCCAGGCTAACTAAATCTCCACCTCAGTGAAGAGCAACATCTTACGCTCTCTAAATGTCCATTCCAGAAGAAAATCATGGTTTTATGGTTGCCCCACCCCTTTATACCTTCCCTCACAATTGTCCATCGAATCCAACAATTATGTACATCTGTCCTCTTCACCCCCCAGAGAGGGTACGGGCATATCAGGGGGGCCAATAGAAAGGGGGAAAAAAAAAACAAACAAACAGCTTCAAAAAGTAATCAGGGCAAAACCTACAATTCATCCTTCTCTTCATCAGCACCCTCTTCTGGTGGTGGACCACCTGCGCTACCGTACAGCTTGCTGACGATCGGTTGGACGATTTCTTCCAGCTCTTTCTTTTTGGCCTGGAAGTCTTCAATGTCAGCATCTTGGTGGGACTCAAGCCACTCGATCTTTTCCTCTACGGCTTTCTCAATGGTCTCCTTGTCATCAGGAGATAGCTTACCTCCCAGCTTCTCCTTGTCTCCTACCTGGTTCTTGAGTGAGTAGGCGTAGCTCTCGAGCTCGTTGCGGGAGTCAATGCGCTCTTTCAGCTTCTTGTCTTCATCGGCAAAGCGTTCAGCATCATTCACCATGCGCTCGATGTCTTCAGGTGTCAACCGGTTCTGGTCATTTGTAATAGTGATCTTGTTCTTGTTGCCCGTGCCCTTGTCTTCAGCTGTGACTCGTAGGATGCCGTTGACATCTATTTCAAATGTGACTTCGATCTGAGGAACGCCACGGGGTGCTGGAGGGATGCCGGTGAGGTCAAATGTGCCCAGAAGGTGGTTATCTTTTGTCAGAGGGCGCTCACCTGAGGGGCAAGAAAAATTAATTCATTAGAAACTTAAAAGGGACAGCCCAAATTTATTTTGAAAAAGATTCACTATAAATAATTTTACAACCTTACCTTCATAAACTTTGATGGTGACAGTTGGCTGGTTGTCAGAAGCCGTAGAGAAGATCTGAGACTTCTTGGTGGGCACAACTGTATTCCTGGGGATCAGTTTGGTCATCACGCCTCCAACAGTCTCAATACCAAGAGTCAGAGGGCACACGTCCAGAAGTACAATGTTTCCTGTGATTAAACATCATTAGAATAATGCTCCTTTTTGAAAAGAAGGGATTAACAACAACTTTATGAAGAATTTTTCAAAAACTCACCCGTATCTTCCTGTCCAGACAGCACACCAGCCTGCACAGCAGCTCCATAAGCCACAGCCTCATCAGGGTTGATTCCTCTGGATGGCTCTTTGCCATTGAAGAACTCCTTCACCAGCTGCTGGATCTTGGGGATACGAGTGGAGCCACCCACAAGGACAATCTCATGGATTTCAGACTTCTTCAGGTCAGAGTCTTCCAATACTTTCTGCACGGGCTTCATGGTAGAACGGAACAGATCCTGTGATAATAAAAAAAAGCAAAAAAAAAATATTAAAGCTTAAATTAAAGCAAGTTTCCAAAGCTGAATAAAATGTTATAGCAGAGACTGCAAAGAAATCTTACCATGTTGAGCTCTTCAAACTTGGCACGGGTAAGAGTCTCAGAGAAGTCCTCACCCTCGAAGAAGGACTCGATCTCGATGCGGGCCTGGTGCTGAGAGGACAGGGCTCTCTTGGCCTTCTCGACCTCACGGCGCAGTTTCTGTACAGCACGGCTGTCTTTACGTACGTCCTTTCCAGTCTTCTTCTTGTATAGCTTGATGAAGTGATCCATGACACGCTGGTCAAAGTCTTCACCACCAAGGTGAGTGTCTCCGTTGGTGGCCACCACTTCGAAGACCCCGTTATCGATGGTCAGCAGGGACACATCGAAGGTACCACCACCGAGGTCAAATACCAGGATGTTCTTCTCACCATCCTTCTTGTCCAGACCATAGGCGATAGCAGCAGCAGTTCTGCAATGACAATGGATATCTGAGTTTTTTAACACTATATAGAATATTGGACTTTTCTAGAAGAATTAGAAAATGGGGAAGGGCTTACGGCTCATTGATGATTCTCATCACATTCAGACCAGCAATAGTACCGGCATCTTTAGTGGCCTGGCGCTGAGCATCATTGAAGTAGGCAGGGACAGTGACCACAGCATGGGTAACCTAAAATTAAAAAAGGTAGCTATTATTTTACCATGATATGTAGTGGGAGTTAATTATTTAAAACAAACACCACCACAACTTACAGGCTTTCCCAGATAAGCCTCTGCAGTTTCCTTCATCTTAGTAAGCACCATGGCAGAGATCTCCTCAGGGGCGAAGGTCTTCAACTGACCAACTCCAACTTCCACCTGAATATGGGGCTTGGACTTCTTCTCAAGAACCTGGAATTGTTAAAATAAAAATGTCGCTCAAGCTCAAGACTCTTCAACAACATTTCTACAGTGGATAATATGGATAACCGATATAAGCACCCACCTTGAAAGGCAGATATTTGATGTCCTGCTGCACAGAGGAGTCACCCCATGTACGACCAATCAGCCTCTTGGCATCAAAGACTGTGTTTTCAGGGTTGGAGGTGAGCTGGTTCTTGGCGGCATCTCCAATCAGACGCTCTCCCCCGCTGGTAAAGGCCACATAGGATGGAGTGATGCGGTTACCCTGGTCATTGGCGATGATCTCAACACGGCCGTTCTTGAATACTCCAACACTAATTATAATACAAAGCAATTTTAGACACAATGCATCTAAACAAATAAATAATATATGCTTGCAGGCTAAAATGAGGGAAGCATCGCATACTCACCAGGAGTACGTTGTGCCAAGGTCGATGCCCACTACAGTGCCGACATTTTCCTTCTTGTCGTCATCGTCGGCATACACACAGACGACCACCAGCAGAAATAGTCCCACTAATCTCATGGTGGTATCAATTTTTGATGCAAGTTCACTCTGTTAAAGAATAAAGTTTAAAACACATGAATTAGATTAAAATGGAAAAAGAACAGCAGGTGCCGCCCTGACATCACGTGGGTTTAGCCATTTGGGTTTAGCCAAATTATTATCCATAGACCACTAAAATTAACACGGGATTAATTTTTAGAAATGCATCCTAGGTAGTTAATTGTTTATACACAAGCTCGGATAACGAGCGTCTAAAAAATACTTATAGCAGAAAGAAAGACATGAAAACCTATTTGCATTGCAAAGCTAGCAAGATAGCTGTATGGTTGTAAAACCGCCATGCACCATGTAAACTACATTAACGTCGCAGAAACTAATTAATTAATGAATTAATTTATTGGTAATAATTAAAATACTCGCTTAACACCGAACAAGCTTTTCTGACTTGCTTTTTTCCGGACACAAACTAAGCTAAGTTAGGCTAAGCTACTAGCTTGCTAACAACCCGTTAGCAGTCACAGAAAACGCTAGAATGTGCGCAAGACGAATTGGAAACAGGTATTATAACAATTTATCAGTACAATACCGACTATAAGAAGTTAATAATTATCAAATTATACAACCTGTACGTATGAAGTACCAAAAATTATAACTCTTAAATTTTTTAACACTCCCAACTATTTCAACCACATTTCTCCTTCTAATGTTAGCTCAGTGTTAAACGTTAATGTCTCTACCGGTAAGTAATATTAAGCAAATGCAGAAAACGTACCGTAAATATTGTAGAAGATTAAACTGAAGCAATGGCGATCCGTACGGTATCACTGAGAATCCGTTAATAGTTTTCTCTCTATTTCTTTGCACTCTGTCTGTATCAGTTCTCTTCGTGTCGCTGTTTAAAATAAAACGGGATGAATGACGGCGCCTGTATATAAGCTGTCACCGCTTTCCCGTCGTGGAGGCTCGCGATTGGTTCATGCGTATCTCGTTGGAAGACGCTGATTGGCTGGAACCGGCACGCTGGCTTTTCCTCATTGGCACACGTACCGGTGTGTGTGTCGTCACGGGAAGGCGAGTGCCCGCGCTGTGATTGGACAGCGCGTAGGCCATTTTCTTAAAGACCCGGAAGATGAGCTTGCTGGTACAGATTTTTACGTGAGAACACATTTGTCAGTCAAACCACAAAATACTTATATATGTATACAATACAAAGTAAATACTGACATTGGTAGAATAAGCATTGATATACAATTAACACTGACATATATGACTTTATTACTGTATAGTGTTTTTGCCTTTAACAACTGTAGTGTTTCATGTTGGTATGTACTTGAGAGCCACAAACAGCGAGAATCAAATTCCTTGTGTGTGTAAACATACTTGGCGAATAAAACCTAATTCTGATTCTGATTCTGATTCTGATTCTTACATAGGATAAATGCCGTGAAACCACCAATTCTACTATAATACAGCTTTGATTTTGATTAATGAGCCCACAATACGATATTAGATGATGCCACTTACAGTATAATCCTATTCGATTTAATAATCTCTGATCAATATGTTTTCAACTATGTTTAGAATCTAGTGATGAATGATTATAATGTAGAGAAAGACTATTTTAAGTATCAGCGTTACAAATCCTGTTAGGCAACTAAGTTATTACACATCAGTTTAAAATTATTAATTATTTCCACACGAGTTGTAAATCAATTAATAATCAATTATAGTAATGTTGAATGAACGTTGATATATAAAACGGTGACATAGCGAGTGTGTTTATACATTATACTGTGTAGTGTATATAACCATCCATCCCTGTACCCTGATGCAACCAGTAAGAAACTGTGATTGTAGGTTACATCAGGTATTTACATAAGCCAGAGGTTCCCTGATCGTGACTCATTTTCCCTCAGAATGATTAGTGTATCCAGAGGAATCATTTACTTTTTGATATAAACATCTTGGCTGAGTAATCAGTTGATGAGTGTAAAAACATGTATGATGAAAATAAAGTTATTAGAGTGTAATAGTTATACATCCCCCTAAATGTAAGTTGAATTGTGAGAGCTTCTGTGTTCTGTTTTTTTTTGGAGCAATAAGTAATATTTCTGTCGTCAGAATTTAACATTATAAAATTACAGGTCATCCAGTGTCCACTGTCATCCATCCAGTCACCAGAGTCACCTCAGGCTTGCTCAATGGGGATAATACAAACACACTAAATAAATAGCTATTCTTGATTTACTAATTTTCGTATAATTTCCTAGTATTTTGTTACAACTGTTTTTTACGCTTATGTTCTGTAAAGCTGCTTTGAGACAGTGTCTATTGGTAAAAGTGCTATACAAATAAAATTGAATTCAATTCAATTGAATTAATAATTGGTTGTAGAATCAGGGTAAAGCTGAAGCCTTTCTCGGGGACAATGGACACCAAATGGGAATACACCCAGAATAGGATAAGTACATTACAGGACACCCTTTATAGTACTAAATATAATTTTGATAAAATCATGATTCAGTAACGGCACAACATGATTTATAAGTAATAAAGAATCAAAATGAAATTAGATTAAATTAGATTTGATTTTACTGTAGAGTACAAAAGCCTTGAAGTGTTTTATGAAATGAGGTTTTAGTAAAGAAAAATTTGATTTTTAATTTTTAATAATTGCTAATAACCTTCTTTGGAGATGATACGTATTTTTACAGAGATAAAAATCACAGTATAGGAATCTGCTGGAATATTGTACGCTGTATGTAGAACTAATTCTAGTATTATGTCTATTAGGGCAACTAGTGCTACAATATTTAGTGCTGCTACCTCACAGAGATCTCAGTTCAATCCTGAGCCCGGCTTGCTGTCTGAGTTTTGTGCCCTCTATGTTCTTTGATTTCCTCTCACCTCCCACAACCTCACAGGAAGGTCTACTGCCTCTGATAAATTGTCCCAATGTGTGAACAAGTGTCTGCGTAATGCTCGGTGATGGACTAGCATTCCATCCAGGGAGTATTCCCACCTCACACTCATTATTTCCAGGATACACTGAATGCATAGATGACTTTCCATTAAAGAAATATTCAAAGAAATCTCTGCCTATAATATCATTATGCTGAATTCCCTTAGAAAGAGGATTTCCTTGAAAATCGCTTTCTGGTGAAATTAGTATCATTAATAAGCGGATATGATAAATTTTCCCTGAGACAGACACAAAAGACCAAGATATCGATCTCATAGATACTAAAGACTATAACTCCAACAATGTAAAGGCAATGAATATTTGTGCGAAGAATGGAAGCTGTTTATTGTTATCTGTTTTTGATCCCCCCTTATCTGTGCGGCTTAAGGCAGATTTTGAAAATCCATTAATACCTTGATGAATAAGAGCTTCTGACTTGTATGATTACAAGGGATTTGTTGTGGAAATGAATAGGAACGTATTATAGACGGTGTGGCATACGAGAGACGCTGTATTTCAGTGATAAGGTGTGCTCAAGCTACTCAGTTATGGCTCTCATATCCCATGCACAGGTGATGTTTAACATCTTGCAGTTTAGGCCATAGACTCAGTAAATCACACCAGGGTTTGTCTCAAACACACACACACACACACACTAGTATATTCTATTGAAGTAGCACCATGGTCACTTCTGACGTCCGTTATAGCCTCAACAAATCAAAGCTTCTAATGCCAAACAATTTATCTTTCTTCTAAAACCACAACAAGAAGGATTTCTCAGGGCCTCTGCACCCCTCATTTGATACAGTGAAATCTGATTTCATTTCAGGCCAAAGCCAGATTAGCTGAATCTCCTGTTCTCGCTAACACCTTCACAAAACTGCCCAGATTAGATGGGATTTTTTTTTTTTCTTCAGCCACTTTATACTTTTTTTGTGCGTTCTGTATAGGGGGATTATGTTTTGTTTCCTTTCTTTAATCTATCGAGTAAATGGGGGGTTTGACACGAAGCACAGGGAGCAGAGAAAGAGAGAGAGAGAGAGAGAGAGAGAAAGAGAGAGAGAGAGAGAGAGAGAGAGAGAGAGAGAGGGAGGAAAAAAGATTTAGTTCTGTATGAAAGTCTGCTTCTTTGGAGTCCCAGAGCAGATGAGCGTGGCAGACCATGGAGATGGAAGAAGCTCAAGTAGAGAAAAAAACATTTGCCTTCAGCATTGATAGCATCCTGAGCAGGACGTCTGAGAAAAGTGAAGAGAGCAAAGCGAGCACAGCTTCTGACTTACTACTCTCCTCTAAGGATGGACCAGATCCGGAGTCAGGAACAACTACAAATCCTGTGGAGCCTCTTCATCACGTCTGTGTGTGCTGCTGTTACTGCTCACATTGTGGAGAAATGCTGCAGACTGATTACCTGCCTGCTATGTGTAAGACTTGCTGTTTAATTCTGAATTCAATCTTAACTTAACTCATTTTATAGTAGCTTTGAAATGATTTTTTAATTTTAACCTTCAGCATAGAATAAAATATCATTTCAGCTGTCTCAGAAGTTTGTGAACTTTGTTATTATTACAAAACATGGAAGAACATAGGAATCATATGACTTTGTACTTATGAAAGCATATTTTGAATTGTTTTATTTCTTGTGTCACAGCAATTTGCTGATTATTATTTTTAATTTAATCATGAATTTCATCATAATATTGATTGTTGCATTATCAAATGTCAAAACATGTTATCGCTTATGACTTAGCAGTTACAAACAGCTGCTCCATCATCATCCTTAGTTTTTTTTTCTTTCTCTTGAAGTTAATAAAAGAAAAATGAATGCTGGAGACTCTCACTATAGAAAACATCACCATATCAACGATTGGATGTTTTACATTTTTAGAACATATTTCTTTATTCACTATTAGGCTTAGACTTTGTGGTGCATCCACATTTTTTAGGTTGTTACTAAAGTAGCGTTAACTTTAAAAATATATAGATATTTCTTTTTTTAAGGATTATTAACTTCCTTGAACCTTTTTTGATATTTAGACACATGTGATGGTTCCCCAAGAAGGACAATAAAATAACCTTTAAGTGTTCTAGTTATGTATATCGAGTCATGTGACGTAAAAACTGAATAAACTTTATTTATGCACTTTATGTACTTTGAGGACGAATGACTAGAAACTACAAAAGAAATTTGATATCTATTTGATAACCATATATTGTGTTGCATTTCAGCCTGTCAGTTTGCATGGAGCAAGAGATCACTGACTGAGACAAACCTGACAGAAGGTCAGAGAAGAGAGACCTTCGGTCAGATCCAGAAGCGGATCCGTCGTCACCGCACCATCTTCACCGAGGAGCAGTTAGATGCTCTGGAGGAGCTGTTTGTACAGAACCAGTATCCAGATATACACACCCGTGAGCAGCTTGCTGAGAGGACTCACCTGAGAGAGGAGAGGGTCGAGGTAAGAGCTAGCTACATTTTCATTTCATATCATACATGTGTTTAAAGTTTCTGTGAATAATCATAAAGACGTGTGTTTAGGTGTGGTTCAAGAATCGTCGCGCAAAGTGGCGAAGACAGAAGAGACTACAGTTTAGTCTCCATGGGCAAGATGAGTGGAAAAATGTCCTGCATGGTGACTGAAACGCTCTCACGTGAATATGCGTGAGCAATGTCAATAATATAACATTTATTATAAATATATATGTTTAGTCAAGTGCAAAGGTTTTTGCTGCATAGTGTTTTGAATAGGAATAAAAGTATAATGCACCACTATCTTGCAATCTACACTGCATATTCAGACACCTGACCATCACAGCCATGTGCTCCTTCTTGAACTTTATAGGTCTTTTTCTGCCTTAGCTTTTACAATTTCATTTTACTGAAACCTATTGACCAAAACCTGTTCCAGCATAACAAAGACCCTGTGCACAAAAACAAGCTCATTGAAGACATGGTGTGTTCAGGTTGGAGTGGAAGACCTCGAGTGTCCTGCACAAAGCCCTGACCTCAACCTCAACACCTTTGAGATGAACTGGAACACTCACTGTACACCAAGATTCTTGTGAATTCTTTAATGAATGAACACAAATCACTACAACCATGCTTCAAATTCTAGTGGAAATTCTTCCCAGCAGAATGTAGATTATTATAACAGCAAAGCAGAGAATATATTTATTTTTAAGCACATATGGGTATGATAGTCAGGTGTCATACTTTTCGTGTGTTTACATGATTCCAGGAAAGCATGTTTAGATGAAACATAGCTGTACACTAAAAGAAGACAACACATACTGTATATTAAGAGACTAGGATGAATAATTTAAATATTTAAATCACATTTAGAAAGTGAATTGCAAACTTTTGTACTGCTTTCAGTTTTGTTTGTTTGTTTTTTATCCTTTGGGTCATTTATATTATTTGCCATTGATGTCTGAAAACCAACATATTAAATGTTTAATTAATTTAATTATATTTATTTGTTCATTATGTCTCAAGACAGTGGAAACATTTGCACTATGCTTCTCATCTTCATTGAGTTTGGTTTGATTTTTCAATTAGAATTATCTAACTAAAGTTAAAATTTACAGTTTTTTTTATTCATATTATTATACTGTTACAATGTATAAATCTGCAATTATAGTAAAATAAAGATTACTCTCTATTTAAGCATGGTGATGGAATATATTGTATGATATTAGTGTTTTCATTTTAACCAATAAAATCAAATCCAAAATATATTCCTTTTGTATTCCCTGTGTGTTAAATAAATAAATAAATAAAAAAAGATTAATGAATAACTCGAGCAATATAAATCGTTTCTCGACACGAAGCGTTTTCATTCGGCTGCTTTAGCCGGTAGGCGGTGACCATTGAGCAAACAACAACGCAGAATTACAAACAGCTTCTTGTTTTCTTTATAGGCGCACTACATAAGGGAAGAAAGACTATTTTAACACCCTATCTAGTGCACACTTTTTTTAATACGAACCTGTTTGGGATCCAGCCGCTAAGTTTCGTTCCTGCTAGCCGGCTCAGTGTGTATGCTAGTGCAACAC
>JAOTRN010000030.1:2120278-2137810 GCA_028566695.1 Bagroides melapterus
ATAAAAATAGAAAATATACTCGCTTGGCATTGGAGGGGGTAGGAGGAGAGACATTATGAATGCAAATTTCTACACATTCTAAATTAAGATGTGAATATTTGAAATTGCTTTTGATTTGAACTACAGAACTTTCGTACACATTTAAATTGGAGAACAAACCACCATGCAAAGATAAGCAAGCAGTATAAATCTCATTCCACACAAGTGATCAGAAACCTCTCTGGAAAATCATTTAGATTTAACTTCAACACTCCTCCACACCAGCGCTGCTTCTGACATTACATGAGGTGAAGAATTTTCTAAACTATGCTGGCTCAAGCGTACTTCCTGCTCTCGTTTTCACTCGTTTAAACCATCTGGGTTGTTAGTAAGCGTGAACACGATCACTAATACAGAGGGAACAGCTAACAGCGCTGCTTCCTGCTTGTTGATCTGAAGACCTGCTCGCTTTATGCAAAGCAACAAAGCTAAAAAAACACACGAGAGATTAGAGTGGAGATGAAGATAATATCGTAACACGGCGAGTTAAACGAGTCTGTCGGCTGCTAAACCTGGAGCTTTACAACACCTAGTTTGTGTTGGCAAAGAACCAGAAGCAGTGTCCTAACTTATGACATAATACATACTGATATCTCAGTGCAGCTTTAATATCATCCTAAATAACACAACGTTCTGGATTAGTGTTTTATATCTGATACGTCAGTTTTATCAGGAATTAATTTCACACGAATGGATGAGATCACACAAGGTCAATATTCGAAGAGAAGAGAGACACTCAACACAATCACTATCTCTCTCTGAACTCACTCTCTCTCTCTCACTGTCCACCTCTCTCTCTTGCTAACACGGTAAAAACTGCTTTGACACAACAGATTTATGTCTTTTACAAAATGTTCTACGAGTCTCACAAAACTGATATTTTTTCACTAGGATATCACACGATAAAAATGTTACAGTATAACAGACCCTCCAGAATTGCAGAGTTGGTGCACTTGTGGTTTTATTCACTGAAGAAGTTTTCCTTGAAAAAAGAAAAAAAAGAAAAGAAAAAAAGCACAAAAATCTGACAAATTTCACACACTTTTGGCCATGACAACCACAACGGGGGAAAAAAAGAAACAAAAACACAGACCTGGTAACACTCTGGCACTTTATCCTACAAAAAACAAACTTATTTGCTCGTTTCTCGCCATCATATCAGTGATTATTACTCTGTACATTTACGTGCGCAGTACTGTGACACGCGGGTTGTCGAATGTCTCCAGTGGAGTGAAAGGGGACTAAGTTATTGCTGGAAATCTGCACACGCTGTATGTGAGTACAGCTGAAGCTCACGGTCTGGCTCATGCAGCACACATTAAACCCCTCACACTTCCTGAAACGTCTTCATGCAGCAGTCACGCTTAAGGCCTGGAGGGTTTCCCCCCCCCCAGTGATGGAGCTTTGAAACGAGGAAATTATTGCAGGAGCGAAGCATCTTCAATGACGGCCACGTGTCAGGACTCGGAGGATTGATAAATCCCTTCTCTGTCCTTGCAGTGCCTTGGACTCGGCTGTTACCTACACACTTAATTTACTTTGTGCGCCGTTGTGTAATCCTCACCAGAAATAACACTGTGAGCCGAGAGGCCACACACACACACCCCTACAGAGCTCTACACACAAGGATCGAATGTCTAGCAACCTTGAAAACAACAAAATCATATAAAATAATAAACATTGATCTTCAGTTTGAGATTCAGGGTGCGATTTTTTTTTTTTGCAATGCAAATCACCGTGACATTTCATCATAAAACCCTGAGACTACAACCAAGAATTAAAAATTCTCATTATCTATTTTGATAAATGTCCAAGGGCAACAAATAGATTAAAAGAAAACAGAGCAAGGTCATGGCATGTTTTTTTTTTTGTTTTTTTTTACACATGAATGCATATAAAGACAGTTGCTTCACTGATGTCATAAAAAAAACCCCACCATTTTCTTTTATTACTTTGAAGATCAAGGACTTTTATATTTCTGCACATCACCAGACTTACCTCCTTCATCTAGGGAGCGTTTCTGCCCTCCATAGCCATAAATCGAGGGGTCAACAACAGGGGAAGAGTGGTTCAGATGGGGCATCGGGTCTCCACCCATTTTAGCCGCAATCTAATAAAACAGGGAAAAAAGAAGCAGTCTTGGATCAGACAGAAAAATAAATAAATAAATAAATAAATGAGCAGGATGTCTTGAAACTGAAAGACGCAGGATGTTCCGAGAAATGAGAGAATTACAGAAAGACAGACAACTATTTTACTAAAAATAAATGGTTAAATATTGAATGTTGATATATAAAATACAATTTAAAATTCAAATTTTAAATATTTACATATTCACAGGTAAAAGAGATTTTTATAATATAAATATACAATGATTATTTAGGGTTTCATATTTCTTTCGCATGCTATCCTGTTCCACAAACGTTTAATTGAGTTTATTTTTTAAATAAATATAAAATCAGTAACAAACATCCTGTTGTGTTTTCTGATGGCTCTGGTGTAATTAATTTAAACCGCATTACTGTTACCCAATAATACACCACCTTTTTTTTTTTATTTATTTGAAATCCATGGTATATACTAAAGCTACGCTCAGACTAGCAGGTGATAAGTCATAAGGTGCGGTTTGTAGCTCGTTTCTTCTAAGTGTGAAATCAGGGTTACGAGTTTATCTTTGGGTTTTGTGAGAGAAACAGTAAAAGGGAACTAATTACAGGTAGAAAATAAAGTAGGGAACCGAAGAGATGTCAAACACAGGATTGGTTCAAAACACGTTTGGATTGGTCACGTCATCTGATGTTAAGGTCACTTGTTGCTGTCGTGGAAATTGCAGTTCCTGGTCGTGTAGAAAGTGACGCGTCACCCACGTCGTTGCCCCCCCGCTGGTGCAAGCATGGGGTAACAATTCGTATCACCCACCATCAACATAAGACACGGTGAACTTCTTCCCCACGTTAGCGCTTATAAAGCATCTGGTCTCAATAAAGTGACATCGACGCGGCGAATTTAATAAGGGACAATTTTCTCTTCTCTTCTCACGAGCTAAGACTGAAACGATTGTCTCTCCTGCCATTGTGATGAGATCCTAACTTCAAACACTTCGGGTGATCCGTGCTAATCTTGTGCACTTTTCATAAAATAAAATAAAATAATCACGTAGCTTCCGATCTGCAGTCGAGGCATTCACGATAAACACAAAAGTAAAAAGCTGCCACAAAAGGAAGTATGTTCTATATGAATTCTTTCATTCTTCAGCCGTGTTGTCTTTCACCATTGAAAAGTATAGCCTTGCAGAAAATTACAGAAAATTGAGATGACTGCCTGGTGGTGTGATTGATGTCTTTTCACAAAGGAAAGGAACTGGAGGGAAAAAATATATAAAAAAAATCAAAATATAATGTTTCCAAATTAGTGTCTTTCAATTAGAGGCTTGCATCACCTTTAAAGTGTCAAACCTTCTAGACAAGACACTGTGAGGCCAGAGAGAGAGTGTGAGAGAGAGAGAGAGAGAGAGAGAGAGCACGAGAGAGAGCGGGCGAGAGAAAGAGAGAGGCACAGAGAGAGAGAGAGAGAGGTCCACATATTCCCCCTCAGGCTAAAGCCTCTTTCTTGGGAATGCTGGAATGCCAGCAATGTAAGCGTGTGGATAAATCTGCTATCCAGGCAAGAAAAAGCCTCCGACAGCCGCTGGAGGAATTCAGACCCAACAACTGGCCACTTGTTGCCCAGCAGCTTCGGGTCCCAGGGCAGGAAAATGCAGCGGGGCTTTTCTGTGACTCACAGAGAGAGGGCAGGGATGTGCAGTTAGTTCTCAAAATGGTGTCTGCAGACCCCCAGGAGAGCAGAAACTATAGCCAGGGGTCTTTTTTTTTCCTTTCTTCTTTTCAACAGAAATTCCAACTCCACCTAATCAACTGCATTAAATTTATTAGCTTATGATGCTGTCGATTAGGTCTGGTCAGCCGAAATGAACGGAACGTCCCGGTGTGTCGTGTAGGTGGAAAGATCCAGAATAAAACGTTTCACGCCTCTGATAAACAGCCTGAATAATACTGGATACTTTTTTTAACCAAGGAGACGAATATAAATAGTTGGATTAGGTTCATGATGAAACGTGTGGGTCAGAGGAAACAGAGAGAACGACTGCAGAATAGTTCAAACTAACTCCTGCTCCAGAGTGAAAGACCTTGACAGAAACAACCTGGTGATTAACTCTTTAACACTCTGACAACGTCCAGCAAGATTCTGAGGAGATACGGTGGAGAAAATTGGCTTGCAGTTACAACTACTTTCTCCTACTCCTCTAATCGGCAGCTTAAGTTTATCACCAGAGATTAGCTTGATTTCTCTGTATTTAGCCTCAACCATGACAGATAGGAGCCTTTGTATTCTGGGGAAAAACCTCGGATCAGAATCAGAAACGGGTTTTATTCACCAAGTGTGTAGCAGGGGATTTGATTCTGCCTGTTTGTGGCTCTTAAGTACAGACCAACATAAAACACTTGATATTTGTTAGAGACAAAAACACTAATCACATGATTTAATGTTAGCTATGATGTGATGAATTAAATGGCAGTGGCGTAATAAAAAAAGAGTAATAAAAAAAAGTGTAATAAAAACTATTAACTTGGTATTATCGAATACACTCGACTTTCCATATCCATTACCATATCATTGGGAAGAATGTTTACTTTTATTACGGACTTTTTCTTTCTTATCCTTAATTTATTCTGACAGGACAGGGAGCGAGTATGTCCTGCCAATCAAATGAGGACAATAATTTGATTTCCAAGTGACCGAGACACAGTACAACACATTTTACTTGTCCAGTGGGAGAGTTAACAAATGAATAACCCGTCTTCTTGAGCAGTGTCAGCATAACCAATCCCAAACCAAAGTAAAATTTACTGTTTGGAATTAACACAATGTATTTAACACAGCACCACCATGATCGACCGGTGCAGATCCTTCGTGTCTATCCAAGGTCTAGAGAGTGTGTTAGAACCGAGAAAACGGCGTAATGAAAGCATTAGTGATGCAAGAAGCCACAACACGAGTCAGCTGGTGCGCTAGGGTCCGATTCCCTACCTACAACAGGTGTGGTGCCTTCATGCCAAAGTCAGCACTGTAACAGCTGCCATTAAACTTAAGTACTGTGTGTGTGTGTGTGTGTGTGTACAGGTCTGGCTCAGCTTGTGCACTAAACGTGCTGATAAGATGATGACTTTGACCATGACTGCAAACTGAGCTCAATTACAGCAGCACATTATTGTACAGTCATATGGTCCTGCATTTGCTGAAACTGCTCATCCTTCTGTAAATACTTCACCCTCTGTGCCAAACCCTAGCTACCAAAAACACGACACACAGACAATGTATAGGATTTGACTGGAATGGCTAACAATAGACAAAAATTAGGCACCAGGGCGTTTTCTTGAGTAAACCAGTAGCCTTGTTGTGTTTGGAGATCTTGCTTTTCCATGCAGGCTGTAAAATCTGGCTGGCCTCGTGCCCAGGTCTATTTTCACCCTGTGGGACTTGATAAAAGCTCGACGTGTGGACAGAAATGGGTAAAAGAACCTTTAGAAACCTTTAAAAAAAAAAAGAAAAAAGATCTACATCAGATATAACGTAGGGCTAATACTATGCAATTTCTATCATATTTCTGTCAAAAAGCTTTAAAAAAATGTTTCCCTTCATTTAACAGTGTTTATATGAATAATAATAAAAAAAACTTAGTGTTTAAATTTACACCTTTTCTACTCAGAATAAATGTAGTACTTTGTCATGTCTCAAGTTTGCTACTTCAGTTCTGGGCTGCGGCTAGCATAGCTAACCTAGCTAAATTCTTCTGAGCTTTTCCAATAAATAAACAAAAAGAACTTTTTTTTACATTTTCCTACCTGCTGTAATTTTGGACCATATTTACTAAATTAGGTCCAAAGAAGAGGTATAATCATCATCATCCACTCTACTTTAAACTTCTTATTCTAGTTATCCAAGATGGCTGCCGCCACACTTACAGAATTGAACTACACAGTGAAGACATTTCAGAGGAACTGAACGTGGTTTAAGTTTAGTTTGTGTCATATATTCACTAAATAGCAAGTCTACTACTCAGTATCTGTTATGATCTCAATTCAATTAGGTGGTTGTTATTTATTTATTTTATTTTATTTATGAAACAGTGTGAGAACATGTGGCTCCTCAAACAATCCCTGAGCCATAGTCTAAGAAAACAACTTTTGCTTTCGTCAGCGATTAGCATTGCATACAAATTTGTGTTGGTAAATCAGGTCTCGTAAACAAACGTTCCTCAATATGAGCTTGAGGTAAATTTTTTTGTCTTCGCATGTTTATGTTTCACCATCATCTCTAGCGCTACTGTATTTGTACAAGTCGCATCTGTGTCGTTCTTTTGGTGGCTTTTAAACAGCTGTCATCACATTACTCATACTTTTAGAACTCAATTCTGAAAATCTTTCCTCTACTGTCTTTGCAAAATCAGAGAAACATTCCACAAAGCCTTCAGCAATCATCAAATTTCATATCATAACTAAAGAAGTTTGGGCTAAACATTGGTACACTGTAAAGCTGGCATATGTGAAACTTGATTTCAGCTCACTTTTGGAATTCGATTTTTTTTATATACTGTATTATTGGTTTTAGTAGGGAGAGGGAAAAGAAGCACACAACAGGCCTTCATGCAGTAGTGGCTAAGTGGTTAAGGCTCTTGGTTGTTGATCAGATGATCAGTGTTCACGCCACAGCACTGCCAAAATGTCATTGTTGGGCCCTTGAGAAAGGCCCATAACCCTCTCTGCTCCAGTTGTCTTGTATCAAAGCTGATCCTGACCTCTGACCCCAACCTTCAAAGTTGGGATACGTGAAGAACGAATTTCACTGTGCTGTAACGTCTATGTGACAAAATCAAGTCTTCTATCTATTCAACGTACCACAATCAAATTATTATTATAGCAATCTGATTCTGAATCCAATCACATTGAGGTTCAAAAAGCTACATTAGGAATGTTTATTTAAAGAGAAGTACAGCCAGAGAACAGATAGAATGGCGGAGAAGAGGACTCGGTCGCTACACACAGCTGGTTTTTCACGTTATACGAGAAGTGCTTCAAAGGTAAGTCTGACAGTGTGTTTTTGTCAATTTCAACGTTTTGATAAAGGGTACTGAAACTTACACGACTGTATGCTTGTAAAAGTACAGCATTATAATGTATTTGTTATAATAGAATTGGTGTGGGTTAACACGTGGAACAGCATGAACCACGGTGGCAGTGCCATCTCGTAACATTGTGATTCATTTACAAAAATGAATAATAATGGCAACCTTAGGCTGTTCACAAGCAAGCGGTTACCGCAGGTGAAAAAGTATAAATGTTTTTTTGACAAAACAACAAGCAAAACACCAGTGTGATATTCCTCATGTAACATTTGTGCTGGTGAACTGTCAAAGCTGATTGGTCGATTTGCACTAGTGCTTCCGTAGAACTAAGCAGCTTTCTGATGGCATACATTCAATCATTAAACTTTTAGGAAAGGAGTCTACAGTGTCAGGGGTCTGTGGTAAAGCTGTAACGTTATGTTCTACGACATCTTCAGGACAGACTGGTTTACGCTTTGTGTATCTTTGTAACGTGACAAGTTGCAGTTTTGTCTTTCAGATCAGTGAACAATGAGACGTTTATAGTTGATAGGTTAACGGTCTTATCATCCTTCCACGATCCCATACTGCCTTATAGACAATACGCTGGAGAAATCTGAATAAGTAAATCGTTTGTAAATGCACAATCAAGGGAAAAGGCAGTTATGCAAGTGGTAAAAGAAACTAACCTTTTTCTAAAATTGTGGTGCTACAAGCAGCATGAAACGAAATAATTTACTTTAAAGATTAAATATTAACTCCATGGCATTGTTGAGTACTTGCCTATAAAAACAATTTGTGTTATGTTTAGTTTCTAACTTTAGATGGTGTTGATGCCAAATTTAACCTAAGAAAAGTCACGAGGGGGAAAAAGCAGACGGATTTCTGCTCAATGCCCTAGTGGGGTTTTTATTTGTACTCAATTATTTCTTTGCTCTTGACTGTGAGAGTTTATAAAGCTGCCAAGAGCAAGTCTGCAATCAGGAGGTGATCATTCAGAGGTTTATTAATTTACTCAAATTGCACCGAAGGCCTTGTGCTGGAAGGTAGAAGATGATGGGGAAAAAAATACCCTCGTGCTGTTTTCGTGTCGTGCAAATGGCCGTGTCGTAGCTTCAACACTCGGATACACGACTCCAAACCTCGTTAATACGAGGCTGAACGCGCGTGCTCGTTTCACTTTTTCAACTTTTCTACTAACCCCCTCCCACACATACACACACTTGTTTGACGTGTGTTAGCCAAGTTAGCAAAGTTCCCTCTCAGCTACATGCTAAATCCTAATAACAGCAGGCCAATATCTGAAGTGACACACTGGCACACGCTGTGCAAACACAAACACGCTGTCAGCGCGTTCAGGTTCCTGAAAGTGCGGCGTTTTAAAACTTTATTTCACGTGATGACACGCGTGCGTGCAGGATTATTTCCATGAAAGTCGTATTACCTTTTTGGTGTAGCAAATAAGCACCGAGTAAACCAAACTATACCTGATTGAGGGTGGGCATGTGCATGACTATTTAAACACGGAAACTTTACAGGGAGTTCAAAAATAAATGAATAAATAAAGACTTCTCAAGGCTTCAAGCGTGTATTGCTGTTTGCGTGAAATCAGGTGTTTGAGAGGCTTTTGCGGAACTAGGCCACAGTGGATAGCACGTAGGTTAGCATGTAGCTTAGCACCAAGTAACTTTTACAGCGTTGCAACAGGTTGTTCCTGTGTGTTTGGGTGTTTAAAGAAACTTTTGAGTCGAACAGTTTAAAAGTTGTTTAGCAGTCACGTTAAGCTGCGCGTGTCTTTACAACGCTCGTGCACTTGTTTGTTTTGTTGTCGGTGTTTGTTCCGGTCGCCAAGTCTTTTTAATCTGCACGCTGCCATTACATACAAGTGTGTAAGTTAGCCAGTTAGCTCGCTAAGTTACCTAGCAAGCTAGCTAGCTTAGTGTCCGTGTGTGAGTGAGTGAGTGTGTGTGTGTGTGTGTGTGTACAGGAGCATGTCGGAGCTGCTGAGGTTGCGCCGCTTTATAAAAGAAAAGTTCACTCCTGCGAAAACACTTCCGTGCCTTAACATCTGCGCTCGCGCCGCGCACTTAAGATAACGTTACCTGTCTCGCCCGGTGCAAAGCGTCGGCGAAGCCGTCTGTCTTCATTCCGGGCTGAGCCGCCGCTGCTGCTGCTGCCGCCGCTGCTGCTACTGAGGCCTGTCCCTGCGCCAGCTCCGCCATCATCATCATCATCATCCTCCTCCTCCCTCCTTCTCTAGCACCACGGCGGCAGCTCACGCGGCAACACGACGAGCGAACGAGCGCCGAGCGAGGCCGACCCAGGAACCGGAAACGCGTCGCGCTGCTAGGAAACAGCGCGAGACCACAGTTTTCCCCCTACACACTCAGCGCTAGCAAGCTAGCTACGTTATAAATAAATAAATAAACAATATATAAAATAACAAGTCAGATTGTGTTCTTACGGAACTGACTTTTAGCCAGAATATTGACATAAAATAATTTAGTTACAGAAATTGTATAAATATTAAATCAACATTAACTTACAGAAATCTATTCTAATATATATACATTAGAGACAAAGAGATTTGAGCAGCAATGTCAAATTTTATTCTGAAGGATATGTTTGTATATGCATACTCTGTTACATTTATTTCAGAAACAACCGCAGAAGCTAGATAAAAATGCACAACACCTTTTAAACACATTGTAGATCGTAAATATGAATTAATTCTGCATTACATGAAAAATATTTGCTTCAGCAATGGCAGCTGTGACATGACATTTTGTAAATCATGAAACAAAAAAAAAATCAAGCTCTCTGAACCTGATACTGTTGTAGACAGTCTGCATTTAGTGGATGAACTAATTCGGAGTTCCCCTCATCCTGCACATGTGAAAGTGTCTAACGGTGAACATCTGGTGGATATCTGGGTGGATTTTTGGAAGAGGTGCAAGTAAAATGTGTTAAAATAGCCGCAAATCTGAAGCATGTTTATGCAAATCATGAACGGCCTTTGCCTTCTGGATTTCATTCACCCTGCTCCAGGGAATATGAGCTTTTGGTATCTGGCATTAAAGATTTAAGACAACGGATGTCCTGAAGTTAGCCTGAGTATCGAGAGAAAGCCTTGGAAAAAGGCCTCAACTGGTAGAATGAGTAGGCAGAGTGTCATAATATTGTAATAAATTGTTTTTTTTTTATTAATTTCACACATAAGTCACATGGTGTAAGATATTAAGCATTTAAAAGGCATACATATGGTGTTGGCTCATTTTTGCTCTGTCATGCGCTGAGTACCGTACGCAGTTATCTTTTTCCTTCTCTGTTAGCCCCAGGCATTTTCTCACCTCCAAAAAACACAGGAAGGAAATGAATCAAGGGGTTGCCCTTACCTCGGTCCGACTCACATGTTCAGACGAACCCCTTCATTTGCTGTAAGTGAGATCTGAGCTTGGCTATTGCTAACATGTGGCTCTGCACCGAATTCCAACTCAGGAGCAGGTGGGGCTGCAAAAGTCAAATCCATCATCAAAGAGCCCATCACAACCGTTCTGAACTGGTTCAACTGGAATGATGATCTATAGCAGGTGTGAGAAGGGCAGACGTGGTGGGAAGAGTGAATTTAGGATGGGGATAAGTGCACATCAGTAATCGTAGACGTTCTCAGGGCAGCTAAACATCAGTACAGGGCTGATCAGGTGTCACACAACAAAAGAATTTAATTCAAATTCATGAATAATCTGCATGTGTGTATAAACAGACGAGTGAGAGTCTGAGTTGAGTGCAAGAGTGTTTCAAGACGTCTGGGGTGGCTGCCAAACCACAAAATCAGAACTTTCACTGCCTAGAGTGTGGGCCTGTCAGCTCCAGACAGACATAATAAGACACAACATGCAAATTTACGAGGGATGACCTACTGAATTTTTGAAGCGGAGAAACTGAATCACTGCATTTTCTAGATCTGTGGTTAAACATGACACTTTTAATGTTTAAAAGTACATCTAGGCAAATATACTTTTATAACTACCTGCAAAAACAGGGATTTGCAATATTGTCTTACAGTAATCATGCTAGTTTCTTTATTTAGATGAAGGTTGCCAGATATTCGTAATAAAAGTAGACCACTTCTTCGACAGTATTAAAAATGAATACAAATCTTTGGTCAATACAATCATAACACTGCAACATGGGAAAACAAGGGGGAATTATGATAGTAGAATAACTTGCTTGGGTGCTAGTGTAATTATCTGGGCTGGATATTAGCTCCACCCCCCAAACCACTGCCACTAAAATGTGCTGAATTAAACTTACATCAGAAATGGGATGAGTGAGCAGGGAACAATGTCATATGCAACGATGTCTGTGCATTCGAGCTACAAAAGTGTGGAGAAAAGCATGCATGCTCTAATAACTCTTATTAGTGACAAGATTGGTAGATAAATTTCTTTATGTCAAACAGGGTTGGTAAAAACAAGCTAGATATCCGAATGCTAACATTAGAACCAATGTACAGTATGTTACATAAAGACTGGGAAAAGTGAGCACAAATCTCACATAAAGCTTCTTATTATTCATTTAAATTCACATAAATGCATGTAAATTTGGCATGTCATCATGTTTGTACACATATTGTAAATATCAGTGAACTGATGTGAATTATTTCTTTGCTAGAATTCAGTGGGTAAAAAAAAGTAAAACAAATCTGTCATTTGACAAAAATGTTACAAAAGAAGGATAAAATTCTTCAAGATGTGATTTTTTTTTTGTAATGAAAATATCACTGCATCATTCAATCAGATCATCAAGCTTGTTGATATAGGGTAAGGATCAATTTAACAATGTACACAGCATTAAGCTTTAATTGTTTATCAGTCAGTAGAAATGTATCCATTAAGTCTATGTACCTGTAGTGTAGAGAAATCCATACAGGGAATGAGTTTAAAGAATTGCTGATTAAAATTTTTTATCCATAAATAGATAAATGAATATTTTATTCATGCTGTACAGTTAGACATAGACATCAAGTCATAGTGTTAAATAATAGCACAATAAAGGCTGTTCTAAATGCTTAGAAGGATTCAATTATAAGCTAGATATTCTGCAAGTGTATTCATTATAGACTATAAAGGAATGATATGTAATATTACATGTGTGTGTGTGTGTGTATAAATGTGTATGCTGTAATTCAGAGCATTGCTTCATCTGAAAATGTGTTGAGGTTTGTGTGCAGTTAACACAAAGTCTTTGTCACTGTGAAGTAAATCCTTTCCCGATGAAAACACTGAACTGAATATGTTCTCAGTCCTCTATGTCTTTCCTTATCTTTCTTTCCTTTCCTTCTCGTCTGTTCTTGGTCCAACCCCCCAACCACTTTGCTTTGAATCCTCCCGGAGTCTGTACTTTCAACGACTCAATTACACAGAGACCCCGTGGTGAAAATTACAGATGTTTTTCCATCATTTCTCTCTTTCCGCTGGGACGGCTTGACCACTCCCTGCTGTCCATTCCTTCTCTTCCATCTCTCTCTCTCTCTCTCTCTTTCTCACTCTCTCTGTTCCCTTCCTCTCATACACTTACTCCCCACCTGTCTTGTTCTTTTCCGTACGCTCCCCATATGTAGAAGTCATTGTGTTTCTATCAGGGACTGCGATGAAATAATGGGTAAATGGACTTGTTTGTGCAATCCTCTCACCATGAGCTGAGAGAATGGAAGAAAAAAAAACTACACGAGTATGACAGAGAGAATTTCAGAAAGCGTTGTCCTTTACAACTGTCTTTTTCTTGTCATTACTGTAAACATCGGCAAGCGAAACTCGGCAGGCGATGAGAGGTTTCCGTTCGAATGGAGCTCAAATAACACTCGCTGCAGATATTACAGGAGAGACGAGATGCTGCGTCTGATGGAAACAGACTTTAAAAACGGGAACGTCTGCAAATAAATTTTCAATAACAATTCTGATACACGGATGTGTACAAAGCGAATGTACAAATAAAAAGTTAACAATAATAAGGATATGTTGGATTATTTTCATGTTAATATGCAACAAGAAGCAGCTCTGAAATTAAGGTTCAAATAAATAATAATTTAAATAATACATACAAGAACATGAAGATGTAACACTTCACATAAAACTTTACTATGCTGTGTCATGAGCATTAAAATGAACTTATTTTAAAACACTGATAAAAATACCCAGGGGAGGCATGTAGAGCGAGAATAAAATGGGGCCCTGAATAGACCCTTGAGGCACCCCGCTGATAAAACCAGCAAAAATAAACCTTTTTATCCCCAGTGGACACAAATTTTCTATTAACAAAATTCAAATTAAAATTTTTCAGATACACAACTACACATAATATGGCAGGAAGTGAAATTCTAGAAAATTAAAATTCAAATGAGATTGAAAAATTACCGTTTTATGTCTACTTTATTTCTAAATACGGCTGGCTTGAATTTCATTTGAATCAAATGATACAAAAATAAAAAAGACATGTAAGACATGCCTTATGAAAACTTGGCAGATTATTAATATCCAGTGTGTTAGATATCCTTCACCCTTTTGTTCTCTCTTCATCAAGTCAATGTACAATAGAATAGCGTTCATTTTTTTTCTCAATCATCAGTTTAAATTCATAAATGCCAGTCATGTAATCAACAAGACAAAAGACCAACAGTAGATCTGGTCCTTAATAGCAAACATGGTGGATCAGAGTTCACAAGCATCACAGTTACAGTTTATCACCTTTAACCTGCTCGGATCAGACCTATCCACTCAGACCTAGCCGGCCTCTCAGCCTGTACTGTCTAATACAGAAAACAAATCGAAAGACAAAATGAGGGCCCCAGCAAACCAGGCAGCGGCCCCCCGGGTGTGGCTCCAATACGGAGGCTGCAGAGAGCAAAATAAATCTATTGACTCGGATCAATATGCTACATTACTGACACGCCTGGGGAGAGTGTGCTGTGTGTGTAGGGGAGGGTTTGTGTCCAAACATGACAAAGCTGGTTATGGCAGGACAGCAGCTTTAGTATATGCAGTTTGACTCACCAAGATCAAATTTCTGCCTGCTGGATTGGAAATTTCAGCTAATCTTCCTAGCAATACAGAGTGTCTCAAGTAAAGTTAGCTAGCTAGTGATGTTCAGTTTGTTTCACCAAAGCTATTAACAGCAGTGAGAATCACAAATTATAATCCCTTGTAGTTTTATTACTGAGAAGAATGTCCTTACATGAAAAGAAAGAGAAAACAAATACTATTAAAAATGAACATTAATTTGTATGAGATTTCTTAGCTAGTGAGCTCGAGTAAGTTAATCCACTCGCGCTGATAAAAAGCTATTGATTGAGCACACACGCTGAGCAGGGTTTGTGTAGGAGTGTTGAAGCCCATTGACAGATAAAGCTCAGGTTGGTGCAAAAGCGCTGTAACCCGAGAAGATCAGAGTCCCAACTAGGCTTTAAGCAGCAGGCAAAATATTTCTATTTTTCCATCAATATTTTATCACACACTCGCCGGAAAACATACACACTGAGGATTTGACCGTAATGGCCTCCCATCTGTTAATAGATCTGGCACGGAGATTAAAAACGGGTGCATGTGATGCCCTTTGACAGTGACAGACGCTCAGAGACAGGGTTTATTTTGTATGTACTGTCAAGGAAATACTGTTCTTTTTTTTTGTCTTTTTTATGACCTTCTACAAAGACTATGTAAATGGCCTACAAATGGTAAATGGTGTATGAAATGAGAAAAGCTTGATGCGGTAGATGCTGTCTCTGAGCTGTTCATCAGTTCATCATTTAACAAAACAGGGATTTTGGTGTAATTGAAACCGAATAATTGTTTAATTGAATCATGACAAAGTGGGCTCAATCGACTTGTCGAACGGCTGCATTTTTATAAAGCCGGGGATGTTAACCGAAGCCGCAAAAATGCATTAGCGAAATCTTTTACCAACACTCTGGCATGTTCGATCTCTGGTGTGTGTGCTATAAATCCAGCAGGCAGGACAAAGAACGTGAGCTCATTGTCTATCACAGACCCATTAGTACATGCTCCAAACCTCTAGGGTTACTTAACACGCCTAAGATTTAGGATCAGACTCCTGCATTATAATCATAATCACAACATAGATTTACTCAGCGGATCTCCTTGAAGATTAGTAAGCATCGACTAAAAGTACTTAGTGATGATCAAATATTTATAACCTCAAAACAGGTTATGGTTTTAAACTTTAGAGTGGATCAGAATAACTCCCAAACTTTAGAACGGAAGTATAATTTTTCCCATCATGTCTGGAATGAATTGCGCTTTAAACCTATGTAGAGCTCTCATGCTGGCTAAGGTTTTGGGTTTCCTTAATCAGACGTACCTGACCTGCTGACCTGCTCCAAGTCATTGTTCACATTCACGTACCTTTGAGATGATGTCTGATGTTTATAATAATGGTCAATGAAGTAGGGAAGCAGGTGCTGATTTAATGCTAGTAGATTATCGGGTTTATAGGAATGCATTTGCTTCAAAACCGATCCACTAATTTATTCATAAATTAATAAAAATCACTACTAAATTTGACATACAGGTTGCCTAATGTACGTCTACAACAGTAGATTCAAATTAGCATTAGCATTACTAAACTAATTAGGGTTACTACCTAAGCTAATATTTCATTGTGTGATAACTAATAGCTGGTTAATGTTTTGATGCTCAACTTTTTGCAATTTCATGAAGCAATAATCAACTTTTCCTTGTCTCTGTTGCTTGGCTGAATGGAAATTCAGCTCTACTTTAAGCTAGGTTGCTAATGTTGCAGATTTAGAAAGCTAGCTCGAGCGTGCTGTTTGGTTTCACAGTTGCTATTGTGAGTTAGGCTAATTATTTTAATCTGGCTGACAAGTGAATATTTTGCTGTCCTTATGAACTGGGTCTAGTCATTTAGCTAAAATTCTATGATTACAAAATGTTAGACTGAACAGCGCAAAAATAAAAGTGTATTTTTTTACTGCTTGAATGTGTGACTGAGGTGAACTCAGGAAGGCTTAAGGTTTATGTATTTAGTAGCATGTCTGGCAGATATAAGTAGCATCGGCTCAGGTTTCACAAGCGACATGTGCAGAACAATAGCAGTCTTTGTCCACTAAAGAATCATGACAGGGACACAGAGATACAGAAGAGCACCACATTAGTGCTCATTCTGTGTGACTCTTGGACCATTCATGTGTTTAGGTTGTGTCCTGTTCCCTTGAGGACATTGCTTAATGAGAGATAATTGGCCAAAGGTCAAGGATGATTAATTCCATTGGGTGACTCTCACCTTTTTTTCGTACCTGGCCTGACAGGTAGCGCCGTCTCCAGCTACCATTTGAGCCATGTGAGACAGGGCTTGGCGCAGAGCAGGTTTTTTCTCCTTGTGTTCATATTGTTACATAGTCCATGACTTCCTTCTTGTGACAATCACCTTGATGTTGGACTTCCTTCCTATTGTGGAGATCAAACGAAAGCTTTCACAAACCGGCTCACAATAGTCAAGCTGACACAGGACCTGTGACAGCCATCGCAAATATGGCCGGCACTTCATCCTAAATATAAGATGTATTAATATTATTATTATGATGATGATGGTGATGATGATGAATATTATTGGCTAGAATTTTAGCATCCAGTGTTGGAATATACTTGAGTAATTGTACTTTGTGACTATTGTTTTGGCCTAATTACTCGTTACTTTCTTGAGATGATCCTACTCTTTTTACTTTTAACTCCTTTAAATTTTAACCTTTTTTTGTATTTGATTTACATTTTATTTACATTTCAGTTTAAATAAACTAATCAGTCATCAGTGTTGAAAAAGAAAACTAATTTGCCAGTGTGAATGACTTAATTCCCTCACTTAATTTTTTAATTTTATTTATTTATCCATTTTTAAAAGTAGCAGAACGTTTTGTTGTTCGCTTGAGTATATTTTTATGCTGGATACTTTCAGTTAAAATCGAGTAATATCTTGACACAATTTATTATATCTATGATAATTTCATTTCTTAATTTGAACACTTTTAATAGTTTAAAAATACTTTTTTTGGACAATCTTGATCTTTTTAATGTATAGTCCTCTGAAATTTGTTATTTATTTGAATGTCATGGCTAGCATGAATCTGTCTGCTCTCCAAAGAGATCAGAGACTGATTGTAAAAGTGTTTGTCCAAACTTTGGTTGATTGTAGTCATTTCTAGAAGAACCAAGTGATACAGGAACTCAAATACTTCAGGTTTCAGGAGTGAGATGTCTCTGGGTGAAATTCATATTGCAGAGTGTATGCAGAATGTTTTT
>JAOTRN010000030.1:2172709-2185757 GCA_028566695.1 Bagroides melapterus
CCTAACCCTAACCCTTCTCCTAACCCTAAGCCTAGAAATATTAAATCAATATTTTACCAGTTCATTAAAACCATTAACTTTAAACCTTAAACTCACAGACTGGATTTTTAATCAAATTATTTACTGATTTTCAGACATTTTATAAAAGTGGGTTGTGATATCCACTACTGTTAAACAAATTCATTCTCACAATTTATTTATTTATTTTTTTTTAATTAAAAATGATCATCATTGGTCTCTTCTACAGACTTGGCTACAGAGCATTCAAGCTCTCTGGTTTCGGGTCTTTCATCCTATCCAGACTCTCATTTTCCCCCTTTCAAATATGCCTCATTATCCTGCCTTGTTTTAAAGCAGCTGATTTAATAAGCTTGTGTGCAGAATGTTCATTAATAACAGAGCCCTCGTGCCATCCCTGACGTGTGGGTTGATACTGCTGGCTGCCTCACTGATTGGCTGAGGCATTCTGGGAAGTGCTGATGTGGACTGCTGGGTGGGTGGGAGGGAATGTGTGTGTGTCTCTGTGTGTGTGTGTGTGTGTGTGTGTGTGTGTGCGTGCGTGCATGAACTGTGAAGCCAAACAGTGCTTGTGCAAATCACCTGAGCTTAAGCAAGCGGGAGTGTCATGGCAAGTGTAAATGCTCCAGCGTAAAGAGCAAAACACAGAGAGTGCGTACTGTCAGGTCTCACACCTCGGGACTTTCATTACAGACTAGAAGATGAAGCTCATGTGGCACAGAAACGGTGATTAATCTCTCAGGAGTTAATCCAGTCTTGCCAAGAACACAAAATGGATGCCAAATTTATTTAGAATTTTAATTAGCTATCGATTTACTTTACACAAGAGATATCACTGACAGTAAGTGCCTCCTGTAATCTCTCTTCATTCCTTGGATCTATATACGTACATATTCTCACACGCTCTAAAAAAAGAAAGGTACCAAAGAGTACTACTTCATCGCTTAAGTAGTACCATTAAGAGTACATTATTAATTAGCTTTTACAATAAACCTTTAATGGTCTTTAAGAACTACATTTGAACCATAAAGATGAACTATACTGGGATATGTGTAACTTGATGGAAAAAAATAGACATTATACTATTATTTCATATCTAAACTAATTACTGACAAGATGTAAATCAGCTGCATATAGTCAGTTTGTAATTATTAACAATTTTTTTGCTACAATATCTCAGGAAAGCGTACCGTGATAAACGATCACATTGTCAATATTAGATCGTTATATTGCACGGCCCTAAAGGATGCAAAACGAAACCGTGACCGTTTGATACCTTTACACAAGATCGACACGTCCATCTTGTTCATCAAACAAACAACTCCTGTATCGTTGTGACTGAAAAAAATCCCGAATAAGCGAGACCACTAGTACAGTTCTTCATACACTGCCCTTGAAACCTGAGCTTCCAAGATCCCAATTTTAGGATGGAGGTTATTTCTGTAACATCTAAGCTGTGTGTCAGTTATTCAGTCAGTTCTTTATACCGCCGCATAATCTTCGTTCAATATATATATATATATATCAGTTCAATCAACACTGTACCAATCCCTAACTCCTTACTCCAACACCACAGAGAGACCAAACACCACAAAGAGCCTTTTATAAACGTGTGTGAAGAACTCTGTGTGACCGGGATGTGTTAAGACACCATTGAGCAACAGCTGGCACATAATAGTGAACTTTGTTTTGTGCTATCAGTAGTATAAGTCATGTATAAAGCAATAGCGTGCTATAATTAAGATAGATGTGTGACACTGGTCACAAACAACTGGTTCACTAGATCACAGGGTTCCTGGTCTGGGAGAACCTCTTGTCTTGAACATCTGAGTGTTTTCCTGTTCTGCATTGCTCCATACCCTGATCAGCTGATTAATTGGATCAGGTGTGTCAGAACACACTGAGAGATAAGCACTATTTAGATGGGATTAAATATACACTGGGTGCTGGGGTAAATTTCTATTCCTATTCCTGTTTTTGTCTTGTGATCGCTCGAGTCTGGAGACCGGTCAGTGATTTTCTATGCAGATGTGACCCTCCACTAGTCAGTACACGCTCCCAGTATCACAAAATCAATATATAATTCTAATTCTCATACACTTCGTGAAATAAAAGCCAGCACATCTTATAACTTGCATCTGAATGTGTCTCCCTACACGATACCTTTGATTTTATTCCATTTATTAACTCATTTTAATAGGTCGTGGGAGAGGGACAGAATATTGAAGTGACTGACATGACAAACAACAGTGTTCGAAACTGTGAGGAGTTTAGTAAGAGCATGCCTTCACACCTTCACCTATAACTCTAATGACATGACTAATTGGGCTAGAGCCAAGACGACATCATTGTTGAGTGACAGATTTATATATAAAGAATTATAATTAGTATTATAATGAAAATCGTTGCAATAATCCACTTACAAGCTGCTCCTGGGGGTGGGACATACATGCTCTAGGGAACATTTAATTGGACAAACACAATACTCGTACAGGATGAGTCATCAAAGAAGTGACAAAAAACAAAACCGTTTCCCCCCAATATATACTGTCATACTACTGCCCAGAAAAGCATGTAAACGGAAAGCTACAAAAAGCACTGATTTTAATTTCACGACCATTTTAATTTTTCTTCTGTCTTAGAAACAGTCCAAAGAATGACTTTTGATTATAAAAGGATGACCAAAACGTTACCTAAACTTGCCACAAGACGTCTATGAACTTCTGCAGTGTATTAAATGTTTGGAAACAATTTTCAAACACAATAAATTGTAGTACCTTACTGTAAACGTACAGCTTCTGATATTTTTATAGTTTAGTAAAAGTGGCTCAGTAACTACATTACAGCAAGCAACAAACAACCAAACCCTAAACTTATAAAGTTCTAAAGTTAATTTAGCCAACTAGCATTAGCTAGCTAGTACATATCACTCCATATTTCCTCAGTTGCAAGTCGTGCAAAAGTTATGCAGCAGCGAGAGAGTAATTCGTATCGTTTTCTTTAAAATAAGCGAGTCGGTATTTTTTGACACTCCACTCACGTTAAGCTAGCTAGCACCCACCGCCTCCCATTCAATGCCACTGCAACTTTCCTTGCTAACTAGCCTAGCCGGCTATGCTAATCAACCCTAAATTGTGCTATTTTGGAAGAAAAATACCCTCACAACAAACAAAACGATTTCTTTCCGTTATTCGATACCTGATCAGCGACATCCTCCGCCGTGCTCATGATATCCTCCTGCCCCATGGCTTGTCAATTCCGCGAACACACCGCTGTTAGAGTAAAATCTGTTATTTTTTTCCTCCCTCTTATTTTAGACAGTTAT
Source organism: Bagroides melapterus (assembly GCA_028566695.1). Taxonomy (NCBI): domain Eukaryota; kingdom Metazoa; phylum Chordata; class Actinopteri; order Siluriformes; family Bagridae; genus Bagroides; species Bagroides melapterus. The sequence continues at coordinate 2,176,053 of JAOTRN010000030.1, forward strand.
ATATTTCCCCCCCGCCTGTCCGTGAAGACTAGGCCGCCGCCGTCCCACAATCCCGTGCGCGCTGCTACGATACGACGCGATAAGCCCCCGTCGCGCTACGAGTCGCGCGGACCCGCTGTGTGCCACGTGTACCGAGGAGGTCTGCGAGCGCGCGCGTCTGTACGTTGTATCCCCCCAACCAAACAGACACACACACGCAAACTATAGTACACTCTATTAGTATACAGTAGGTATCGTGTCGCGTGTATCACACACACACACACACACTTCACTTGTTTGGCAGAACACCGAAAACGATTTTTTTTTTTATTTTCGGACGAATAATTTCGTTTTTTAATGCTCTTTAGGACGTTAGTATTTTATAATTCGTTTGTAAAGAAGCTCTTTAGTCGTTAGTGTTTTCCCAAATAGATTGCAAAACATTAACAGCAAGAAACTTTTTAACAGGTTTTTGGACAGCTGGGGAAAATACACGTATTTATACATGTCTATTCCTCAATCTATTCCAGAGACAGATACTATTTACACAAACTGCAATTCACTGTATGCAAAAACAAACAAAAAACAGCATATATAAGATTACAGTATAAAGTATGTACTATGTACGTTTTAAAACTTATCAGGGAGGCTGCAAACACACACACTCACACACAGCTTTTCACCCAAAAAACACCATACATGTAGTGAAGCATGGTGGTGGAAGCATTATGCTGCTGGCTGCTTCCCTTAATCTGGGACTGGGTTTAGGCAGAAAGAATCATAAACAATTATGTACAAACCCTGCAATCCTCAGTTAAACTACTGAAGAAGAAGACTTTTTCACTTCCTCTACAATAACAACAGTCAGCAACAAAATGGCTTCAGAAAAAGAAGATTCAGTTTTGGAATGTCCCAGTCCCAATCTACAGCCTATCCCAAACCTGTGGAGTGACTTGAAGATGGCTGTCCACAGGAAATCCCCCCACAATCTGATAGATCTGGAGCAGTTTTGGAAATTTTTTTCTTTGCAATATCACATTAAAGGTGAAAAAATATGTGATCATTCCTACTGGTCTCAAAAAGCTGAAATTTTAACAGGGGTGTTAGACGTTTTATATACATTTTATCACAATAATTTTAAGAAAACCTTAAAACAAGTAAAAAAAAAATTCTTTAATTCACTCTATAAAAACAAATGCCATTTTTTAAACCATTATACAAAAACTACATATGATGGACAAATTAAAAACAAGAAATTACAAAAACAGCTTGTTGATATCACCCATTGAGCTATTTTCACTTTTGACTGTAAAAATTAAAATTAATACTAATTTGTGTAGAATACCCTGGGGGAAAAAACATCAAAATCTACATCTTAAATGTAAACATATTGTCATAACATGTTATTGATAAACAACATTATATGAACAATTCCAAGTGTTTATTTTTTAGTCTCAACAACAAATGGAAGATCTGCAAATGTAGCTTTCAGAGAATCTGTGTAATTGGTCTTGGCCATCCATGTCTGTCGTTTAACAGCCACAGATGCTGCCATGATCCTTCCAGAAAGTTCTGCCTGGTGTGAAGAAAGCTGAAAGCTGTACTTTCCGATGAGCTTGAGCTCACTGAGAACACCTGGGAGCTTTTGAGGAATCGAGTTTTCCGAAATCTCAGCCAAGAGGCGCTTCTGGTAATCCGTCAAGTAACGCAAGTAGTTAGCAGTCTTTGCTAGCATGCCGGCAGTATGATAAGAGTTTTCTGCAAGCTCTTCTGTGACCCTCCAGGGCTCAGGCAGAACAGACTGTTCTCTGGTGCTTGCAGGTGTGACGGCTTGGAAGATGGCCGACATAAGCTTGTTGACTTGAGGCATATGGTCATAAGGTATAGCCTGGCTTTCATGAAGCTTGTACAACTCAGAAAACTCTGGCCTGAAAGGTTGTGAGCTCGCTGGTTTGGACCATGTACTTTGGACCAAGTCCTCAAACTCAGGCACCATAACTGGATGTGGTAGTTCATTTTGAGATTTGGGAAAATTGATACCTAAGTGTTTGGCTGCCCGTATTATGAGATTCTGCAGCTCATCAGATGTGAGAACCTCTTGAACTGAACTCACTCGGGGCGGTAAACTAGATTTTAAAGAATGCGAGATATCTATTGGCCTGTCTTCTTGCTTTACTACACTAGAAAGAGAAACAGATCCAGAACCAGCACCGGTACCAGTCTGTTGTCCCTGATCCACTTGAGACATAGTGAACACTTGGGAGATTTCTACTGAATTTGGAACGTCAATTGTTGTGCTCTTTTTCTCCAAGACATCAAGCCTTTTCTCCACTTCACTCCATTGTACTTGCATGGCTCTCTGTTGGGCTTCCAGTTTCTTCTGCACCATCTTAAGCAGCTGATCACTTTTACTGTCAAGTTTGGCAGAATTCCTTGGTTCGCGCCGGGCCCTCTTCTCCCTAACAGACTCGCATGAGGAGTCAGAGCTCCAAGACGAACATGAGGACAAAGAAGGGGACCGTTTCCTTCTCCGTCCACAGCCCCTACTTGAATGCCGCATGCAGCATGAGTGACACCTAGACGAATGGCGTCTCTTGTGTGAGGTCGAAGGCATTGATGTGGGAGCTACAGATGGAGCTGAGTCTAGCGTATGCTGCAAGGCGACACGTGATAGGTATGTACCTTTTACTGCTGCAGCGTTTGGGTCAGGCAGGTCCACGGACGGCGAGACAAGAGTGAACATGACGGGTGCAGTGGAGAAAGATGGTGCAGGAGCAGCATTTTCAGTCTCCGATACAGTAGGTGTAGCAGACACTACCCTCACAGATTTAGCTTCTTGAACTGGAACAGATGATGCCACCGGTTCAAGTTTAGGCTGAATTCCATTCTGAGACGCCTCGTTTTTCCGCTGCTGGGCCTCCTGATGGATCACCTCCTGCACCTTGGTGAGACGCTTGATACATGTACTCCAGTCCATCTTGGCACAGTGTGGACATTTTCCATACTCCAGCACGGCCTCTTTGGCGTGTTGGATTCCCAGGCAGATTAAACACTTTTCATGTGTGTCTTTTGACTGGATTTTATAGTTCCGGCAAGAACACCAGATAAATTTTACTGTTGAACTTGCCATGTTGTAACAGAGACAGCGTAGGTGTTTATGGAACGATCCAGTTGCTTGTACATAAAAAGATTTCCTAAAAAACAAGTAACAGTTACAATGAATGCACTGATTCTCTTAAAATAAATGTAACCTACTGAGTAGGGCTGCAGAATGTGATATCAGCCATGTGATAAAATGTCAAAATAAAAATTCTTAAAGCTGTAAAAATGTAAAGTTTTATATACATTTTTGTAACTGTGAGTAGTTTTTCCACAGTATTACAAATTAATATATAATTTCTCCACTTAATTTCATTTCTAGTCCCTGACAAATTCACCACTCAGCGTTTAACCAGAAAAATATATTTTAATAATATACAATAATCATTAAAACTCATCAGTTCACTCATATTTAGGGATCAGGCATTTCTCATGCATCGATATATTTGTAACACGCACTTATTAATGAATTAAAAATCAAAGCTCAGTCTTACCACAAAAACGTAAAAACGGCGCAGGCAAAACGCTGCTTCTTCAACCCGAAGGTAAACACAAAAAGTGCGTCGCCTTTCAATGACGTCAAATGACGCGCGACGGACAGGCAATGAAAGAAAAAGAAAATAAATATTTTATCATCTATTTTGGAATTGTCCTCACTCAGTCCGATTCTGCTCTTTCATTTAGGTTCCATCTTTGCATTTTTGTTTAACTGTTAACTGTGTTTATTTACTTATTGCTTTACCGGACATTTTAATTTATGTTTTTTTGTTGCGTAATTTACTTTTGTTTATTCTGTATGCCTATGACTGAAGTTGTAATTCCTCTAAAGCCAAGCATCAGTATATATTTTACATTGTGTAATAAATATCCAGATATTCACAAACTTTGGTACTACTCATTTTCAAAACCTTTAAACCTTTAATTATCGCAAATCGCAAATATCGACGAGCGTTTTAGTCATACGAATGTGTGTGGTCTAGAAATCCATAAAGATTAATGTGATTAATCTTACAGTAATGAGCAGAAATTATATATTCTTAAACAATTGTAACCTTTCTTATTTATAGTGACGAATTATCGCATGAACAATAATTTTACCTCCTTAAAGCTACAACCACTTACATGTATAAAAATCTTTAGTTTATTTCATAGAAATATGCAAGTCTTAAAATTTGTACTTAAGATCGATTAATTAATTAATTAATTAATTAAAATCACTAGAACATGTTATGAGGACCTCTGAGAAGGTTCTTGCTGGTCCCAAGCCTTGAAAAAAAAGGAGGGGTTGAATGTGGACACCTTTAACACCTTGCTGCAAGCCAAAATGGCCAAATGGCAAGCCCTAGTGTTGGTCTACTGTTCTACAAAGTGTAAAGATGACTAATAAAAAGAAAAAAGAAATTGCATGATGTTACTGATGTCACTGTATTTTATTTACTGCACTGCTATTTTATACTGTACTTCTTTCTTGCACTGTGTCTTGTTTATCTGTTATGATCAGTAAATAAAAGTAAAAGTTTTGAAGAAGTTGGAATTTACAGGAGACTCTGTTCGAGGAAATAAATACCACTTAAAAAACGAACAGATTCTTCAGTCCCAAACTGAGGTTACTGACTGTGACATGGTTCAGATGGAAGTGGAGATGTATACGTAATCATTTAAATAATACTATTTCAAACATCAAATGGCCAAATAATAAATCTACAATTATAATCACTGTGAGCATGAATTATAATTATTTATACAGAAATATCTGCCTTCTTGTTTAAATGTGTTTCATGACATTTGTGACCGCGTATCAATGTCAGATATACTACATAATGACAGGAATGCAGCAGTGACGTCAGAGGAAGCCGAATTAATGCAAACATCATTTTATTATTTTCCATTATTTACTTTGCCAATCTTCTTGAAACCTTTCCTTTTTCTGTTTTTCTTGAATTTCTTGTTAAAACCAGCAGACTGGACCTGAAAATGAAGAAAAACACTGTCTTTCATCTTTATTATATTATAATCTTTAATTATATTACTTTTAAATACAATTTATTGCTGTTAATGAATTTTTGTGGATGTATTTGTGAAAGAAATAAAAATAAATCTAACATGCTACCATATATAAACGATTTTTTTTCCACAGAAAATAAAATGAGTGTACTGGGGAGGATATTTGGTTTAAATACCTTTTTACGTTTCTGCACTGCTTGTTTCTCTTCTTCTGGTTCAGAAACCTCCATATCATCATCATCTGTTTGGAATTCATCTTCATCTTCATCCATTTCTTGCTGTCCCTCTGGCTCCTTTAGCGTGAACAGAGTAGCTATAAGGAAGATAGGAGCAAAATACTTGTACGAATCTCTCACAATGTTAATTTACTCATGGCAAAATGTATAACATGTTGCAAGAGACACTTAGAAATACAAACAGAAGGAAGTACAGCAAAAAAAAAAAAAAATAGCTAGTATAAATGCTGCACACATACGTGGATAGAGATCCGACATGCTGTCCTCAGAGTCGCTGGCTTCTCCTTCGCTGGAGCTCGGAGCCCATATGCCACTGTCTTGTTTCTTTTTGTCTTTCTGCTTGTGTTTTTGCTTGCTGCTTCCTTCACTCACACTCTCCATGCCATCTTCTGTGTTTCTGGGTCCCCTTTTCTGACGAAGTCTGAAGGGAACAAACGCCACACCTTGTTTCACACATTCTTCATCTGGAAAAGAAAAAACACAAAACACATTGATTCTGTGACTAGGATAAAATAAAAAGAAAATATCAGTGCACTGGTCTCAACGTTTATTACAGTGTAAACCCCAGCGCTGTGGAATGCTTGACGATGATCAGTCAGAAGGACAGAGGAAGTAATGCTTTGTACTTTCTTGGAAAGATGACAAGTCGTGATTATTTTTATATAGTGCTGGAAATTCATAATAGCATGTGTTAAGGAAACATTGGCAGTGACAGAGACTATACAAAGTCACTGTATATGTGAAAGGTGTGCATACATTGTGCTAGAGCTTTCTTGAACCGTTTTCCACTGACGTGCCGATGGACATGATGAGGCACACGATTGATGTGTCTCAGTGTCAGCTTGCAAAACAGTTGATTTCTGTGTAGAAAGAAAGAATGAAAGGAAATGTCAAGCAGAGGTCACATTACGGTCAAATAAAAACAAAATTTATTTCTATATGCTTATAAATAAACAAACTTACGGCTGCTTTGTGCTCGGGACCAGATGAGGTTCATACTGACTGTAGTTAAATTCCTCTCCAGCACACAGTTTCTTGTATTTTTTCCCAGATATGAAGCTTTGTAGCTCTGCAAGATTGCACGGAAGCTCGTGGCCATTTAATGTGCACTTGATCTAAAAGCAGACAACATATAAGACATGATCATTACGATCATGCTTTCTGATTATGAGGAAAATATTAAAACATCTGCAGCTGAGTACCTTTTTGGCATCTGTGAGCTCCAGAAAAGGTTGATTTTGCAGGAATTCTCTTAAATCTGCAGACAAGTCGTCCATTCCTGTGCCAAATAATCCACGTGTGGAGGTAGAAACTCGTAATTTTTACAGAAAGCAAAGCTATCTCTGATTAACACAAACCATAAACATGTGACATAGAACACGAGAAATACCAAATATATGTAATTATACAAATATAATTAACATGTTTTGAACAATACTTCCAAAACCAAACGGCTAAAGTTGGTGTTGGAACTCTAGCGTGACGTATATTTTGTGCGACGTTTACGAGACCTCTTTGGCCCCCAGCTCAGATTAGAGACTATCAATGCCTGAATACAATGTCATACACAGCGCGTAATAAACAAACAAATTAAGGAGTAAATAAATTTTAATAATATTAATGTATTTTTTCTTCACACTTGAATTACTTGTTTTTAAACGACTAAATTATGTATTTCATGTCATAAATGTTTAATTCTATTATGGCATTTCATCCGGAGACCTGGCTCAGTCACCTGACAGTCAGCTGTCTAGCAGTGCAGGTATAATACACAATAAGATCATAACCAGTTTAATGTCTTGCTTTTTTTATGAGTTTTAATTTACAATTTGTGTCGAAAAGTGTATAGTAAAATGTGATTTTCTCTCTTAACGCTCATTTAGTATTAGTAGATATGAAAATGTCAGGACTAAACGGAGATCCCGAGCTTATAGCTGATGATGGAATCATCGAGGATGAGGATGATTTTAACGATGAAGGTGAGTTTTTACAGACACACGGAAAAACACATCTGAGTGAATCAGAAATTGAATATATTTTATACATTTGTACCTAACCGACAAATTTAGGATTAAAGCTCCTTATCTGTTCAGGCTGTTAAGGAGATGTGTGGGTTGCCATATTGATTCATTTAACTCCTTCCACCATTTTTGGTGTAATACTTCCACTTATATTTATTATATTTTTACATCTGTTATTAATGTATTTAATGTATTCCTCGTATGTATGTATGTATGTAAGGACGTTTTAACCACAAAGATGAATAAAGTGATAGTGTTGTAATGCATGTATTATGTCACACCTGATGTGAAATATCAATAAATTATAGAGTAAATGACCAGAAGAGAATTTTTTGCTCCTGTGCTTAAGTATGCAGAGTTAATAAGTTTGCTCCACTTGGTTATATGTCCAATGTTTTTTTTTTTTTTGTAAACTTTAGAGTATGCTGCCATTAACTCCATGCTGGACCAGATAAACTCCTGCCTGGATGATTTGGAGGAGCGGAACGATGCGCTGAACGGACAACTGCACGAGCTCCTGGAGTCTAACCGGCAGGCTCGCCAGGAGTTTCGAGCTCAGCTCAACAAAAAGCAACCAGAGGAGCAGAAACCATCGCCATCTGAGGGATGACGACCGAGCTGAGACTGGATTCAAGTTCTGACTCATTCCACTGGCTTAAAGCTGTCCTGTATTTGTTTGCTGTATTTACTGTACAACGTAGAAATGCCTAGCGTCGTGTGTACAGCCGTGTTCCTCCATGTCACATTTTATTATTGTTTTATCTAAACAAAGATGAATATTTATGATAAATATATTTAATAAATCACTCCTTCAAAACCAAGACCTCAATCATCAAATATTTTAATAGACATTAAAATGCAGAAAACGAACAACTAGAGGAGAGAAAAAAAAAATACAAGATGCTTCCAGCTCCTATAAAACAACCTTTGTTTTAAAATCCTTATTTTATTTGTAGAATAAAAATAGATTATGAAATGTACAGTAGTTCCATTCTGATGGTGATCATTTCCCATAATGTTGTGGTCCTGGTAGAAGGTAGGACTCAAATCTCTACACATTTCCACAGCATGTTAGCTTTCCTGAATTCTATTCCTTGCGATTTATCTTTCCAAACAGCCGTGTGAGTATAAGACTACAATGAGTGGTGGTGTTTATCTTTCTTTATGGAACTGGATTTAAGGTGTACATCTATAGAGTTTAGCTGTTAAATGGAAACTGGATTGGACCGTCTCTTGATGTGGGATTAAGTGATTAATACTGCACGTGGTGCTTGTGGCTAACTCATGTCTGCCTTTCTAACAAAAAAAAACCCTCAGGAAGGATTCATCAACTTAACAAATGTATGCCTCAAATAGGAACTGTGTTGAGTGTTTACTGCTTTCAAGAATCCTGAAGAACATTTCTGTTGTTAATAATAGAATTCCAGGACAGTACGAGGGCAGATCCAGAGCTGTGCTCGAACTGGATATGGCTTCGGATCTTTCCGGAAATAGTGTTTAAAGCAATTCTGGAAACATATTTCAATTCAAATCACTTAATATCTCACTGAAGAAACACCAAACCTTCCCACTATTGTTAGCAAATCCACTTATTAAAAGAAATCACACAAGTCTAATGACACTGAAAGTGTGAACGTTTTCTAAACAAAGCCTGTGCGCAGGATTGTGTTCGTGAACCTCAAGACAAATTTATGCGAGTATCATCAGGGGAAATTAGAAGTGAAATCCACTTGGGATTGTATATTTAAAAAAAAAGGGAGTACCAATTGTTAATTACACTCTAATGCCCAGTTACTGTTCCCGAGTCCCCGAGTGTACTGCAGCGCAACAGCCAAATATCATGACTTTTACTTGCCAGGTTAAACACACAAAGCATGCGGATTGAGTTGGGTTTTTTCCAGTGTATTTTGAAAGTGTGTGGGTGGAGATGCAAATGAAAAAAAAATTAAATACATAAAACACCACACAGGAAAAAACGTTACAATCACACAACTAATGCCACTGAGGGAGTGAAAAGATCCTCACAAAGAAAAAACAACAACAAATTTGTATAAAGCAGCTCAGTGTTTCTCTATACATGATTAATGAATGAATGAATCCCCGTTATTTATTACAAGATCTCAGCTCAGCTCATTTAGCTCACTCAACAACAAAAAAAAAAAAAAGCAAGAGTAAACACAGAATTTAGAGAGATATATACCAACACGGGACAAGCAGACTGATGTTATATGTTTGAAGATGTTTTTATACCCACCACGATAGCTGTGCCTTTCATTTTCACCAAACAACATTCTATAGGGTCGACCGGATCCTGTCATGGTTTTGGACCACATACCATAGCTGTAAATTAAACTGAGTGAATAAAA
>JAOTRN010000030.1:2243213-2254901 GCA_028566695.1 Bagroides melapterus
CCTCTGAGAACCCCCCCCCCCCACACACACACACACCCACACACACACATACACACACAGAAACATAAACATTAGAGTCCTTCACATTTCTCACTTGAGCGTAATGATGTGTCTGAAGGACTGTCTAGAAAAGCTGATCTGATAGCATAAACAAATCTAGAAGAATTTGCATTGTGCTAGCATCTGTGAAACTAATGTTCTCAAATATACACAATTTTTTTTTACAACCATAAGACTGTAATTTTAAATATACTGACTAAAATGAGAACAATACTGGTGTTAAATATGATTTTCTGTAAATAAACAACTAGAAAGTGTTTTAGGTAGGTAGAGTTTACTGGTAACTAGCTACCAAAAGCTGAACGCATGACGTTTCTGAAAGCATTTTTAAGTCATACTATTTATTAATAACACAAACCTGCTAATTAGAGAGTGGTAACACAAACTTGCTAGCCGATAAGCTAACGACTGGTAACACAAACCTGCTAGCTAGTGACTGGTAACACAAACCTGCTAGCTAATTACTGGTAACACAAACCTGCTATCTAGTGAATGGTAACAAAAACCTGCTAGCTAGTTGCTAATTAGTGACTTGTAACACAATCCTGTAGCTAGTGACTGGTTTCTGATTGTGAGAGGAATTTTAAGCAATATTCAAAAATATTTCCAATGCTTACTAATAACACTAGCCAGCTAGCTAAGATGAGCTAAACTGACAGAATTATCAAGTCATATTAATACATTTTTATTATCTTCACTGCGAATGCTAACTTAAAGGACTAATTAACAGGATATTTTAGAGAAAAAAAAGAGCGCCTTGAGTTTCAGTATAAACATTCACATCCACTCTGTCCACATGATGCTAATAAACAGGTCAGCTCCGTCCTCTTGTCTTGGACTGAACATGATACAGAAATCTGAGACACTACAGACTCCTTTAACCTGCTGTTCCTCATTGACTAATACTTCAATTGGATACATTTACTCTTTTATTTAGTTGCTGCTAATATATTAGCTATAAGTGTTGGGCTTTAGAGGACGGCATGATCACGAAGGGTCGGATGGCAGATAGAGATCATTTTACTAGAGCGAACGATCTCAGTTCAGCTCTTTAAAATCGATCTCTATCGGCACAGCGTGAATGTCTTACAGCTCGCCCCACAGGTCTCGTAACAGATTTGAGATAGGACAACGTGCCTATCAGTCTCACAACGTGCGTTTGTGTGTGTGTGTGTGTGGCCTGTTAACATTTATTTTATTTCTTTTTAGTTTCTTTTTTCACTTCATTCAAGCAGAACAGAGAGATCACCTTTCGTTCTTGTCAATTTAACTTCACTGATTTTGATTTTTATTCCGACGTAAACATTTGTACAGCACGTCAACTCCCATTTTCAGCACAGACACTGATTCACTTCACAGATCTGTCATGGGCACGGTTCCACAAGGCTCGAACCGTGAAAATGAGACTTGCTGAGTGTCGGATGTTTTCTGTCAGTCGTTTGTTGGTTGTCGTTTGTCATATCATGACATCACACAGCTGGGCGATAAAAGTAATTTTGATACAGACACTTTGAAAATCTCTCTCTCGCTCTCTCTCTCACACACACACACACACAATTCTGCTCTTCACTAGCAATCAATTAGAACAATATGGCAATAAATTAAACAAAAAAACTATGAAAAAAATTGAGAGTGGGCAGGACCCAACTCCAATTATTAACCTCTGTGTGTTCCATGTTTGCAGGTGTAGATGTGACTAATCCTAATTTTTGTCATTACATAAATATCTGTTATTACTTGTGTTGTTACTTTGCTAAATATTTGTTACACTCTTCTTTTTTTTTCTATCGCCCAGCTCTAGCTCCACTCTCATCTACCGTCTGGTGACTGAATGTTTAAACATCGTTCTGTTCCATGTAATCAGACATTCGATCAGACATTCAGTGACGTCTTTTCAGAGCGATGTGTCTTGTGATTTACTGTAAACTGCTTGCTGTTCTGTGGCATGAAACATTACTGAAGATCTACATTTTCGGTCCATCAAGTGAAAAAAAAACCCTCCATGTGTATGCAGTCAGGTCCAAAAGTCTGATTCCACTACAGACTGTTTATAGTCAATCAGCAGCTCAAACTATTTCTGGGTTATTTATTAAAATTAGTTTTCTCTAATATCAATCTAAAATATTACGCTCTTTATTAAACTATGGATTAAGAACAAATCATTTATATAGTATAGTATCATAAATTTTTTTTTTCTTTTAACTGATCGATTTCTCAGTTTATTCTAAGAAAATAATTTAAAAAAAGTATTGGTACCCCATAAAAAAGAATTAAACATAACTGAATATTGTACCAATTAATATTTAAAATTGTCCAAACACTTTTTCTTTATAATCTTTACCCCCTTTTCCTCTTCTCTTTTTTGCTCTATTTCGCTATATACATTTCTTTCCTCGTCCGTCACTCCTTGATTCTTTTTCTTCTTCTTTTCCCTTCCTGCTATCTTCGATTTTCATCCGTCTTTTTCTTTGTTTTCTCTCTCTCTGCCTTTCACTAGAGACTGTGTTTTTGTTTCATTTAAATTTCTTTGTTTTTGATTAGATTCTGTGAAAAAAAAACACTTTTTTAACTATTTCTTTTTATTTTTTTATAATCTAAAACAGCAGTTGCTAATGGACTCGGACTTTCCGACTCGGATGTTATTAAATCCGAATTTTACAGAACCTCAGTTTCTGTAAATGACTGTGGAGTTGGCAAATGTCTAATAATTGCTCTAAGGATTCATTGTGAGGTTATACAATGACGCTACACGACCTCCACGTCTCGTACGTCATGATGTGAATTTGTTCTGTGTCCCAAATGACCCACAAGTGTACGTTACCGTGTGTATGTGTAAGTGTGTTTCGTCCCTGTCTTCTCTCTCATCTGTGTGTTCTTCCTGTGTGTGTTTCCATGGCAGCCGGCGACCCCCGCCCTCACCCACCCGACCCATGTGATCCACAGACTCCTCCCTCAAGACTATTAGCTCCTCCTACCAGACCTAAAAGGATAGAAATCCAGGCTGCCCAGATCCCCTTCATCTCCTTCTCCTTCAGATTCACTTCGGCTCGAACACACACACACGTGCACACACACACACACAATGAAATTCTCCACAGAGTTTAATCTTTGCCCATTGTTTGTCATTTACTTTCTATCCATATCTCTTCAATCCCTGACTTCAGTTGTGAATTTTTTTCTTTCTGCTGAATGAAAGATCTTTTCTGAAGCAGATGCGTTATCACTCCAAGGTGATGACTGGAGTAATGAGTATAACTGCATCTATTATCCGTTCGCTTCTGTTACGTTATTTGCCTTTTTTTTTGTTGTTCTTTGCTTTTGTTTGTCCTTCTGTTTCTCGAGCAGTGCTCCTTGAAATCACAGGCAGGAAGAAGGAGAAGAAACTTCACAATGGTTCTGATTTGAGGACCAGATTTAAATCAGCCACATTTTACACATTTAATTAAAATCCGAGACTCCTGTCTTCCAGCCTTGCTGACTTTAGGGACGGCATTTTACTAACTTCTGCTCTAATATTTCTTTCAATATTCACACTTCTTTTTCTCTTTTTCCTCTTTGTGTTGCTCAGCCGGCCGAGCAGGGGCAGCCCTTCAAGCCCTGAGAGCCCTCTTCCTTCATCTGACTCCTAACTACCCTATTACAGTTTTCATCTGCTCTTCTTATCCTCTAAACCTACTTCTTTTCCTTCATTTTCTTTTGCTCTGTTCTCCTTTTCTTCTTCATTCTTTCCGTTTTTCACTTTTCCTCCTTCTTACATGCTCTATAATTTCTCTTACCTCTTTTGTTCAGTTACACAACTGTCTCTCTTTTCATTTATTCTCTTTTTCCTTTCTGCCCTTTCTTCACCCTTTTATTATCCTTTATCTTTTTTACTATCCTTATCTCCTTTTCTGTGTTCTCTTCTTTTGTCTTGCTTCCACTTTCTTTACCCCTCCTTCCCTGTCTCTTTCTCTCTCCTCTATACCTTTTCCGGTACATTATTTCTTTCTCTCTCTCTCTCTCTCTCTCTCTCTCTCTCTCTCCATCTTGTTTCTGTTTTTTCTATCTTTTCATTTCTCTCCTTCCTTCTCTTACTTCATTTACTTTATCTTCTCCCCTTTTCCCCATTTCCTTTTCTCTCCCATCCCATCCCATCCCCTCCCCTCTACTTTCACTTTCTTCTTCCTCTTCGTCTTCTTCCTCTTCCTCTCAAACTCGTCCCCTGTTCATCAAACAACCTTAAACCAAACCCCACCAGCACAACTCGACTCACACACCCCCCCCCAGTGTAGAAGAGGAGAGAAAAACAGATGGAAACCCCTTCAGGTGTATCTTCTCTTCCTCCTGCTTGGTTACACTTCTTCATTAAAGGACAGATGCTCTTCTACGTTCCACACGGAGTGGAGGAGCAGCTACACCACCAGTGTGCTGTGAGAGATGTGTAGTGTTTGTGTTGTCGTTGGCGTCTCTTTGTGTTTTGCTGGATTTTCTTCTTCTTCCTAAAAAAAAAAAAAAAAAAACAACATCTGGACTAACGTGATGGCCATGAGCCTCTAACCTCTAGTGTAATGCACATGAACACTGTAGGTTCCCTGAATTTCTCTGTGTCACATCATGTCTATATTCTCATTAACCCTCAGACGTCCTGAACCCAGTATGTGTTTACGCTCGGGACATTCAACTTCATTTATCCACGTAGTGAATAAATAAAAAAAATTAGCGAGGCGGGATCTATATAGAAAGTGCAATATTTCTACAGATGGGTTATCATTTACACCACTTAACACGCCGTAGACCTGAAATTCGAGAAGGTAAACATATAAACATGAAATGTGTTGAAAATTCGACATCCTGACATCATGTGCTACTAAATTAAAAAGCACCCGTTCGTTATTAGCATCTCCGCAGGTGCTTAACGTAAGCGCTTATGCGAACGTATCATCCTGATTGTGATTTATGAGTTCTGTTTCTTGTCAGATATTTTGTCCAAATCAGGTTTTAAAGGAATAATTGAAAGAAAAATCTAGTATAAACCTACAACATCGCTCCAACCACCTCGATCAGAAATGACGTCCTTGGCGTCAGAAGTTTGCTTTTTTAGTTTCGCTAAATAATAAATTACAAGACTACACTTAAAAAAATACACTGTGCATGAAATATGCAGACATTTCTGTATTACGTATAGGTTTTTTATACGTAATATGACAAAGTTTGTTAATCCAATGATTTTTTTTTTTTTACTCCTGTTAAAACATTAAAAAAGGAAAGAATTTTAAAGGCTTCAGTACGGCTGCAGCATGAAACACGCGTACCTCTTATACTATTTAGATTATAGACATCCTCTAGAATATAGCATGAATATTACACCTAGAAATAGAAAAAAATGACAACTTGATGAACATACTAGTGTATTAGAATGCAGTGTAGAGATCCGTTTACCAAATGTAGTGAAAAAAAAAGTTTTCTCTTTTCTGAAATCCGATTGGCTGAGGCACAGTCCGTATTAACGAGCTCGATTTGAACCAATAACCCCGTAATCTTCGTTTATGTTACTTAGCAGCTATAAAATCACTATCAACAGACTACATTATGTGATTTTTATTTATTTATTTTTATTGTGAATATTCTTCGGAATCAAATTTATGACTATGACTAATAAATATTTATTGAATATTTTGTTTGTGGTTTTCATAAAAGCAATAAGCCGTGACTAACTAAGAACACTGTTACTCCAGATAAAAAAAAAGGCAAAATAATAATAATAATAATACAACCCGTTTAAGAAGATAACTGTCTGTAGTAAAATAAAATAAAAACATAGCAGCCAAGAAGTAATGGAAGTTCTCGGGCATCATATTTTGCTTCGTGGTTTATGAAGTAAAGAAGCAAACTTCCGACACCAGACACGTTTGGGCGAAAGTGGAAAAATTCCACGTTTGTTTGATTATCGATGATTATTGCTTTAACAAACACTAGCTAGAAATAGCTGTTCTATGCATAGAGATATGATGCTGCCTTTAAGTCTTGTCGGTATATAATCGGTGGTATCATCGTCGTCGTCGTCGTCAGGTGAAGGCTCTTGAACGCCACCACAATGTCGAAATTACTACATGATGTCTCCGAACTTTCTTTCCATTTTCCCCGCTTAAAACCGCTCAACCACACACCGTGTCGTAACGACGACTTTTCTGAGGAAAACTTCAAGGCAGCGTTAAATTGTCCGTTCTTACGGAAGCAGTCGCGCAACCCTTCATCCGTCCGAATCGTGTGTGTTTTAACAAAATGCTCGTAATCACCTGTTGTGCATGTCAACACACCCCAGCCAAGGCAATATTACAATATTATCTCCGGCACTTTTTCACCTTTTCCACACGTAATCTCAGAGGTTTGAGTCATCCCAAATATGAGGAAGAATTATTATTATTAAAGAGTAAATCTGTTTATTCTGGTCATATCTTTAACGTGTGCTGTGTATCTGTGTGCGACGGAAACCGTGCTTCCACTGCTTTAGAGACTAGTTTAGACCTGTATAATTACTGAATATTAAATTATTGTATTAAATTATGTGTGACTTGAGTAACTTATGAATCAATGAATAATGTAAAGGTTGAAACAGAAAATAATGCAAGATGAAGATGAATTTTTTTGGCAAAATGTGAGATGTAGTGATGTTAAGAGAAATTGTAATGAATAACGAATGAAGCTCACAAGTCTGTAATGTTCAAACAATAAACTTCAGTGTACACAGTTTGGACTGCTCTGGTTCTTTTTTCACTTTGTAAATGCCAATAACATGATTATTCCTGTTATAAAAATATTAAAACGATATCAAATGTGTTAAATACTGCAATTCCATTGTTGCACATCCCTAAGCATTTTATTCTCTACTTAATACATGAATAAACAAGAAGAGAAAGAGAAGATCTTTGCCCAGGTTTATTTTGGAGGAACAAAAAAAAAAGATAAGAAAAAAAAAAATCTGAATCAACTCTGATTACTCCTTCATTGTGTTCCAAGATTGTGCTGAATTAAATCGGTTTAGTGTAAGTACATATTCCTAATAAATATTATTTCCATTTACCTTTAAATCATATGAAATCACAGACGCCTCTCTCCCGCTTCACCTTTCCCACTTCCGTGTTCTTTTTTTCTTTTCTATACTAGGCAGGAACTAGTAGTATCCGTTCAGATTCATTGATTTCCACACCAGTTTAAATATACAGTATGTTACACAGTTACACTATTTACACGTGTTGCAAGCACAACAACCCTCTCACTTCTCCTTCGGGAAAAGGTTTCAGGAGAGAGCGGGGCATAGGGCTGGGTTAACGAGCACAGGAAGATGAGTGTACAAACTAAAAGAAAGGAAGGAAAGAAAAGAAGAAACAAAGACCCCTGATAGAAACTCGTCTACTTCATACATTCACTTCTGACATACGTACATACGCACGCCGGGGTCGACACGACACAAGTGCTCGGTTGTAGCGTTAACGGTACGGTCTCAAGCCTTTCGACACGCTTCCAGTTCTTATTACTTAAACAGTGAGATCTTTACTTTTCTGGATGGCTCTAAAACAAAGTCTGTGCTCGACTTTCTGTAACTCTCTCCACACAACTACAAATTAAATTTTGAATATAGATACATATACACAATGTTTACAACCTTGGACAATTTTATGTCTTCCATTTCTGGCAACTCTCAGCCAATAGAAATGTGGCTGGCATCATAGAGTTCACCGGCGCTGATCACAACCACTGCAAATCATTCTGACACAGAAAAAAAAAAAAATTAAGAAAAAGAAATATAAATGGGGTTTGGAAAGGAAACACACTCCAGTAAAGATTATATACATCCGAGTGAGCTTAGCTTTTTGGGTGTGTGAGAGAAAATAATGTGCTCAAAATCTTACACAGGTAATAATTTTATCGTTAATTTGTTCTTTCAGTGTCAGTCTTTCCACCTATCACAGTACTGATGTTATCTTTCATACTGATATAAATATTAATGATAATGAACATCTAAACTTAAGATCTAGTACAACTTGCCGGATCCTTTAAATCCAATACTCTTCCACATACTGTTACAAAAAATGAATATTCCAGTTAACATTAAACAAACTTCAGACATTCAACATAATACCTTCTTTACATCAGGGTCAGTGATGGACGCTCAAGATGCCTGACCGGACCATTAACTATGCTACTGACATCTCCATGTGACGGGATTTGATGGAGTAATTGGCGTGACATTGAAAAATTGCTGTTCGTGTCGAGACCTAGAGATTTTTAACTCTATCTCCGTTAGTAGTAATAAGAAACCTTCAGATTAGCAAAAGGTGTGCTTAGTAAAGTTGCTTAGGAGCAAGTTTAACTTGAAATAAACCAAAAACTCTGTGGATGTAGAACAGATAACCATCAGGCAGGTAGATCTGTTCTGTCTGCCAGACAACATAGACATTATTTTACATTTGCATCCTTAGGATCGGCATTTACCTACGAGGTCAGGTTTCTTTCTATTGCACCAAATATTCAGAGGATTAAACTATGAGAGAGGAACCCATTAAACCCATTAGTACATAGCAGATAGAGCAATGACGATCGCAGCACCCCGGGTTAGATATATACTTAGAAAATATGCATTGTGTGTGTTATAATGAATAAAACTTTATGGACTACGACTACAGAAACAAAGAGCCCGAGATAAAGAAGCCTTCACACCCACCACCAGATCCTCAGAAACATACGTAAATGAAAAACACTGAATGCCCAACTCCAGTTACATCATGCGAGTCATAACGTTGGCTCTTATTTGTGCAAAAAAGGCGAGAGAGGGAGGGAGGGAAGGAGGGACGGATGGAGAGAAGGGGAAAAGCAGAAGGTCTTCGTTCCAGCCAGAGACATAGGTAAGGAATGGCCTTCAGATCACCATGATCTTGACTTCGTCGTTCTCGTCGGGTTTGTAGAAGAATGGGATACAGGGGTTCTCTCCAAGGAACGGAGGAGGCTGGGTTTCAGGGTTCTGCATCTCCTGGAGAAGCTGCATGATCTGCCGAGCCGTGCCGTCCTCTCTGGGCCTCAGCGAAGATCCGGCAGGGGGAAGAATTGTGTCCGGTGGGCTTTCGACTGTACTCGTTTGCATGTCTGGAGCCACGCTTGTAGCTGTGCTCATGTCCATAGATACTAGGGAGGGGGAGGGGGAGAGAGAGGGGGAGAAATTAACTCAACGGAGCACAACAGAGCACTTCTGAAGATGTCTGTGCGTTTGTGTCTATGTCTAAACGGAATACATTTCTAAATATAAATACCCGGGCCATCCACTGCATCTAGCTCCAGATGTGTCTCTGCAGGTGGGATAACGTCTCCTCCAACAGGCATGAAGTCGGGATTCTTGATGGAACTCATGTATCGGGTGTACCACTCGTTCCTCTCACCGACAAGACGCATCACCAGATCTTGCAGCTCGGCCAACTTCGCCTTACAATGCAGTAAGAATCAGAGTGAGCTATGTTTATATAAATCTAATTATAATAATCTACAATTATTATAATAATTAGCCTGGTTGTTTCAGTAACCTTGATACTGTAAACTGCTCATTGTACGTACGCACACATCAGATTAAATAATAGGTTACATCATAAGCCTAAAGTATGCACTGACCTTCATCTCCTCTTTGTCTTTAGCCAGCCTGCTAATGTACTCCTCCTTTTCAGTGTGCCTCTGCTTCATAATTGCTCTCTGATT
This sequence comes from Bagroides melapterus, assembly GCA_028566695.1. NCBI lineage: Eukaryota > Metazoa > Chordata > Actinopteri > Siluriformes > Bagridae > Bagroides > Bagroides melapterus. Next base: position 2,252,994 of record JAOTRN010000030.1, read on the forward strand.
CTGATACAGCGCAATGTATTCCCCTAAAAACAGAATATGATTTTTTTAAAAAAAAAGATGAAAGGCATGTGATTATGTCTCAAACACTGTGACTACGTCAGGGTTTCCTCACCGATCGTATCGGTTTCTCCCGACAGCTGAATGCAGCGATGCTCCAGCTCTTCCACTTTCTCCTTCAAGTCTGCTTTCTCCTGCATCAAGCTAGTGAATCTCTCTTCGAGCTTCTCCATAGCGGCCCGGAGTCCCTCATGCACCTCTACTGGAACACCATCTGTAGTTCCTACATATACACGTACACGTTCCTAGTTAGTGTGACTTTCTTCAACTTGATTAAAAAAAATAATCAAATCAGAGAAGTTCCTCAAGGCTCAGTGCTGGGTCCCGTTACCTGTTTCAGAAAACGTGCTGTGGTGATGATGCACGTGACTCATAGTGGCGACTTGCTGCAGTGCAGCCTGGTGTAGCCTCCTCTCTTCTTCTAAACGCTGCATAATTTCATCCCGCTCTCCCTCCAGATGGGACAGAGCAGAGTGCAGAAACTCCTCCTTTTACAAAAATTAAACAAAAAGCGTTAACTCGGGTTTAAACCGTTATTATTGTGGCTCGCTCATTAACGTTGACTGACCATTTCCTCTTTGCTCTCGAAGTCCTCTGGGATGGCTATGGAAGATTTCTGGAAGGTTTCTGGTAGGGAATAGCTTTCTACTCCATCACCTTAACAAACAGGAGGATGTAATTCAGCGATTTAACACTTTAATAGACAAAATGCTTTCTTAAACCTGAAATGGATTTTGGACTTACCCTGGTCCCTGAGTGACGTATTTAACGAGGAGCTATTCAGTAGCTCCTGAACCTCCGTTTTAAGTTGCTCATTATCCTTGGCCAGCTGGTCAAGCCTTTCCTGAGAGGGTTAAAAATAAAAATACAGTATCAGCAACAACTGCTATGAAAATAAATAAAAAACCTCCTACTCATCTTGAATTTTAAATATTAAAATCAATATAAAAATTCATATTATTGAGTCCTTACACCTCATACTATTACTAGGGAATACTGTAGTGCTGAAGAATGTCTGACCTGGGCCTGCTGCAGCTGTAAGTGACTCTGCTCCAACTGCACTTTCCCCTGAACTTCATCATGCTGTAGTCGATCCATCAGCTGCGTCTGCTGCAGGAACTGCTTATGAAGATGTTCCCTTTCAGAGACCAACTGCTGGTAACCAGTAGTGTACTGCTGCAGATAGGCCAGGTACTGATCCCTCTGTTCTTGGAGGGACGAACATTCCTGTATCCGCTCCATCATCTGAAAGAATGGGTGGCGAAATGAGTTACATCTAAAATAGCAGTTGATTTCTTTTTGTTTTTAAACCACAGTATCTTTAAGATCATTCAAGGTCTTTTACCTGCTCTTTGGCATTATGGAGATCCTCTTGAAGTTGGCCCATCTTGCGAGCGATCTCCTTTTTCACATACTGCTCTGATTGCAGGGCACTAGTGAGCTCCATATTCTCATTAGTCTAAAGAAGAAGCAATGGTGCGATTTTTGCTGCTTTCTACATCACACACCCTCTCACACACACACACCCTCTCCCAGATACACACACCCCCTCTCTCACACACACACACACACTCTCGCACACACACACACACCCTCTCTCACACACACACACACCCTCTCTCTCTCACACACACACACACACACACACACACACACCCTCTCTCATACACACACACACACACACACACCCTCTCTCATACACACACACACACACACACACACACCCTCTCTCATACACACACACACACACACCCTCTCTCATACACACACAAAAACCCTCTCTCATACACACAGATAAAGGCAGAATTTTACCAGCTTGACAAAGCCATTCTGCAGCTCGGCCAGCTGGTC
>JAOTRN010000030.1:2275083-2289591 GCA_028566695.1 Bagroides melapterus
AGTCACAAGTCCTCAGAAACAGCTGGAGTGTCTTCATGGCAGTGTGGAAGTGTCCCATTTCGCCAATCATCAACTGGTAGCTCATGGGTGGCATGTGTAGCTCGACAGAGAGAGAGAGGAGAGAGGTTAGGTATAGTCACAGTCACAGTATGTAGACTAGATATACATGTAGTGTAGAGTGCAGGCAGGGACTTTGGCAAGACTAACTATACCAGCATAACTAAAAGGAGAACCAGAGGAAACCACAGACATGAGAGCTCCCTGATATGTAATGCAAACCTGAGTGATCAGTTAGAGTGAGGAAGACAGCATCTAAACATACCAGATCACTATAATACTCAACATCCATTAGTCCCCCAGATCTGCTCCTTTATCTAAGGCAAAACTATAACTAAAAATAAATAAGTTTTCAGCCTCAATTTAAACACTGAGACTGTGTGATTCTCGAACATTAACTGGAAGGCTGTTCCATAACTTTGGGGCTTTGTAAGAAAAAGCTCTACCACTGCTGTAGTTTTCATAATGCGCGGTACTGACAGACAGCCTGCATCCTTTGAACGAAGTGGGCTTGGCGGAATGTAAGACTAGCAGTTCACTCAGATTCTTTCAACCTTTATCCAATATAAAAAGTTACACAGAAGGTTTTGACATACTGGGATTGTGTCATTTAATAGAGGAACACAGAAGAGGGCAGATTATTACACACACACACAAGCTCTTTGGACATCTTATTCCAGAATTAGATTCATTTGCTGTTTTGTGTGTGTGTGTGGTTAACTGAAGCTTTGGTTTTATATGATTTGACTTCCACATGAACAGCTGACTGGATAACTGAGCAGTATCTTAATAAACTGGACTGTGAGTGTATGTTAATATATGTAACTCATGATATAATAATAACAATAATACATAGTGATGACTATTTAATAAATAATCTATATATTAATAATTATAATGATAAAGTAAAAAGAGAAACATTTGGTCAATTTTACGTTCACGAGCATTGTGACTCAACCTGTCGGCTGATTTATTCATTTATTCTTTCTTTTATTTTTTTCTTTTATTTTTTTTTGCTTGCTGTTCCTCAGTTCGACCACACGGCGTCTCTAATCGCCGTTTCCTTGAAACAACGTCATCGTACGCAATGTTGTTGCGTCCCAAACGTGCTCTTACCCCCTATATAAACTCACTACTGTAGGTAATGTTAATAGGGACCATGTAGTGCACTTGATTTCCAAAACCGTGATTGTGGATGAAACCTCAGTGAGTGTGTGACCAGAAAGGACGACAGTTTTGTTTTGCTTCTACACGAAAAAAAAAACCGTTTTATTTATTTTTTTATTTTTTTGTTTTTCTTCCAGTATACGTGCAGTTTACGTGTTTCGCGTTATGTCACATTCCATGGGCCCTATCTGGAGAGATAATGAATATGTTTTAATGTTAACATCAAGCTGTCAGATAACTCGTACCAACAAACAAGCAATGCGGAGTGAAATTTTTCATTAAATATAGATTTTCTGGTGATGTGGAAAAAGGGGAGATAGAATTTCACACCACTGTGCAGGTGAGTAAGTATCTCGGATACATTCTGTTGTATTTTCGTTGTTTAAAACCCTGGACTAGTCATTGTGCACTGTCACGGGATTTTTATTTGCTTTGTATGGAACGTGAACGTCTCGTGCTGCTCTTTTTTGTTTTATTAAATGCACTTGATCATCAGGGTGGATTCAGGAGCACATCTGTTATACTAATCTTGTACCAGAGCCTAGATCCATGTAGCAGTTTTAAATGATAACCTTGTGATTTGTAATTGTATGATTTCATTTATAGCGTTCAGCGTCTTACACTATCTCATTGTTAAAGTATGATGATGGTAAAAATAGTAAATAATTAACAACTGCACACAAAAAACTAAATATTGTTTGAAATTAATTTCTTTGGTTAAATAACTGAGCTGTGGTTCATTTTTGATATGTCCACAACTGCACCCTGTTACAGTGTTTACAGGAATAACACATGACACATTGCCTTATCAGGCAAATTATTAGGAACACCATTCTCACTGGGAAACATTTAGAGAGGCTTTTCTTTTGTAAAATGTTTGTTCACTGAGCTTCTGCTTCATGATTAGATACATCACGCAGGCAAATGTTTAGTCGAATAATTTCCCCATCCTGAAAAGAACTGGAAGCCCAAAAAATAGGCACTGGGAAACTTTTCTCATTTTTGTTGGGAAATAAGGAACATAGTCCACCACAAATCCCTTTATTTTTCTCGTCTTTCCAGTTAAACAGCATTTAGATCTTCAGTGATATCACTTGCAGATGTTTAGGATGAATAACAATAGAAATGTTTCTGTAGATCATAGACACATTGTCTGTATGTAAACTATGCCTTTGTTTAATGAAATGAGTTATGATTGTGAGGAGAACAAAATCTTGGTGGCTGTAGACTATTTTATTTTTGTCAGTGGCATTTCTGCATGCTGCTCCTCACCTGTGTATGCTTGTTGCGATTCCCATTTTTATCAACCAGGTGACATATGGAGTCGCCGCGTTGGGATTTGGCGACCCCTCTGTTTGGAATATGTTAATGCAAGCAAAAATTAATCATCAGTCATTACAGTAAAATTCTACCAATGCTGCAATTTTGGTACCATTCAATTTTTCTATTATTATTCAAAATATTAAGATATTAACTAGAATCTATGAGAATGTAAATCTCAACAGAATAACAACCTTATTAGCTTGGTATAACAAGATAATAACTCAAAATAATGATGTAACCTCTTGGTATAGTGAATTGTTATATCTATAATGAGACATATCTTCATGTATTAAGTAGAAAACAACAACTTTATTACCATTTCCATTTGCTGAGTGTTGAACTATGAATGAAATGTCTAATTATCTCCTGCTCTTCCATGAAATTCTCTCTGTCTTAAAGTGTTGCTAAAACTTTAACTTTGGTCTCTGTAACTTTTAACTCATTGGTCAATTATTACAGGATAGTATAGAATAAACAGGCGATACCTTCTTGTCCCAGACTAGGAGTCATATTTTTTTATGCAACACTTTTCTCATTTAAACAATACACATGATCTTCTCCCTTCTTCTATTTTTTATTTTTTTTGCAGTCATGCCGCTGACTCTGAGTTTATCCCCAGCCGCTGTGTGTCAGTGCTTCACGCTGGTGTCCCTCTGCACCTCCATCGCCGACCCGAACTGGATCCAAGTGCAGAACAGTACAGACACGAACCAGCTCATTTACGGAGTGGCTTTTACACTACACGCTGCACAGAACCTCTCCAACACCGGTAACACACACACTTCTCTTCTTTGATGTATTTGGTGGAATTAGTGTCATATTAGTTTTAGCACAAGTCTCACTATTCAGTGTCTGGGTTTTTCCTTACGTCATCTCAGGAAGTTTTTGGCAGTCTCCAGCTTGCTCATTAGAGACCTAAAATAGATCCAGGTAGCAGAAAATTGTGTAACTGTGAATTTTTTTGTTAGGAATTAGAAACAGTTCCAGTTTGGTGTATGATGAGAATTTGTTGTTTCAGCTCCATTAGGTGGAATGCATGGACTGGGCATGGATTTGCTCTACACACTCGCTGCTCTGTGCTACATCGCTGTTCTTCTCTCCAGCTCCTCCTTCTTAGCGGATTTCCTCGGTATCGGGTTCAATTTCCCCAGGCTGGTCTTGTCACTTCACATCTCCACAGGTGCTCATTTTACTTGAAGGCTTCTGGTACTTATGAGAAGCGTCTGTAAAATCTGGATTAAAGGGTCGGGACTCAGCGTCAGGTACGAGTCTGTTACATATCAGGCTTTAAGGCTGCGTTGATGATAAATGAATATCGTCAATAAAAATATTTCTAACTAGAAAATGCAAAACTGACCAAACATTCTCATGCGGGTCTGCATTTGGCTGTAAGGAATGAATCAACAACAGGGTGGTGTGATGCAGTCAAACCCCAGTATCATCCCAGACATGATTTATTCTCTGTGAACAGGATGTCATGATGTGTTTTATTCCTCTTGAACCACACCACTCTCTCTTCCTCTTTGTCTTTTGGAAGGTAAAATGTTATAAATGCAGCCTGTCTGGTTAGTCCCCAGTCTAGAATTTTCGTTCGGTTGCTCCCTGTTCGAGGTCGCCACAGTGAATCATGTGGTTTGCATATTAGATTTGGTGCAGGTTTTTATGCCAGATGCCCTTCCTGACGCAACCCTCCCATTTTTATTTGGGCTTGAGACCGGCACTGAGAGTTAACTCTTTAGTGGCTGGGTTCGGCCCTGTCTGGGAATCTAACATGGGCCACGGCAACGTCCCCTGTCTAGTTCCTTGTGTAGAGTATCAAACTATAATTAATATAAATACTGAGCATTAAAAAAAAAGCTTATAAGCAAATGGGTGTTCAGGGGGTTATTGTGACAGAATGCCAGGATTTGAGCTTATAAACATTACACTACAACCAGTTTCCTGTAAACAGCTTGTCCTGTAAACAGTCTACATTGCATGCTTCGTGAATTGTTTACTGCATATAGTTTTAATAATTAATTAAACCATTTAGAATCATTTGGATTGTTTCAAGTTATTTATTTATTCATTTATTTTTGTAAAAGCCACTAGGTATTAAATGCCTAAATCAGACATAGGTGTCCCATGAGGGTGTGTATTTGAGTGGCTTCTATGTGTGATTATAGGTGTCTAGAAGTGAATATTCTCTCTGGTCAGGGTATAAACAAATAAATTACATCTGTCTTGGTGTGCAGTGCGTCTCTACATTTCTGAAACTCTTCTCATGAACTCCAGTGTGTCGTTATACTCACGAGTCTGTCTTGCGTCTGTTTCCAGCCTTGATGTGCGTGGCGGTCCTGGCCGTGAGCGGGACATGTCTGTGGGTGATCCAGCAGAATGTGCAGAAAGGGAGAGTGGGTTGGGTTTGGAACACAGCCTCGTCTCCACCCAACGGACTGACCACCGCGCCTGGAGACAGCTTTTACATCGAGATTGTGGCTCTCATCTTCTCTCTCGTAGCTGCTGTCTTCAGCTTTCGCTGTCCTCCAGAGTCCATCCGTCTGCCACAGTTCTACTCGGTGGAGTCTGAGGAACAAGAGAGGCAGTGTCTCATCGCTGACCCGGGACCTGACTTAGACGAGTGGGACGACTGATTAGACTTCACCTATCAGACCGTGTGCTTTGTTATAGTGGCTAAGAACAGTGTGCAAAGCTAACTGCTGAATATGTTCAGTAGTTACTTTCCAGTTTTGGAAAGTCTGTTATTGTTGTTTTTAACAAAGAATAACCAGGATCTTTTTAAACATTTAAATGAGGTCTCCTTATTACTGCTAAACCTGAAACATCACAACAGACCAAACACGTAATCAAACCGTTGACAGACTCCTGAATCTAATCTGTTTATTTCATAAGCTTAAAATACGGCGGGCTTGTTATAAGAAAATAATCAGTGATGAAAAGTTACTGTTACCCTCACAGAGTTGTTTTTACTGTAACAGATTGTCCTGAGGTGTTTTATTCCTCTTATACCACACAGGAAATCATTCGTTTTATCCATTTGTAGTTAAATTTAATGCTGTGGAATGGAAGAGTCTTAAAAACAAATTACTCTTAGTCTCTCTCTCTCCTTCTCTCTCTCTCTCTCTCTCTCTCTCTCTCTCAGGTAATAAGACTTGCCATGTAACCAATGTACTCTGTGCTACCGACTCTCTGCATCCGTGAACTTAAAGCCACAGCTGCATATTTTACAGTTTTCAAACTACTGACGCTTCCATAAACATTCAATGAACGCTTACAAAAGTTTTACAAAACTATTCAGCTGTGAACCCATGACTAGGGAAACGATATCAAGCACATTAATCCAAACCTGTTCAGAAATTTATACAACACGTTCTGACCAATCAGAATCCAGAATTCAACATATTACTGTTATTAATCAGTCGAGCTTTCTAAGGGAGGTAATGTCACGGATTTATGAATTACCAGAAGAACATGGTACAACCTTCGGAAGCCATTCTTCTGTCTGAAAGCAGCAGGAAACTCTCAGTGCCTTAAACTCTGTGGCAGACTGCTGATCAGGATTATGAGAGGCCAGAAAATTAATGATGTTTTATAGAAGTAGCATCGAGGATAAAAAATATTGTTGTAATAATACTAATATAATACCTGGGTGTAACATTTGGTATCATTTCAGTGTATACTGGTAGCATACGAAGTTGATAATTTTCCAATGAAAGCATGTCTCGGGTTGTTTTCGTCTCCTTATAACCACACCGGTTTGTCAGCATCTACAATTTTTCTTTTGATATGAATGACGTCTTATTTATAATTATTGTATATAAGAGTTGTAGTTATATTGCTGCACATCTGTGAGACAAGATGGTTCTTGTTATCACTTAGATTATAGCAGCTGTAAATATTTTTAAATCGTTCCATTGTCAATCTCACGTTTTTTTTCCTCTCTCTGAATTTAATAAGATAAAAAAGAACAAGAAATCAGAAAGGATTCTATACTGAAAACGCTCGCTTGATCAAGCTCATGATCATATACGTATATAGTATTTATATCAGAAACGATGGGGCAGTGGTAGCTCAGGCAGTTAATGCTCTGGGTTGTTGATTGGAGAATCAGGGTTCGAGCCCCAGCACTGCCAATCTGACACTCCAGTGGTGCTGTATCATGTCTGACCCTGTGCTCTGACCCCAAACTTCAAAGTTGGGATATGTGAAGAAAGAATTTCACTGTGCTGTTATAGAGATGTGACAAAATAAAGGCTTCTATACATTCTCAGTAGGTACGTGACAGTTATATGTATAATTTAAGTTGCATTACAAAGGACTTATAATAAAATCCGGAACCGGAATGTTCTATAAACGTTTACGACGCAAGATGGCGTTTTGTCGTGTGAATTTTAAACTATTGGACTAACAGATCTCATACCGAATTGAGACCCGAGTGCTCATTTTCTCAGGGAGAAATTATTCTCTCAAGTCTAGACAGAAAAGTATTTTGAGGGGGAAAATCAGTATTGGCGTTACAACTTCGTCCAAAATTAGACATATTTTTGGCGTCTGAGAGGTGAAATATAATAAAGAGTCAAGAAACCCGAGGACAGAAGTTCATGAATGTTCGTGAGGACGTTCAGAACGTTAGCTACGTGTTGAAACTCACTTCCTGTTTCTTGCCCATGGCAAAGCGTATGTTACTTTTATTATGTGGTTGCAATGGACAAAAAAGTGTTTAATATAGCGATAATAAAATATATTATTTATTGAATTAATACATGTGTATGTATGTTTGTATGTATTGACATTTCATAACCTATAAAACAAAATTAAACAAAGACTGTTGTTTAAGTTTTCTTACTCTAATTGTAAGAATTAATTATTACAGGTCTGGAAATGCTTTCAAACATTACAAACTGACTCTCTCTCTCTCTCTCTCTCTCTCTCTCCACCCTCAGTCATATGACAGCAGCTTGTGCTCCAGTTGGATGGAGACCATCGCCATAGTAACCTTGACAAATCGTTGATGTCACCAGTGAATTTGTGAATGAAGAGAGAAAAGCGAGAAAGCAGAGCAGGAGTGTGTGATAACCTGTTCTGTGTCGAACGGTGCAAAAAAAAATTAAAAGGTTAAATGTTTGTATGCTGTTACCTATATTATTCACTGGGATTTGTTTTCATGATGTGTGTGTGTGTGTGTGTGTGTGTGTGTGTGTGTGTGTGTGAGAGAGAGAGAGAGAGAGAGAGAGAGAAGCCAAACACAGCTGAAATCACAGCTCACTGATATGGTGTTTGGATGTTGAATAGCCACCAAACACCACATGGATAAAGAAGACATGTAGACAGTATGAAATACTGACATGGAAAAAACATCTGAGTGTTGTTGTACTGTGTCATATAGCCAGAGCTACTCTCTGTTCCTCCTCAGATGATAATTTTTGATAATGTGTGTGTGTGTGTGTGTGTGTGTGAGAGAGAGAGAGAGAGAGAGAGAGAGAAAGGAAGCTTTATAGAGTTGGATCGTGACCACATACCGTACCGGAGCTCCTCTCTCGGCACCCTGTCATACGCCTTCTCTAAATCCACTTCCTTTCTTATCCTAACTTACTCTTTCCCATAGCTTCATTGTGTGGCTCATCAGCTAAAGTCAATTCACTGGAACTAAAAGGCCTAACCCTGCTCCAGCATGACAATGCCACTGTGCACAAAGCGAGCTCCAAGACACAGAAGACATGGTTTGCCCTCAGCCCTACTGAACATCTTTAGGATGAACCGGATTACCAAATGCATGACAGCCTTCTTCTCTCAGTATGAATCATTCTTGACAAAAAAAAGGTTCATATAAGTTGTGTTATTATTGTCCTAATACTGTTCCAACCTTTTGGGTCAAAGTAAGTGAAATGAAGCAGCCTGAAGTCATTGTGAGGGTATTTAAAGTGTATCTGACTGACAAGTATTCACGTGCCTGTAGTATAGACTACCAAATCTACAGGAACTTTATGGTATATCTCGTATATATAATTACTGTTGAAATTAAGACTGCACTATATAGGAGTAGGCATAGGCTAGCAAAATTAACACGCAAGCGTATTAGGAACCATGGGTTGAAGGGGGCGGATCCGTCGTCCTCCAAAAGGGGGAGGGGCGTCGGTGGGTGTGTGTGACACAGCTGACGCTCTAGAGCCTATACCTCCATCACCTCATCATCCTCCAGCTCCTGTGTGTGAGGGTGTGCGCGCGCCTGCGTGCGGTGCGTGCGCGTGTGTGTGTGTGTGTGTGCGTGAGAGAGAGAGAGAGAGAGAGTGCGCGTACACACCGCGCTTTTTTCCTTTCCGTTTTCTCCCCCCGCCCCCTACCCTTTACCGTTTCCCCAGGAATCTGCGGAACCTAACCTAGCGGCGGCGGGAGAGTCGCGCGCTCACGGACATCGGTAGAAGAGGAAGAGGAAGAGGAGTCGCGCGACCAGTAAGTACCTGCGGCTCTCTCAGCCTCCTTCGGTGCCCTAAATACCTACAAAAAAAGATGAGAATGTTGCTTTACCGGCTGCATTTTGGTTTAACGGGAGGTGCGCGCGCGACAGAGAGACATAGATTTAGAGAAAGATTCCACGGTTTTATTACGGTTGCTTATTTGATTGAGAGGAAAGACGACAGGATTTTATATGATGGTGAACACGGAAAGGGTGGGAGTAGGAGGGGGGGTCCAGGGTGAAGAAAAGCAGCGTATAACGCATTTTGGTATTTTCCCCCCCTTTTTTTTGCTTGACCAAAACGCGTTATGTAATTATGCAACGCGTAAAGAAGACGAACAGGGAATAAAAACAGCGCGAGCTGGCTCGTGTATCATCCGTAGTGGGTCTTTCCATTGTGCTCTCAGGATGTAGAGCAGATTTCTGAAAGACAACATAACAACCACCTCACCTGATCTATCTCTGCATGTGTCTCATTGCTAGGCCTGTAAATCCTTTGTAAGGTGCTGTGTGATGTGTGCACTGACATGCGCTGACAAAACGCTGCACGTTTGCAAATGCACACACACATATTTATATACGTGTGTGCGTGGATGTCATAAAGGTTCATGTGTTGGATACGTCTGTATCTGTGATGGACTCGGAGCACGAGCGCGGCACGCAGGAGGGCCTGGAGAGGAATAAAGCTGAGCAATACGGCACAGCAGCTACTCTGGTCTCTAGATGCAGACCAAACCATCTCACGATCACAACCACCACAAACTGCATCCATCTGTGATCATTCATACATCACCGATGCTTCAGTAAAGAACGTGAAGAACATGTTCTTCTGCAACGTCTGATGTCCACCAGTACTTGTGTATCGCAAGCATCATCATCATCATCATCATCATCATCATCATCATCATCATCACAGTGTCTTAGACTATCCGGAGGTGGGAATTATCGAGGTGTGTGTGTGCGTGTGTGTGCATGGGAGTGATGATGTAATGCGTGTGAGTGAGCGACTGTAGCAGAGCGAGGGAGAGAGAGACAGAGAGAGGTAGTGGAGGCACGTGCCACTGCCACTCCAACTCAGGACCCCTGCTGGATAAACGAGGATACTGCACTCAGAAACGACCACTTCCTAAGATGGCACATGCACTGTAATAACCTCAGTGTAGGTTATCAGGTGATATAGCAGTAACTTGTGTTTGAGCGTGTGTGCGTGCTCGCATTCTTATGTATTAGTCACATTTTTGTTGCCTGTTTTATAGAAATTTCAATGCACATCATTACATACCCTGAGCAATAGACAATAGACATTTTATATTCTGTTCTATTATTCCATTATGGTAGACATGAATCTTCCTGGTTGACATATTTCTCAGATGTGATTTTAGACGTCAGGTGTCGCATTGGACATTGTTATTGCAAGCGCAGTTATCTAGAAAAAAAATATGTTAACAGTTTTAATTAAACTCTAAGTTAGGAGCAAAATAAATCATCATATTAATAAGAATCGAGGGTAGAATTAGTGAAGACGTTGGTGCAGACATTGCACTTATAGTTTCATAACACAATGCAGCTATACAACAATTACAGCAGAGAATCAACTCAGCTAGTCAGTGATCTACGACATGATGAGTGTGATGGTGTTGATGGTGTTAGTATGAAAACAGAAGCATTGCAAGCTGATCTGGCTTGTGCACAAATAAGGAGGTGAGAAATCACTGCTGCATCGTTTGCTACATAAATGTTGCTGGCTCCATTATTACCAAGAAATCGAACCAGCATTCTGGGTAATGTAAGAAACCAAGTCACTGAAATGTTTTGCATAATATACACAAAAGATCACATGTTAATGATAAAAGTTGATATGGAAGCCTGTTTTGTGCCTGAATATAGTTAGCCTGTGCCTTAATAAAGCTCAGTCAGGTTTGTCAGCATGCCTTAAAATCCCAGTTATTTATTCACTTATGTTATTTAAAGGGCATTATTCATAACTACACTGACGCTAATATGAGAGGCAGAAATGTCTGGACCCTGGGAAATTGAAACATGCTTTTGCCTTGATATGCTTTTTTCTTGATGAATCATGAAAGCATGAAAGAAGTTAGGTGAAGGGTTATTATCCTGAAAATGCAACCCTGACTGGTGTAGATAAACATATTTATCATATTAAGAGAAAATCAGTACATACATTTGCATATAATATTCTGTATCGGAAGGTGTTATACAGTCTCACAAGCCAAACCACTGACTTTCACTAGAAAATCTGATTAAATGTAAATAAGCTATAATGTGGGAATACTGTTAAAATATCTTTCTACAAAAAAGCCTGTGTCACAGAATTAAACATGTTATGTGCATGGAAGTGTACAGATTCTGAAGCTTGTGGCCAGAAAAGTGCAAAAGATGTCAGGATGAGGCTAGCTGCTGATCTTTGATTGTCTTTGGTTTCACAGTTTTATTTGAGAGATTGCACATCTCATGTCTAAACTAAATCCAAGTTACAGAACAGAACATTTAGTTAGCCAAAAGGTTGCCAAAGTATGCCATGTCATTTCCTCATCCTGATCATATCTCTGTTTTTAAACACTATTCTGTTTACATAGTGCAGTTTTTAACAGTAGTATTATAACAGTTTAAGAATTTTTCCTTTCAGATTTATTGAATTTATTTGTGCTCATTATATTGTAATGACAGTGAAGAATGTTCCCAAAAGGCACGAAAGGCAAGAAAAAAAATGCAACGTCCTGTATTTATGTTATATTTTAATGTTATCTCACACAATCTGTACTGTCTCTCACACTCAAGTTCAAAATCACATGAATAAAAGCTACAATGCCAAATTGATAGCAGGATATTTGATGCATCACCAAGTTCACCCTCTTGCATTTTTTCCATTTGTGCAGTGTGCGTACCTGCGGCCCAGCCTGGCTGCCCCACCTGTCCCGGCCCTTTGGCACCGTGGCCGGCTGAGTGAGGGGCTCTGAGCTCCTGTTATGGGCAGCGTGGGCAGTGGAGCCTCCAGCCAGCGGGCCATCACCATGCGAAGTGTGGGCACACGGACCACCCCAAACGGGCCCCTGGCGCCCGCGCTGCCCCCAAACTCTGTCCGCCGGCGCCTGGATGACCGCAGCTTCAGCGCTGACCGTCTGCCGGCACCAGCCACCAAGACAGCAGGCGTCACTGCCAATGAGCACTCAGAGCGTGCAGCTGCTTCTCACAATGCTAATCGGCAGCACACCGTCAATGGTGAGCGGCTACTCTCAAATGCTTCTTTTTCCAATGGTCCTGTGAGGAGGGAACCAGGGCACAGGCGAGGCGAGAGCCTGGATCTGTGTGGGAACAGCATAGTGCTCAACAACAACAACAATGAAATCAAGAACAGCAGCCATCAAGCACTAGCGCAGCAGCAGCAGCACAAGGACAAGGGCAAAACTAAGACGGACAACCACAACCCTCCCAACATCATGCCCATCTCTGGAAAGCTGGAGCAAGCACAGGTACAGCACGGCCTGAGCACCGAGGGGAAGGTATTTCATTTTGGTGACATATCTGTTGTGGTTTAAGTCCATTTTTTTTGTCACTCTTTCTGCATACATGTATAAAATACAGTTTAGTATACACACAAGTACTTAGAAATACACACTGGAAACTAGCTTATGATGTTATAAAGTGAAGAGCATTGAGAAAATATTTAGTGATTCTTCTACAATTTTCCCACAAACTTACTTAAATATAAGTAAGTTTGTCTGAAAATATACTCAAATTAAAGCAACAGTAAAATGTAACATGGCACAATCCACATGTCTTTCTGCTGGTAGCTTGCAGTAAAATTTTCTAACCAGAACACCAAATCCCAAAGTCATACAGTGAGCAACTTTATGTAGGAACACTTTTCATTCCATTTGTAAGTATCCAGCATTTCCACAAATTACCACTACTTGATGCTTGGTAGACAATCATTTTGTCAAAACACATGTGTTGTGTATTGTGTGTCTGTCTAATTTATACATTATGTACATAAACAAATACAACAGGAATTATTTTTCTATTTTAGGATCCAGATGCACTGGTCCGTCCCTCAGCCTTCAAGCCTGTGGTGCCCAAGAGCTTTCATTCCATGCAAAACTTGGTGTGCCCCCTTCAGGCCAGTGTGGGTGCAGGCGGAGGCACATCGGGCAGTGGCGCAGGTGAGAGAGGTGGACAGGGAACCTCGGGAATTCGCCCAGATGATGAAACCCCTAACAACCGAGGAACACACTCTGGTGGAGGTATCCGAGCCGGCCAGGGTAGCCTGTCTGATTCTGGCAGAAATTCTCTTACCAGTCTGCCCACATATGCAGGTACAGGCTCAGGCTATGGCCCTCCACCAGCCCTTGGACCCCTCAGTGCCTCCACCAGCCACATCAACCGCCTGGGAACTGCAACAGCTGGTCTGGACAAGCCAGATAAACCAGGCTACCAGAATGGGCTGAGTGCTTCTGACAGCGGTCACTCATCTTCGGGCAAGAGCTCGTCGTCTTATCAGCGCCTCAGCCACTTGAGTGATGCACCGGCGCCCTTGCGGCCATCGCCATCCTCCGATGACGTCATTCGTGACCTGGAGGACCGCTTGTGGGAGCGAGAGCAAGAGGTGAGGATGAAGGTATTTTATCATAGCTCAGCTTGTTGAAATTAAATTCCATGTGCACATTCCTGCGCTGAATATGCTTTGTCAAATTCCTCATTCCCAGGTGCTCCATATGCGACGGAACCTGGATCAGAGTGAAGCGGCAATTGTGCAGGTGTTCGAGGAGAAGCAGCGGGTGTGGGAACGTGAAATGGAGGAACTGAGGCAGAACTATGCTGGGCGACTGCAGCAGGTGACCCGACGTGCCCAGCGTTCACAGCAGGCCCTGCAGGCCCAGATCAGCCGCCTTCAGCAGGACAAGCGCAGGCTTCAGGATGAGATGACGCTGCTACTGGCCCAGCGTGAGGAACTAGAGAAGAAGTGCCTGGACTATCGGAAGGAGCAGGCTGACCTCTTGCCCAAGCTGGAGGAGACCAAGTGGGAGGTGAGAGGATAGACAGTGAAATACTTTGGTCACTTACTGCAAATACAATCTGTCAGACAAGACAATGTAAATTTGTTAAAACAGTTATGACTGATCACCTACATTTGAGATTCTGAGAAGATATTTTGCAAACCTTATTGGTGGCCAAACTATTTATTCAATTAACAAGATTTTAAGGCTACTTCAAATTCTAAATTGGCCATAATAGACTGGAATATAACTTTTTGTTTAGTTTTGTCGTTGTCAGAAGAGGACTACAGGATCTTTCATATAAAATTTAAAATCTAGGTAATAATTTTGTGATGTTAGCATAAATGCTAGCTGTTAAGCTGTTAACTGATGGTAGTTGAATCTCTAATGTAATGTTCATATAAAATGTCTAATGCACAGGTGTCAAACTCAGTTCCTGGAGGGCCAGAGCCCTGCAAAGTTTAGTTCCAACCCTGCTCCAACACACATAGT
>JAOTRN010000030.1:2289691-2300359 GCA_028566695.1 Bagroides melapterus
TGTGTTTAATTAGGGTTGCATCTAAACTCTGCAGGGCTCTGGCCCTCCAGGAACTGAGTTTGACACCCCTGGTCTAATGTCTTACTCTTTCTTTATTTACAGTTTATCATGTTTTTTTAACGTCCAAAATGTTTCAAAATCATCTCTGACAAGCCTGAACCTTTATATTAAACCAGTAATCTAGTCAGGAGTCTGGTACATTTCATCAAAGATCCCATTTATAACATTTCATGCATGTTGGTTCCCATTTTTCCATGAACTTGCTTTGGAAAGTTCAAGGTGTCACAGTGTTTGTTTTCCCACTGAAAGCATGAAGGGCCAATCAGATTGAGGTCTTCAAGATCCTAAAGGGTGTGGCAAGAAAAGTGCAGAAAAGATTTCCAATGCTCTGTATTATGTTGACACAGTGTCTGATGCTGAGACTCCCAATTAGCTAACCCACCAGACCAGTTTAACGAGTTGCCCAAGGACTGATCTGGTCTGATCCATTTTTAATGGCCCACTTGAGGTTCTCAGTTGATTAGCAACCTCTCTCTAACCTCTCTGGTGTTACCAAGTGGCTTTTAGTGGCATGGCTAGCATACTCCATGTGCTTCTTTCTCCCCATTTAGTCCCCTTTAACTAAAATTGAGCAGCCGTGACCTGGAGCGCACCCGTATGGCCATCATTCGCTCTGCTTGCTCTCCAGGTGTGTCAGAAGGCAGGTGAGATCTCCTTGCTGAAACAACAGCTGAGGGAGAGCCAGGGCGAGGTGACCCAGCGTGCCGGAGAGATGGTGGCCCTGAGGAATCAGCTGAAGGAGCTGAATGCCCAGCTGAGGGAACGAGAGCAGGCCGAGATCAGCCTGAAGGAGTCCTTCTGCACCAAGACGCTGGAGCTGGAGCGCTGCGAGGCAGAACTGCAGGCCATGCTGGCCGAGGTGCTGACTTAACCCAAACCCAGCCCTTAGAAGGGCTCTGTCTGAATAACCATTATAATAAAAACTGTATTTATTTAAAGTATATCATGCATCAGAGCATAAATATGAGACAGTGGATGGGGAGAGAGGGATTCGGTCAGTGCTTGTTATATCAGTTTTGTTATCATTTTATAACATCTTTTGCTTTAGTCCTAGGTTACATTGTAGAGAAGTGTTTCCTAGTCTTGCTCCTAAAATGTTAGTAGCTAGGACAGCTATAGGGATTGCTACAATGACAAGAAATGTATTCATACCATAGCCATTTACATCACTACACAACTCTAACATACACCAACCATTCTACAATTTTTTTGTTGACTATGAAAAAAATAGACAAATAAAATACATTAAATTCAGTAAGAAGCAGATGGTTTAATTAGTCAACTTAGCCAATGTCTATTTATATCCTCTGCTATACTATAATATACTCTAAATTCTATTCTATCATGTGTGAAAAGCTACCTGATGTACCAAGAAAATCAAACTGGTGTTTGTTGCTCCAGTATCTGATCCCATGTGCTATTTTTAACTGCCAAAGTATAAAGTATTTAACCAGATAATGAAACAGTTAGTTACTGGGGTCATTGTATTTTGTATAGGAAAATTTGTATCATTTTTTCTGATCACTGTGTTCAAATATCTGTAGACTGTCTGTAGAGTCAGGTAACTAAGTGAACTCATAGCTTAGCCATTTTACTCAATGTTTTCTCCTCCTACTTTTCCCCGACCTTTCAGGTGACTGTCCTGAGAGACAAGTTGAGTGCGTTTGAGACAGAAGTAGCTGGGCTGAAGAAAGCCTTGAGTGAGCTTAGCAGCACCGCTGGCAGTCGTACCCCGGAGTCTGGCTTAGCCGACATGGGTCAGATGGTGCTGTCTCGGAGTCGGGAACGCCTCCTCTCGCCCCTGAGCCCCCCGGAGACACCAACCTCTTTGCCCCCTCTTTCATCACTGCCCTCTGTGCCATCGTTGCCCCCTGTACCCTCGCTCCCCCCTTTGCCAGCACTGCCTGCCCCGGACCCACTGCTCAACCTGCAGAGCGATGATTCCAAGGTGCAGCGGCAAGAAGCAGGCGACTTGCGGCGTCAGCTGGAGCTACTTCAAGGGGAGCTGCGTCTGGAGCGGCAGCAGCGCGAGCGCCAGGCACTCACCTTCGCCCACGAACGCCAAACCTGGCAGGGAGAAAAAGAGCGTGTGCTCAAGTACCAGGCACAGCTGCAGCTCAGCTACGTAGAGATGCTGCAGAAGAACCAGGCACTGGAGGAGCGTGTCGACCAGCTCGGAGCCCAGCTGGCCACTCCCATCCTGGTAGCGCCAGCAACATCGGCTTCACCACCACCCACTGCAAGTCTTGATGTACCCACAACGCCACCTGTGGCTGTGTCAGTCACCTCCCCAACTCCCCCTGTCGAGGAGAAGAAGGTGCCCACCCTGCACCAGCTGGCACCCCCATGGCCCGTTCCCACTCGTCTGGAGAGGATCGAGTCGACCGAGATATGATGCCAGTAAATGTGACCTCTTTGATGCAGTATAAAAAAAAGAAACACTTAGAGCACCAGTTACAATAGCGTTAAGTACAAACCCTCCTGAAACAAAAACGTCATGTCTGTAACTTCTGAGGACAGTCCAAGGATGCCCTGCTGAGTGAGGCAGACCTCAGGGTTGAGGGGTGCAAGTTGCTAAGTAATATGTTTGTGTGGCCTTATGACTGACCAAGGGAAAGCTCTGGATCCTAAAAGGTGTTGGTTTGGGTCGTGGGGTGTAGGAAGAGCTGGCCCTGAGTCTGTAGCCAAGAGGAACGGGAGTAGATCTAACACTCAGGGGATAAGGGATCAGGCATTAATAATACAGATTTAAGGCTAGACTGTTGTATGCTAGCTCTCAATGCACGGTTCACGATAACAAATGTGTCACGATATAAATCTAGGTCAACAGCTCTCAAGTTAAACTTCAAAAATAACACTGATACTATTTAAAGGTGCAGTTTGATAACGTATAAATCACTATAACAACAATTAATGTGAATTTCAGTATTTGCCTTGCAGGAGCTGTGGTTAGTTTCTTCGGTTTGGTTTCAATTTTACTGGCCTGGCAAGGTTTTATTTCCTTGAGCTGGAACAGATCTACCAACCTCCAACCCCTATCCCTTTCACATTACAGACAGGAACCACAAAGCTAAACAAATTACAAACTGCTCCTTTAAATAAGATTTCTCCAAACCGTACAGCAAACAAGAAAAGAACAATTATATAGAATAGCATCCATATTAGATGAAAAGACTCTTTTTTTTTCAAATCTTAATTTGAAGCTACAGGAAGTGACATGATCCACTTCTTGTCTATGGTGCTTGTCCATACCACACCAGTGTGTGTTTTGTTTTTTGATTTTTTGTTTTTTTTTTTCCAAAAATCAAGGACCAAATATTTAGGAGGCGTTGCTGGTCTCGAGTTCCCTCATAGTGGACATAGTTGCGGTAGTGATAACCAGTGGACTCCAAGACCTGGTGTGTTGTATAGGAGCGTGCCTCAACCCTCCTGCTCTGATAGCGAAAGCAGCGGCGGAGGACCGACACATGGTCATTCGATACGAAAGCGTATTACCAGAACATTTCTGCTTTTCACCTTTGTATTCCATGTTTCCAAAACGATGTAGAATATATTAGAGAGCGAGCGAGAGGTATTAAAAAAAACAACAACAAAAAAAAAAACAAATAGTTTAATGCACTTTGCTTTGGTCTCAGACAATGTTTCTTTTTAAGAGAGGTGTTTGGTTTATGAAGCTGCTAGTTAGAGGAGGAGTCAGCGGCTGAGCCAAAAAAAAAATAATTTAAAGATAAAAAGTGCTAAGAAGGCAATTAGGACAGCGCGTGGTTGGAGAACGGCACACTTCTGAAGCACGGCCCATCAACCGCTTATGAACTACTGAGTCTGTTTAAGTGGGACCTTACCTTCTTCCAAAAAATTAATATGTGTCAATGTATACTTTCTGAAAGTATCATTTAGAATATTTGACTTTAAAAAAATATAAATATATATATAATATGCAGTAGATTGAAGTGATGTTTTGAAGTAAGTACACCGTGTACACAGGCTTTGTTGCCATATAAAGTGAGTGGGATCTAAAGACTGAAATGTGACTCGTGTGCTGGCGAGGGGGAGTAGGTAGGCAGGTAGTGCGAGTGTGTAGTGTGGATTCAGGTGGTTTAGATTTATTTACAAGAAGAAGATGGAGGTGGAAAAGTGGTAGCATTAAATAAATAAAAAAAAAACAAAAAAAAAACACCTTTTGTCACAAAGCCATCATCCTAAAGCAGAGCATTTGACGATCATTGATCCAACAAATTATTTTAGTTTATTCTTTTATTATTGAATGGTCACTAATTCACATTTTTGTTGCACACTACACATGTTCTTGCTGTTAATGGCAAGATTGCTACTATAATTGTTTTTTTTTTTGGTTATAATTCTTGAGCTTGAGTAAATGAGTTCATCTGCAAATGAAATCACTCAGGAATCACTTTTTGGGGCCAAAATAGCAAAAAGGGGCACAGTGAAAGATTTTAGGGTATTGATATTAATGAAGACATCATTGGCTTTATCTGCTCCTTATAACAGAGTATATCTGATTTATATCCGATTAGGCTTGTGCTAATAATGTGCAATAAACATGATGGTGTCACAATGGGACGTTTGATCAGTTGTGTAATGGGTGGGTTAATATGGCAAAATATCTTATATCTATACTACAATATAAGTATACTTCTAATTATTTAGGTTTTAACAAAATAATATCTGAATCTAGAATCTGAATTTGTAAATCTGGTGTTTAAATGCAATGGAATTACTGCACATTTTAAACTTAAATTCTTACCAACACAACAAATAAAAAAAACAATGTAAACTGAAAGAAAACAGAAAAGCCAAATTCTCAAATTTTTTTATTATTTTAAAAATTAATTTGGGTAAATTGAAATTTTTATTCGACCTTGCAGCCGTAAATAAACATAAAATCAAATTTTCAAAATTTAAATCCAGTCATCAGTACATAAACTTCAGGGTACCATTTTTAACCAACAGAAACTTGAATATTCATCAGACAAAAGCAAACATACAAAACGATTCCAGTCAATCTTGAGAAATGATAAATGTTGTAAAAGTTCTGATGATACTTTGGTTAAAGGATATTGCAATTTATTTGTCATTTATTTTAAAGAAATTAAGATCAAGTATTGCAGAATCAATATCAGATGGTCCTTTGGCTCAGCTTTAAAGCCATAACGATACATAATCTTTGTGAAATTTGATATAATACCACCCGATACTGATCGGATCAGACAATTTGAAAGGATGTTATAAAAGTGTTTCATTGGTAGTTATCCTCTATGTTGATGCTTGTTCAGTGGAAATATTGAACATGATTGCAGGCTGATATCCATCAGCACCATGCAAACAACAACAACAACAACAACAACAACAATAATAATAATAATAATAATAATACGGTTGTAATAAGATTGAAGAAAAATCTCTTGATTATTAACAAAATATTATCAGCACATGCCTAATTTAATTTAATCAAATATTTGTAAAAAACTACACTGCTCTAATATTTTTTCCCATATACAATTCTAATCGTTTTTTTATGTGAGCAAATTTGTGAGTTTATTTATTTATTAGCTTTATGACACTGGGTGTTAAGCGAGACATAATCTACAAAGCTTTAGACGGACACCACCCCTCTACTGTCTTTGGCCACATTTGCTGCTATGTAATTCTGTTGTGTCCTGCTGTGTTCTTGGTAGAGACAAAGGGGCAGTCGACTGCATGTAAATATCATTGTTATTTATGTGTACATATCTATTCTATCCAAATATACCGAGCTATTGCGTGTGAATACTTTTGTGAATTAATGAGACTGAAATGTCAGCTTTTATTTTTCAAACTATCAATATAGGAATATAATATAATATATTAAAATCTTTACAAAAAAAATAAGAAAAAAGTTCAATCGGCTATTACGTGTTATAAGAAGGGAAGACAATGAAAGCCCCTGGTGTCTATTTTCCCCTGTCTCGAAAATATTTCTCGAAATGTTTGAAAGGGAGGACAAATTGTTGCAAACTGTTTTCATTCTGATTTTTTTTTATGCTTCAGAAATCGCTTGGGAAAAAAAGAGCATATCTTAGCAAATATGAATTCAATTAATAAAGATGTGAATAAAAATGAATGATATAAGTATGAGGGGTTTTTTTGCATTCTGTTTCCGAGGGTACGACATGACCACGAGACACGATAAATCAAATTCAATTCAGATAAACACTCGGGGGTGAGTTGCACCAACAAAGATTAGATTCAAAAGTTTTGTTTTATTTTATTTTCATTTATGTTGTAATGCTTACTTTTAATCATGGCTTAACAGCGATTAAATCTCTCATTAAAACTCTGACCTGGGATTAATTCTTTGTACAGCTGAGATTGTACCCTGGTTACTACACAGCACAATATGTTCTGCAGATTTTTCTTAAAAGCATAAAGGTGAAAATCCAGCTCATGAAATATCAATTTTTTCACATAGACTGTAATGTATACATCATAAAATACACTCGGTAAATAATTATATACAGCATATGGATTCATCCTAAAGAGTAAAGAATGACCATAATACATCATTTTTGGAAAATAAGGCCAATGGCAATAATGAGATTAATCATTAGAAACCATATTCACCACTTTAATATTATAAATATTATTTTTAGGGACAATTTTATTTCTGTGATCTAACACCTGCCATAAAGTGGGATCCGGGGATTTAGGGAATTAGGGATCAGGGAAGCGTATTCTGTGATTTTTCACATTTTGTTTTGAGTTGGAATCACACACACTATTACCGAAGCTATTGCACATCTGAATAATGTTTATTACAATCTTATGAATGGAAAGATAGAAATGGAAATGAAAAAACCTCGCTGACTTCAATAAATAGGTCAATGTTATAGTACACATTTAATGAATGTGCCCAATGTTTATTAAACATAAAAACAGGTTCTGTAGAACAGTTACAGGGATCTCTGGGTGCAATAAAATCCCACTTCAGATACAAGACATTGTTAGTGGTCTACGGGATTTATCTACATTAGATTAAAATCGTGTTAATGTAATGGCTTGAAATCAAACACACTAATATATCAGCGTTTTTAAACTAACTACATCTAAATAACAACGACGATGATGATGATCTGACGTCACCACATATTATATCCAGAAAATAAAATATCATAAATTATCATTATTGTTATTTTATTATTATTTATTATTTATTTATTATTATTATTATTATTTCTGGGTGCAGAACCTAGTGAAGTATTATTATTTAAAACACTTTTACAGCTCGCTTTTATGATATTTGTAGTAATATTTTATCTATGATTGTAAGCCGTTCAAATTTAAAAGCATTACAAAACCGTAAACATAAATAAATATCTGATTTGCAGTAAAAGCGAACATTTACCTCTTACATTATCCTTATGTCCAATATCACCCACCGTAGCACGTGTCACGTGACGTCTCGTCTCACGCATGGAGGCGCACATGTAGCGCGAGCTGACCTCGTAAAATGGATTTGTGTTCTGTTGTGCGCGAGATACTTTAATAGATTGCGACATACATGCTTAGTAAGTATATTTGTGTCTATATGTTTACGATGATTAGCAGAAGAAATGATGACACGGCAATAGATAATTAAACAGTAGGCACCGGGGAACAAGGTTAACTGACATCGTCTGTTGCGGATGTGAGTTGTATGTGGTATTTTAATGACAGAAGCAGTAGCTGAGCTTTGATTAAAAATGAGAAGACAAGTATGGTCTTCCAAAACCAGTGCCGGTCTTCCAAACTTAATATTTATTTAAAATAAGCATGTCCTTTAGCATTTTATAAGACATACATTATTGAAAATTATGCATAACTAAAATACTCTAAAATATTGTTGTGGCTGGTATAAAGATTATGAATAAACATTGTTTCACTCTTCTCCTTTAGAATTTGATGTCTGCACGGGCACTGTGGCGTCGAGCAGCTACGCTGCGTGCATTCACCCAGTCACTGTGTGGGCCAGTGCATAGAACTCAGCACGTCTCCTCAGTGGGGAAATATGGAAATGTACAACAGGAGGAAAAGTCACAAACCGTGCAACAGCCACAGAGCACAGAAAATGTTGAGGGGTGCTTGTTGGTGTACAATCCCTCTGCTTACTACCAGTCCAGAGCAGAGAGTTCTGCCATCCAGAAAGATTCAGAGAGAGAAGAGGAAACTACTCAGCCTGTTCAAAGTGCTGGGTTCAGACAGCAAAGTAATCACAATATGATTGGTTCCTCACGCAACTTATCCATCTCAAAAAATGCCCAGCTTGGTTTTGCTTTTAATAAAGACACCGCTGACAAAGGGTGTAAATTTGATCCTCCTAAAGATAAGGTCTCCATGTATATAAAAAGGGATACACGTGCCTTTCAGAGGTGCAGGCCTGAGTACAGCATGATGACCCATGACATGTCTCAGCGTCCACCTGCTATTCAGATCAAAGATGGCTTGTTACTGCTTCATAAAGCTGCCTTGATTAAAAATATTGACGCCTCAAATGTAGCTCATTTTATTTGTGAACTTGGCCGCTTGGAACCTGAACAGACTGTGATCGTCAGAGGCAACATGCGGTTCTCTATGCTGCTACGCTACAGCGTGGAGAATCTGGAAAACTTCACACATCTACAGCTGATTGAGGTTTTGCGTGCCTTTGTGAGACTGGAATTGTCTCACCACCACAATATACTGGAATTATATGAAGCTGAATTCAGCCGCCGGTCCAGTGAAATGGAGCTGCACCAGCTTCTACTTGTAGCTGACCTGTGGCGATGCCTCGGACGCTCAGTCCCCCAGTACATAGACAAATTGTGTGAATGCATTAGCAAGCATTTTAACCAGATGGGTCCACCGGAGCTGGTCCAGTTTGTGTATATATTAGGTGAAAGCAGACAGTGTCCGTCATTTGTTCTTAAGTGTCTTGAAGGCATTATAATGCGCCATCTAGAAGACCTGAAGGGTGAAGAAGTTGGTGCTGTTTGCTTGGGTCTGTTTAAAACTCAGAATTCGCTCTCACAGGGAGGGTTGCGCAGGCTTGTGGACCGAGCCTGTGTTGTAGTTCAGGAAATTAGTGACTTTGGGATTGTGAATGTGATGAAATTATTGAGATTCAGCCACCTGGACCACCTCCCCTGGTTGGAGTTGCTCAGCTCTGAAGTGCCTCGTCGTGCTCCACAGATGGCCGTCCAGGGCTTAATGCACATTGCTTTGACCTGCTCTGCACTGCACTACCACGATGATCATGTTCTCCTAGCTGTAGCAAAAAACTTACCCCAATTACCATCTCAATACAGGAGCAAAGATGCAGCTAAGCTTCTGTGGGCATTTGGCAACTTGGGCGTCCTTCCTAGCCAGTGCCCCAGCCTTCACCCTCGACTCACAGAAGCCCTGCGAGACAGAGAATCTGAATTCCGCAGCTACCCTGAACACCTCCTAACAGCCCTGCTTGGCTTGGCATTTGTTGGTCAGTTCCCTCATGACTTGCTGAGTTTGGCTTTAAGCCCTGAATTCACAGCCCATGTTACAGGACTAATAGATCTGAAGAAGGATCTCTTCACCCTGGATGGAACAGTGGCGATTGAGCTGCCTGGTTGGACTGGGCCTCGGATGAACCCCTCAGTCAAGGTGGAGGTGACTAAACAGCTATGGGATTTTGCCCAGTCTGAACTGTGTCGAAAACCAGAGGTTATTGAGGCAGAGGCTGTTCTACAGGAACTGCTGGGAGGAAAGTTATTTGTGCACAAGCGAATGATCCTACCACATATGCGCTCTATTGACCTTGAAGTGCACATGGATCCCAGTGGAAATCCTTTGCCTGTTGCAGCTGAGAACTATCAAAGCCAATATAATCCAGACAAGGATTCCTTTTGGCCTCTGAATTGGAAAGAAATGCACACAGGAGTATCCCTAACAGATGATCTGTTGGTACAGTTGACAAGTGGCAAAAAAACAGCCATGTCAGCTACTGTGTCCTGCCAGCACCCAGTTCTGCGTCCTGTGGAGTCATCTACCAAAAGAGAAAGTATTCTGAGCGTGGGAGTTGACCTGACTGATGATCTTCTGCATGCTATTACAAAACAGCAGGAGCATTCTTCCATCCCTGGACATGCTACCCCAGCGTCAGCTGTTGCGCGACTTGCGGTACAAGTGACTAGTAGAAACCATTATTGTTACAGGACACAACGGTTAACAGGTCTGTATGCGATGAAGAGGAGGCAGTTAGCTTTGGCAGGGTATACAGTTGTGGAGGTGCCACACTGGGAATGGATCCCACTTCTTAGACGCTCCCTTGCTGAGAGACTTGCTTACATGCACTGCAAGATTTTTAGCAGTTTTGACTCCCGAAAAAGGAAATGATTTTTTTATGTTGTAATTTTTAGTTATGTAATTGTAATATATAAAAAGTGAAAATAAACAGCAGGATTTACTGTGTTTGTAACAGACAGCTTTCCTTTCAGATTATTATTATTATTAGTAGTAGTAGTAGTAGTAGTAGTAGTAGTAGTAGTAGTAGTAGTAGTAATTTACCTCAGGATGTCTTACCTAAGATTGATGAAAAAGTTAGCAATCCCAGTTTGCTAG
>JAOTRN010000030.1:2565514-2577066 GCA_028566695.1 Bagroides melapterus
TATGTGTGTGTGTGTGTGATTGTGTGTATGTGTGTGTGTGATTGTGTGTGTGTGTGTGTGTGTGTGTGATTGTGTGTGTGATTGTGTGTATGTGTGTGTGATTGTGTGTGTGTCAGTGTGTGTGTATGAGTGTGTATGTGTATATGTGTGTGTGTGTGTGATTGTGTGTATGTGTGTGTGTGATTGTGTGTGTGTGTGTGTGTGTGTGTGATTGTGTGTATGTGTGTGTCTTGAGGGATTGAGACTGCACACTATCTCAGACAGTTGAAGTGGTCACATGACCTCTATTCCACCCTGTCAGACTCTAGCGTGCTGTCAGACTTCAGGCTCAGTGAGTAAATGTCGTAACTGCTTCTTTTTTCCTCTCTTTGTCAGAATCTTTCGGTATCTGGTTCAACATTCAACTAAAATCTGAAAATATGAAGATAACTCTAATAAGACTAAATGAGTGCTGATCGTTCGAGTCTTTCCAGCGTCCTGATTCGTTCTCTCGGCTCCATCAGATGATGAACACGATGGTGGTGATGCTGATATTAATCTAACAGTTAAACTTGATCCTTTATCAGTGTACGAATGAGAACTAAAGCACTGCGGCATCGCTCTCTTCTCACTCTGGGAAATAAAGCGAGGGCTAAATCCCAGCGCACCGCTCTCACTGTGGCATCATGGGAAATGTAGGAAAATGTTAACTGAAGTGAAAATGGAGGAGCATATTAATAAAAGGTTTTGTTTTCGTTCTTCAAAGAAATCCTAATTAGGTTCATTATAAAGATTAATATGCAAGTTGTTCAGGGTGAATTTTTCCTTTCGTGCAAATTGGAGACAATATTGTGATTTGTTGTTCCTAAAGCAGACAGTGAGTGGGAGTGAAAGAAAAAAGGGAAAGGAAAGGGAAAAAAAAAGGAAAAGGGACATAAGGAATGGGGGTGGGTGTGGGCTGGCACTGAGAGTTAGTTAAGGGTTTGGGGGACCCCATTAGCCCAGTGTGTGTGTGTGTGTGTGTGTGTATGTATAAGGGGTTGGGTCCGTCCCTAACCATCACTGTGCTGCTGCTCGGCTGATTTTTCGAGCTGCCATGTGGTCTCTGTGAACACCTGTGACTCTTGGCCACAAATAATTACCTCGCCCTCCACCGATTTTCCCCCGCAGTAATGGCACCAATTCACCGCGACTCGGACAGCTGGCGCCACACAAGCCTAGGACCAAACCCCCAAAATCCCACAGTGCTCGGCGCCATGGTGACGCTGTGAGCCTGAATGACTGACAGTGCTTAATGAACAGCTTAAGAGGTACTAGTGTCGGTTTAAGTGAAGTGCAACTCACCGATCTACATAATCGACTAGACTCGTTATACTCCGGCACGGAAATGTGTCCGTAGGAATAAGTTATAAGACATATTCAATAAAACAGAGGGACAGTGTGAACGTGTATGAATCATAGTATGAGGGAGAGTCAAATGAAAAGAGTAACCTGTGATCCACCTGCGAATGAAGTGAAGAGTGAGATGTAAGACGAGAGAAACTGAACGTCCTGAGATTTCCTTAAAGGTGCAGAATTTATAATAAAAACACCCCAAAAGGTTTATCTTCTTAATCGGTGAATAAAAGGAGGATACAGCAGACAGAAAACTGTATTGGTGCTGGTTTGTTTGACGAGACGTGTGTTATGGTGATGACGGGATAAAATCTGAGGGAGAAAAATTTTTTGAAAAACCAAACAAAAGAAAATCCAACATGGGGGAAACCATGGAAACATGGCAGTATATACAGTACTGAATAATTTCTATGATTATGATGTAAAGTGTACAAAACTTTTCTATTGGATGCCATGTGTTCCCATTGGGGAAGTATATGGAATAACATGAAGAAGAAGAAGAAGAAGAAGAAGAAGAAGAAGAAGAGTAAGAAGAAAAGGGGAGAAAAAGAAGAAGAAGAAGAAGAAGAAGAGGAAGAAAGGAAGAAGGAGAAGAAGAGGAAGAAAAAAAAATTACCGTGACTGGCCCGCTAAAATATAAATATATTGTAATTGAGAATAAGAATAAAAAAATTCGAAATGGTTTATTTATTATTATTATTATTATTATTATTATTATTATTATTATTATTTTGCCCCAATCGACCCCCCTATCTCTCCCCCTGCCGCCTGTCCAAAATTACTACACATAGTATTGCTTAGCATTTTAATCTCATCCGCTTTATTAAAAAAATAAAAAAGGGGAGGAGGATTAAAGGCAGATAGCGTGATGTGTGATATTGAGTTTCTGGTTAATTTATCCCCGCTGTTTGTAATACTGACTATAAAAAAAAAAAAATTCAAATGTCAAAAACCGATTCCTGTAGTTGTAGCATCTCCTCTTTTTGAGTCTGAAATCTTCATGAAGCGGAATCCAGCTGGAGCTGGTACATATCTACATGCCCAGGGATCCGTTATTCCGATGTGAGCGTTGCCACGCCCTTTTCCTCTTTTTTTCCCACTTTCTCACCAGTCCCATTTTTCTCTTGATGCACTACCTTACATAAGTCTGTCAGCAGACAGGAGGATCGAACCTGGATCTCTGTGGGAACGTCGATCTCCCAATTTTAGCAGATTAGCACTACGTGACAAACTTAATAACTATAATGCAGTGAACATCGGCATAACAGTAACCGATGAATAAACCTCTTGCCAGCCCCCCCTGGTGGTCTGGCAAGGAACTGTCTGAAAAACACCTGACTCATATATTTATAGCTAATATAAAGTTTATTTATCCTTCTGTTTATTGGTAGTAACATTTGATATGTTAAGTGCCAATTGAAAATGAAGGAAGAAAGGAAGGAGGGAAGGATTGTTGTGCAGACTTATTCCTACATAAATACAAGTGCTTTCTAACCAATCCTTAAAATGGTGTAATCCAAAAAATAAAAAAGTTAATCTTTATGCCACTATAAAGGAAGAAAAGCTTTAAACGTTCATCGTGGAGATTTACAAACATCTAGCAGGTTAACAATAACGCTATTGTATTTTATCACCATGTTATGAAGCCTACATGATGACTACACTTATGTCGTGTTTATTAGTCTGTCTAAAAGAAGCTCTTATTAATTTAGGACCCCGGATCACCGTGTTACTTAAAGCAGGGAGGAAGCGGCTGTAATCCCGCAGTAATGACACACAGGGTGCTTTGCTAGCTAATGGAGAGAGCACATTTACCCACAGCCTCTAAATGGGTGTAACGTTACAAGCAGAGGTGATTATAATTAAAAGAATGTTTTAACAGCTCACACACTAATGGTTCTTTTAATCATTTTCTCTCCATCTCTCGCTCTCCATCTTCTTCTACCCCTAAAGTGTGTATGTGTTTTTACTGCTGTTGGTACACATGAGTGCCCAGGGTGTATTTTAGCAGTGGCACACAGCTTTATATTCATAAGGCCTACGATAATAATTTAGCATTTCAGCAGGAATACGACGCAACGCTTCAGTTCAACACGGCACGGGTTTTAAACACACACCCTGTCTCAAGACGAGGTAATGACGGATTTATAGGATTTGGGAACATCTGGATGTGGGGGTTTGGGGATATTCTTTACGGAGAGCACATAAAGTATGGAAGTATCTTCAAGGATTTTTAAGTCACTTTTGGTAAACACACACACACACACACACACACACACATGTTCCACTGACATCATTATTATGCAGTTAATTAACACTATGCTACACATAAATACTAAAACCTCATCCTCAACAACAGTTTTCCTTGTGGGGACTGGCCATATGTCCCCTTAGGTTCAATACTCTCTGACATTCCTATTCTTGTGGGGACTCTGGTGTACTAACTGATATATTACTCCAGATCCACACACACACACTCTGAAAATCAATTGAACCTCTTAACTCTTTATATCTCTGCCAAATAATTGTGTGGTCAGATTCTTGCATGAAGGTGGGCAGCTTTTTCTAATCTCTGTAGAGTATGTATAAACAACAATGGTACGAATAATTAACACCATTACTACCACCGACAGCACCACTACTGCTGCCACTACTACCAGCACCACTATCACCATGACTACTACCACTTTTACCATTAATACCACCACCAATACAACCACTACTACTACCACCACTATTAATACTAACAACAATACCACCACTACCACCACCAATACTACTACCTCTTCCACTATTACTACTTCCACTACCACCAATACCATCACTAATATAATTACCTCTTCCACCACCACCACTACTACCACCACTATTATCACCAATACCACCACTTCTATTACTACTTCCACTACCACCAAAAACACCACTACTACTACTTCCACTACCATTACTATTACCAATTCCAATACCAGCAGTACTTCCTACTGCCACCACCACCACCACTACTACCACTACCACTGTTATCCCCAATACCACCACTACACATTTCCTCCTCAGTCCAATGACCCATGCTGTAGTCTGACTGGCATCTCTAAATTCCATGTTGCTCCCCTGCCTTGTGCCCTGAGACCCGTGTGATTCCAGGCTCCCCACAAACCTGTGGAAGATAAGCAGCACAGAAGACAAGGTAGGATGGATGGACACCACTCCATGCATACCGCACTATACACGATACACAGTTTACACAGCTTCATAACGCCATCCATCTTATTTTTAAGATCACACTGACTTGATCCTTCCATCATCAAACTAAATAAAATGGCATTATCAGGATTCCCAAAGGAAAAAGGCAAGGCGAAGTCAGTGGTCGTGTGGATAAAGTGAATTCCTGTCCAGGCAACATCGGGTTTTATCACAAACACAGAGCGAACTTTAGCAAGCCGTGCATATTCCCCTAAAAATGAAAAAGAAAAAACACCCACCATCAGAACATTCAAGTTTTCGGAAGATTTGCAGCAGACCAAGCTGAGAGCACTCGCTTACCAGAAAATACACAAAGCAAACACTTAAATCAGCCAGTGCATAACAGCCATTAGTTTATGCGTCCATTATTTATTAGGCAGTAAAAGGCCACTGTGTAAAGTAAATGGTGCTTGCAAACTGCAACATGCTGGAGTTTAGATCACATATCTCAGGAGACACGGGGGAGTGTGTGGTGTGGTGTGGTGTGGTGTGGTGTGGTGTGACACAGTGTCGTAAAAGACCTGAGCACTCAAACACACACAGGATGAGAATAAGTTCTTTGTAAAAGCAGACTGCTGCTGAACAGCACAGTAAATACTGCAGGTATTTCATTAGCATTGCTCGGTACATTTTGACTGTAATATTTGTATCCGCGAGCGCTGACAGCTTACACGCGGGAATAAAACGAATGTGTCAGATTCGGCAAATAAGAACAGAGCTCCTTTGAGCTGTCATGAAAACCCAAACGGATTTATGAGATGCATTTTAGGGCCAATAATCCAGATCGTGTATTGTCATTATCGTGAAGTGATACGAAACTGTATTCGTTATGTCACCAATTATTCACCTCTTTGCCTTTTTTTTTATTTAATTAGCATAATACTATGCTGTGTTCAAGACTAAGATGGGTTTAAACAGGAAATATACTACGAGCAGTGGCTCGTGCAGAAAGGATCATCATACACACACACGCACACACACACAAAAAGATTTATTTAAATTTCACGCTAAAACATTTTTATTTCTTATTATTGTCCCCACTCAAAAACAAATCCAAAGATGATGACTAGTAAGGCTAGGTAATCAGCTGAAAGAAAAGTATTGACACCCTAGCAACCCTGTAGCTTGGATTAGCTAGTGTAAGTCTATGGTGGCTGATGCACTGCAGTGGCTGAGCTGCATTAGCAGATGATTTAGCGTACGCTGTGTGTAGGAGGTATAAAATAACAGAGCTACATGTCAGTCAGCTGTCCCTGGCAGTTTACAGATGAATAAATGGCTAAATAATACAACTGATAAATAAAACCCTGCTGCTGTATAAAAAAAAAAAAAAACATGCTTGCATGGTGACAGTAACTTCCACCATTTAGTCATCTTTCAGCTTTTCCTTTTATGGAGTTTTGTGGGTGTGGCTATATGTAAATCAGCTGTGGCAGGAATTTTGAGTTTCAGTTTTAATAAAAGATTTTTCCATTACAGATAAAATTATAACAGATAATATCATTTTGGGTGGAAAAAAATGTAGCCTATTAAAAAAAACATACAAACAAAAGAAAAAACATCAAAGATCGAGATGCATTCGGATCAAATTTGTGAGATTTGTGCGAAATCCCAACCCTTAGACCTGAGATTATATTAATCCTCCACACTCTATATTACATTTCTCATATCATTTCTTCAAAATGCACCAACACTGAAACTATATTCGGCTTGGCACGAGATGACGTGAGAGATTAGATCAGCGGCAGTAGTTACAGCTCTAATCCCTATAACTGAACTTTGTGAATTTTTAAAGCCGTGACAGAGAAAGGAACGGACTGTAAGTAAAAACTGTCGACTCGCCGAAAGTTCACCCGAGTACATCGCTTGAAGAAACGTGAAGCGAGTTTCACACGTTTCTCCCCTGCTACATTTTGACAACTGCAAATGTCAGTGGCTGCGTTATAAAAGTTTCATTCTGTCCTTTTACCGGAGCGTTTTATGAAGCCTGCAATTGCTCACGCAACAGACTGCAACTGCGTCTTATTTAACCAGAACCTTTTATAGTCATTTTTATATACTTTTATATTATAACGGATTATGAAGCTCTAATAACATGATGTATCAATCACCAAGAGTATAACCATCACAGACGTGTGAAAGACTCTCATTATGATTCAAATCATCCTGCCAAGAATCTTTAAAACGTACTCATAAAAAATTATAAAAACGTAAACCTATGTAAGCCATTGAGACATTACAGGACGTCATCGCCTTTCTAAAGCTTATAAAGACGTTATTAAACGTCTGAGAGTGTGTGTTCTTTATAACACATACATTTGAATAAAACGGAAAAATAATTGCGTGAGAATGTATGAATATCGCTCGAGCATTGAATTTACAAATGACTTCTATTAAAGCCTTTCATGCACAAACAGGTTTATATTAACACGCGCTTACTAACGCGTTACTGTTTCTATAGCAACGGCTCATTTCAGGGGACTTGGACAACGTGGAGCGTCCACCTTACAAGCCTAGTAATAAAAGGAATGTAAAAGGCGGTGGTATTTGACGGAGAGAAAAGAATAAAATGCGACGGTTTTAGAAGTGATGTCGGAATACGGAGTCTGTTTATGTGGCGATTTATTTTTCCCGACAGGAAATAAAAGAGAATTTATTAAAGAAAGTGTTTATACTGATATAAAATCACAGACTCAAGCATAATCATGTTTATTTCCTTAGCTCCGCCCACTTTGTTTTCCCATCGTCACTTCGCTATAAATTGGCGTCTTCATCGAAAACATTTTTTTTCTGTAACGCTTTGACTTGAGTTTAAGCTCTACGTAAAAAAAAAAGCCTAGCGGTACGATTTATTTCCAAAGACACATTCACTTTGAAAGATGAGATCGTTGCCAAGAAATTTATAATCTTAAAGACCAATTTCACAGCCCTACACTTTTTCTTGGTATTAAATCTTTTTTAATTTAATGCAGTCTAAAATGATCACCACAGGCTTCTTCGAATTTAAGTGTGTGTGTGTGTGTGTGTGTGTGTGTAGTTTTGCAGTATCTTTGGCAAGTTCAGGTCACGGTAAAGGTCCGAATCTCTGAAAGTGTTTGAAAATGAGAAAATAAATTTAACTCAGACATCAGTGGATCTTCCTGCCAAGCTCCCTGCAGGGTCGATACTAAGTTGTTTGTGTTCTGTTTTCCCTTTAAAACGAGTTTAAGTCGACGACGGCGTTCCCATTACGCAGAACTGCGCTCTGATTTTATCTTTTAAATGAGCTACACAAAGAGCAGCCAGCTAACAGACGGAAGCATCAATATGTTAACGCGGCTAACCTGAAATGCTTCTGGCTAGGAGGTTTAACGAGGGGGACTGAAACACACACACACACACACACACACACACAGTCCACTTTTTTTCCAGACAAGTCTGGACATGCAGGACGGTGTATAAACGGGCTGCGTAAAAACAGAACCAGTTAATAAGAGTCCTGTAAAATTCTCCATTCTGATTGGTCATAAAGTTTTGATTCATTTTAACGTAATTAATACGGTTCTATAGTAACAATCTATTCTGGAACTCGGATGAATGTGTAATACTCATCACTAAAACAAACGAAACCTAAGGTCGTGTGTCATCGTAGCGCTGATATAAATCCCAGACTTTGAACCTGAGGCTAGTTTCCTGTAACAGTAATCATCTTCCTGTGTTATTCCTCCTTTGTTGTTTATCTGAATTTGTAAAACTTTGTGTTGTTGAACATGAAGAAACACGGCTGTTTTCTCTCGGCGTATATATCTGAAATACACACTACATCGTGAACAATTTAGATTCTAAAACAGAGTTTTATTGAATTATAGAAGTGGTCCATAAAATAAATCAGAAATCAGAAATATCATTAATTAACATCAAGCACAGAAGAGCAGGATTTAAAAACATTTACTGAGTTAACATTCCTAATGTAGCTTTTAAAACACACACACACACACACACACACACGTACAAGCACACACACACAGGCGCACACACACCTAAACACATACACATACATGTACAGGCACACACACACATCACCACACACACAGATATATACACACACACACACACACACACTCACACACACACACACACACACTTTTCTCTTTCCAGTAATCTACGTACACAAAAACACCTTTAATAAGCTGTAAATGGGCCTTTAAGCTCAGGACATGATGTTTATTTTTATAAAACAGGTATGAGACCCCACAGAGGCAGCACCGGGTCTCACCTACAACAATAAATCCTGAAGAAGAATCCACTCAATCAGACTGAACCTTCTAGATTTCCCAAACTTTGTTCTTCTGTTCTTCCAAGATAACAATCAGGCGTTAGTGGATTTTATTCTTGTTCTTGTTCGATGTAAAATGATTCATTCTTCACTGGACAGTTGATTTTTAATAATGTTAAGAGAACGCCAATCAAAATATCGGTACGACGTGAGCCAGAACGCGAGTGTGTGCACATACATCAAAGAAAAATGATAGAAAAGACCATTCCACATTTCTAAAAGGGGGGAAAATTGCTTATTGGAAAGCTGTGTTAAACATTATTAAGTGCAATCCGGCGCCTTGCTTCATGTGTCATTACAATGCCATTTGCCGCTCGCTAAGATAAAAGAGTCTCAAAACCTTTGAAGAGAGCAGCAGCGAGCGGGCAGGAGTCTGCAAAATTCAAAACGCATTTTTATTAAAAAGCCACCAGATGCTCTTTCCTACGCACCAAGCAGATTTTGTTTCGCACCACAGCCAAAAATCAGCAGCTCGCGCATTCTTTAACCCTAAAAACACAAGAACGTTTCGCCAACTGTTCCGATCTGGCACTTAGACTCAACACGATCTGATCTACACACTACCAGGGGAAAAAAAAAAAACAAGAATAAAGTTATTGTGTGGAGGTTTGGGAGCAGAGAAAGAGTCTCTGGAAACAACGTTTATAAAGTAATAATTATAAAAAAAAAAAAAAGAAAAAAAAAGATTTACAGTTTTTAATTATTTTTGACAATTGGCTTCGGCTCAGGCCTCGGTCTCAGTTGGTAAAACCGCTAAAAGGTTTCTTTCTTAATGACTATGTTAATTTCATACCTTTTTACATTGACACACTAATTCAGACGAAATACAATCAACAACTCGGAGGAAACAGATTTTAGAAATATATATTTTTGTTTCGTTTTGCTGGTGGATTTGTGTCGAACAGTGAAACGACACACTTTGTTTGTCATAGACAGACATTAATATTCTTTCTGTGGAGGTTAACATGTTTGCCTCGTACCTTCTGGGCTGGGGTTCTGATTCCTGTCTGAGTGTGTGTGTTGTGTGGTCTAACTGTGATTCAGGGGTTTCTTCAGGGTTCTCTGGTTTCCTCCTCCGGTCTAAAGACACGTGTTGTGTCTTGTGATGTGCTGGTACCATGTTCAGGATGTTTCCTGCCTGTCCAGAGTCCCAGGTTCCCTGTGTGGATAAACACTACACAAGATGGATGGATTTCTAGTATTAAATACTAATTATAAAATATAATTAAACTTTTATAGTATTTATTTTGTATTTAATCTAGTTTCCAGAGTGTTTTTTAACATACGTGTTATTTCTACACATTAGTCAGAAAGCCTATGTGGCTCTGTGGAGAAGGAATGCAAATAGTTTGGCTCGTGTTTTTTGTCATAATCACGCTCAGCA
Source organism: Bagroides melapterus (assembly GCA_028566695.1). Classification (NCBI taxonomy): domain Eukaryota; kingdom Metazoa; phylum Chordata; class Actinopteri; order Siluriformes; family Bagridae; genus Bagroides; species Bagroides melapterus. The sequence goes on from JAOTRN010000030.1 coordinate 2,575,828, forward strand.
TTCTCTAATCAGAACGCTTCCTCCGGCACACAGGAGGAGACTCAGGAGAATAACGATGTCTCTCGTTCCTTTCCTCTTTTTATCCTTCCCAAAATAAAACCTACTCTAATACGCGCACGTGCAGGCACAACCTGCCCGTTTTGTGTTTGCGTGTTTGGACACCGAATGTCCGTTCTGTATCTTTTTATTTAATCGCTCTCTCACATGCTACGTGATGCTCTGCACATCTCGTAACGCAGCAGTCCAAAAAATGCAAACACGCACATTAGCAGGCTGCTGTCGTGCTGCGCGGTCATGCTATTGATTTCCCGGCACTTGAGTGAGCCTGAGAGAAGCTGCGAAGATGCAGTGAGGCTCCGCGAGGAAAAAAGAAATACAAAGCAACAAGCAAGGATTCATGCAGTTCACGTTCATGTACTTATTACTGACATCGAGTATAACAACTGGAGCATGACAAAAATCATTTATATGATATATTGCATTATAGACCAAAGCTGTCAAATTCTTGGTTCTGATTGGTCAGTGGGTGTTGGTTCATTTTCTATTATAACAGATCTGATGGTACGTCCAGCTGAAGGCAAATCACAGGTTTCTATTAATGCACTCGTTCTACTACCTAATCCATCCATCCATTCATCTTGTGTGCCACATATCCAACACAGGGAGCCTGTTATCTATCCAATCGGCCAACCACATGTATCTCTGGACTCAGGGAGGAAACCAGAGCACACAGAGGAAACCCCTGCAGCAGATAGTGTGATACAAACATGCTAACCACTAAGAAGAAGAAGAAGAGGCCTTTATTTTTCACATCTCCATTACAGCACAATGAAATTCTTTCTTCACATATCCCAACTTTGGAGGTTGAGGTCAGAGCACAGGGTCAGCTATGATACAGCACCACCGGAGAGAAAGGGTTAAGGGCCTTGCTCAAGGGCCCAACTGTAGCAACTTGCCAGTGCTGGGACGTGAACCCTGATCATCCAATCGACAACCCAGAGAGTTAACTGTTTGAGCTACCACTTCCCATGATCCCCTATAATACTTTATGATGTTATACTCCTTCTGTCAGTGTTAAATAATTCCGGAAAAGTTCACGTCATTTTAAAACCAGTTTATTATCGTTGGATGATGATTTATTATAAAACATTAGTCAATACCGTCTGACCAATCAGCATAGAGAATTCAACAGTGCTCTGGTATAAGATCCTATAACACCTGTTCATCTTCCCGTTATAA
>JAOTRN010000030.1:2930598-2956043 GCA_028566695.1 Bagroides melapterus
ATGCCGGCTCCACCATCCTACGTTCCTGCAGCTGGCCTGGGCTACACAGATCACATGGATTTCCTACAAAGAGTGAACAATTTTTTGTTTATTTTAATTATAGATATTGGATCTACTCTCAGGGCTCAGGTGAAATGGACTCATCTCTTTTCAGAAGTCATGGGTAAATAATCATCTCTCGTTTGTGATTTATTTTTGACTTCAGTTTTAGAAGAGAAGATCATTGGAAAAACTAAAACTTGTCAATTTTCTTTTTGTATTGCTGAAAAAGAGATCGCAGGAAAAACTAAAACCTTTCAATTTAGGGGAGTTATCTGATCAACTTTACAGATTATTTAGAGAACATACTACAATATAGAAGAGAAATGGCATTGAAATCAACATTTACCTTTGATTACCAACTTTACAACAATATCTTTGTTCCTATAAATCACAGGCAAACCCACAACACGGTGTGAATCTATGGGCAAAGCTGACATCTGGTTAATCCGAACTTTTTGGGACTTCGAATATCCACGGCCACTCCTACCAAACTTCAAATTTGTTGGTGGATTACACTGCAAACCTGCAAAACCTCTACCCAAAGTAAGTTCTTTAGTGATTCAATAGAAGTCAGTATATAACACTAATATATATTCAAATTTCTTCATCTATAGAAAAAAATTGCAAAACCGGAACAAAGTAGCAAGGCTTCCAATGTACCCACTCTCATCTGTCTCATTAAATGAGTTTGCATTCTGTTTTTTATAGGAGATGGAGGACTTTGTCCAGAGCTCAGGAGATGATGGTATTGTGGTGTTTTCACTGGGGTCCATGATAAACAACCTCACCAAAGAGAGAGCAAATACCTTCGCTTCAGCACTCAGACAAATTCCCCAAAAGGTCTGAGTTTCACAATTAGAGAAACACATCTTGAAACATGGCCTATAATCGTATCATGAAGGATTTTAGGTGTCATTATTCACCTACACTGCACAGGTACTTGGGTTACAGTTACACTTACAGGTACTGAGTTGTACAGGCCCAAGAGTTATTAACCTGAAATTCATTTAGACAAAATTATTATAATTTATTTTAGTCATTTTAGTAGATTCTGAATTCTTTGGGGTTCTCCATTTTACTCACAAAAATGACAGTAGATTGACTACTTTAAATCTCCGCTTGGTGTTTATTTAGACAAGGATAAGATGACTATTACAGTAAGTCCCTCAGATCTGAATCCTGTGTGTAATTTCAGGTTTTGTGGCGATACATAGGCGAGAAACCAGAAACCCTTGCTCCTAATACAAGAATCTATGACTGGATTCCTCAGAATGATTTACTAGGTAAGGAACATTTTCACTGTACACTGTGTAATAATCACATTCTGTTGAAATTAATAAATCACTAATGATTTGTATCTACAGGACATCCTAAAACCAAGGCCTTCATCACCCATGGTGGGACTAATGGAATATATGAAGCTATTTATCATGGAGTTCCCATGGTGGGCCTGCCACTGTTTTCTGATCAACCTTATAATCTAAATCACATGAAAACCAAAGGAGCTGCTGTGATGCTTGACTTCAACAAAATGAGAACTGAAGATTTGAAGCAGGCTCTCGATGACGTCATTAACAATCCATCGTGAGTGGATACTCTGATTTTCATAAAAGATGGTTCTTTAAGATTAAGATCACTTAAATCATACAGGACATTCCTCCAACCTTGATATAAAATTTTTGAAAGTACAACCTTATAAATATTGTAGTATTGTACTGCAAGCTTGCAGTTGGCCAAGTAGAAGCTACTAAGATTATCCAAGTATCCAATTTCACAAACATGGTGAGGTCTATATATCTTTAAACACAATATGATAATGTTGTTTCATTTTATTTAGCTACAAGGAGAGCATGATGAAGCTGTCCCGAATCCACCATGACCAACCGATGAAGCCACTAGACCAGGCGGTATACTGGATCGAGTATGTGATGCGCAATAAGGGGGCCAAGCACCTGAGGGTTGAAGCCCATAACCTGACGTGGTATCAGTACTTCTGTTTGGATGTGGCTGCCTTTCTGCTCTCCATAATTGCACTGGTTGTGTTTGTCTTGTTGAAAATGTGCAGATGGTTCTTCCGTAAATGTTTCAAAAGAACCCCAAAAAAGAGTAAGGAAGAGTGAAGATTGTAGTGCATTTATCAGTATTAATCCTAACAAATAAAATGCTCTGTGATACATGAAACTATACTGAAAATTTTAAATTTTATAGTTATATCTGTATCTTGTACCATGTGGATTACTTCACGTAAAATTAACATAGATTGTGATCTGATGACCAATGAAATATCTACTGTCTTTTCAGTCCTTCACACATATGTTACCAGATAATCAGTATTGTTGATATAGCTATCTAAATCGCCCCCTCCACCCACTTAAAAAACTTTTTTTTTTTATTATCAGCACAATATAACACTGTTATAAGCTAGTAATATCGTTTGAAATAATAAATGTTTTTAGAAGGTTGCACACATAACGTTACAGTTTTCAGCCCCAACATCAGTTCCTGACCTCACTGATGCTCTTCTGGTTGAATGGGAAACACCCCACACCCCATTTGTTTTATTATTTGTATTTTCAATTATTTATTTGTTATTTGTTGACTTACATATTTAGCACAGTCATCTCCATTTTGTAAACCATTTTCCATTTCTATACATTGGTTTGAGGTTTAATATAAATAAAGCATTTAGAGATTATTTGAAAGTAAAGATACCAGAGAACATTCCCATTCAGATAATCTGGAAACCATTTGATCAATCTGGCAACCACTGGAACAATCTCGCAATCATTGGGTCAATCTGGCAACCCTTTGCGCAGCGGCGGTGCAGAGCCAGAGGAAGTGTTCAGCCATTTTAGACGAGGGCTCAGGCACGAACAAAAACATTGAACTGGATTTCAATTATTTTTGTTTAATGTAGCCAACGGATCGTCTGTTTAAAATTTATTGGCCACTGAAGAGGAACTAAAACGAGGCGACTCAAAGTCTACGTTTAAAAAGAGAGAAAGGCTGCCGAAGATGGCCGTCGACAGGCGAGACGACAAAGGTACAGTATTTTAGCTAGCTATTATTAGCATGTTGGCGCTTAGCTTATACCTTTGTCTAGTCGCGATGGATTTTTTTGCATAGCTCCGTTAACCACCGAGTCATGTTTATGATAGTTAAACAACCCTTATGTTATTATTATGTTCATTAGTAATTGTAATTGTTTTGTTTTCCCGATGTAGCGTAGCTAATTTAATAGCTACGTCAAGTGTGTTGCCTTGTTAGCTTTGTAATAGCGCTAGCTAGCATTTAGCTCGCATTGCTGCGTTAGTAATTCGGTGTTCTGTTAATTGCAAATCAATGCATTTAACCCAAATATTTAAAAAAAAATACTTTTTAGACGGAGAACTTAATGTTCTGGAGGATATCTTGACTGATGCTCCAGACCAAGACGACGAGCTGTACAACCCTGAAAGTGAACATGACCTGAACGAAAAGAAAGGTGTGTATGCACGAGCGCGCGCGTGCCAGTGTGACAGTTATATTTCACTGTATTTTGTGCATAAGAAATTATGGTTGTTTTTTTTTAAATTTTATATCCAAGACAAGTATTACAGTTGAGACAGGATACAGCTGAGAGTTAAGGGTTTTGCTCAAGTTGCTGAAAACCTTAACCACAAGGCCACCATTTCTAGTTATCAACCATTTAAAAACACACACCACACTTTCTACTACATTGATAGGTCTGGGGTGCAGTTAGTGTTCATCCTGAAGGTGTTCAGTGGGGTTGAGTCAGAGTCGGTGCTCTGCAGGAAATTTTCAGACTGTGCTTTCAAGGAGCTTGCATTGCTCACAGGAACACTATCATAAACAGTTTTGGGGAACGTGCAGTGCTAGATCATACAAAGATTTTGAATACAGTAGTCTGCTTTAAACAACTGTATGGGAGAAGAACCAGATATGAGTGTGATGGTCAGGCCCAGATATACATTGGCATTATAAGCTGACGGGGGGAGTAGTTACACGGAAAAGTACCTAGAACAGCCCTGTGAAGTGCTGATTTAACAAAAATAGAGGCATTTGTAAAGCAGTGCAATGTTCTTCTGTGTTATGATCTTGCAAGGAGTAGCAGCAGAGGGAAAAATTAATGTGGTTATAACAGGCAAAGGCTTTTCAGTGCCGTTGTGTCTCCTGCAGTGAGAAACAGGTTGCTGTAGTGTGATTTAGGGCAAGTCCAGAGGGAGGGAAGTTGTCATATTTTGGGGGTCAAAACGGAACACACAAGCAATAATAAAAATGGTGACAACAAACATAGACCTTTAAACAGCTACACAACAAATTTAGAATGTGGGTTGATGTTTTTTTTAATCTGTCAGGTTCCAAGCGAAAGAACGATCATGGAGAAAGCCATGATGCAAAGCGACTAAGGTCTTCTGGCCACTCCACCAGGCAGCCGGTTAAAAGGTCAGTACTGTCTGGCGGATCCATTGGGAAAAAGATGACCAGCCTGAGGGGCAGACACCACCCTGATGACTTCTATGAAGACAGGAAGAATCATTCTGGACGAGGGAGAGCTTCCAGGGCTGAACTGTCCAAAGCGCACAGCAGAGACCACCAGAGGAGGATCAAACCACTGATCCCAGAGTTGAATGAGGTATGTGGGCAATTTGGCCGGATTCTGAAAAATAATAAGGTAGAGCTTAAAACTGAAACACTTTTTGGCCCTATTCACTCTTAATAGTTAACATCACACTCTTGATATCTATTCCAGGTAAGGAAAGTAAAGTAAAGTGGACAGCACAAAATTGTTGGTCTATACTTTTGATGCACATAAAGGGTTGTGATTTTGTCCATGGCTTGTGCACTTTAGAGCACCTCTTCAGTGCACATTGTAGATTGAAAATCCAGTCCCTGCTATGAGCCGAGATGCTTTTCTACATATGGGTATGAAACAAGTTTGTGGCTAGGGACATGACTTTCTGGAAGGCTCAACATGAGAAGCTTTTCTTCCTCATTCAACATTGTGCCTGTTTTGTGTGATGTACTGACCTGTTAGCTTAATGTGCAGCAGAAATGCAGTAAACATTTTTTCCTGTGCTTTTAGAAACTGAGGAGGACGAGTGAGGAGAGTGTGGGCCGGGTGAGTCATTCCTCGAAAGACGAAGAAGAGGTGCGGTCAGACGAGTATGTGTCAGAGCAAGAGACGGGCAGTTCTGCAGGTTCCTCTGAAGGGAACCGTTCTGAGGGTGAGGAAGAGGAGGTGATGGAGGATGACGATGAGGATGGAGAGAAGGGCCCAGATGATGAAGACGAAGAAGAGGATGTTGAGGGAGAGGATGGAGAAGAGGATGAAGAAGAATATGAGCTGGAGGACGGCGACCAGCAGGAAGGAAACGAGCAGAATGACTACGACACACGGAGCGAAGCCAGTGATTCCCAGTCAGAATCCGTGTCCTTCTCGGAGGGAGAGTCGGTGCACTCCGCCTCAGGCTCTGATGCTTCTGGTGAGTGATTGTCTTCCTCAGCGTCATGTGTTAATTAGAACTAGTTCTAGTGGTAAGCTTAATCTGAGATTCTGCCAACTATCAGGTAATGCAGCAGGGGTCACTGATGCTGCTTTTGTTGATTATTTGAGCAAAATCATTTAATTTCTGTGCACAGTCTGGCACATTTAGACGTTGCAGCCTACAGGTTATTCTGATGCAGTCTGGAACTTTGAAGGGTCCTTCAGAAGGCCACTTTACCAAAATGCAGACATTCTTGCGGTAATACACAGTTTCAATGGACTACCACTGTATGTTACTTTTATATCTATTTTTATTGCGGAACTAATTAGAAGGGTTAAGAGAAAGAGCCGCAAGTGATGCTATCATGGAAATCGTTTTCAACATTCAGTGTTTATAAATAGATCCACCATCTATGGGATTAATTGCTTCAGAATGGAATGCTGTTCACTTTCAAGTATCCTCTTGACATTCCTTCATGCCTTTGGTGGTCCTTGTAAATGAAGGTCTTTGTAAGGCTGTACTCAACAGCAGAAGCTTGCTGTAAATTACATGTTGTCAGAAGTTTCCACTACAGGTTGCTACTTGGATGTGTTCACTTGAAGGAAAGATTTACAAAGTGCAGAGCTAGAAATCTAGAAATCTAATCCCAAGTCATTCAGAGAAGACTTTTATATCCTCATACACAAATACACTCTAACAGACGGGGCTTGTTCTCCCATTTACTATTCAGATAAGGAAAGAAAAGAGAAGAAGCACGCTAGAGGGATATCACCAATCGTTTTTGATAGAAGTGGAAGCTCAGCTTCAGAATCATGCACAGGTATTAAATAATCCCCAATAATTCAGTGATGTATATACAGTATAAGCTGATGCAGTAATTATTAATTACGGAAGAGGTGATAGTCTTTTGTCTGATTTTGACCGATTAACTGTGTAAGCTGACCTGCTTCTGCCCAAGTAGCAGTGTAGGTTCAGAGCATTTATTCTCTTCAAGGAAAGGTGATGGATTGATTGAACAAACAACACAAGTTGTCACCTACAAGCATTTTAGACACATTTGTAGGTTTTGTTCTGTGTGGATTTTTTTTTTCTTTTCTTCATTCCCTCGTCATTCAGTGGCAGAGCAGGTCAGATTATAGACAGTGGAATTAATGCAATCATGTCAGTGCACATCTGTTGGCCACCTGGTATAGTGTAAATTTCCAACAACAAAACGGTTGAATCCCTTTGCCCTATAATTTTGTGGTGGGCACAATTATATGAAAAATAAAACAACTAATAATGCATTCAGCTTCAGTTAACCAAATTGCCTGAAAGACTCTACACACCAAGTTCATTGCAATTCTGTCTCTTGGTAGTCAGCCTACATTTTCCTTACACAAGAATCTAGATTAAGTTTTTTTCACATGCGTGCTCCAAGAGAGCACAGGACAGTGCAAAAAACTTAGAAAATTCATTCAACATGAACTTAAATCACAAATACATAGCAAATGTCAAACATTTTACCAAACATATTCCTTGTAGCCATTGTGTTGCTGTTGTACTAGGATGTTAACGCTTAGTGTTTGCTGCCTTCAGGGTCTGAAAAGAAGCATGAAAAGCTGTCGTCGTCCGTTCGTGCTGTGAGAAAAGGTAAGAAATCCCCACAACACTTGAAAGAAAGCTGCAGACATGTTGATAAGGTCTTTTTTTAAATTCCTCCTTTACCATCATTAATAGATCAAACCAGCAAGCTGAAATACATCCTGAGAGAGGCCAGGTACTTCCTGATTAAGAGCAACAACCATGAGAATGTTTCTCTTGCCAAGGCCAAGGTATGTATTTTGTGACCATTTGTGGTAATATTTACTTATATCTGTAAAGATAAGTGATTATTTCAGGGAATTAAAAAACAAAACAAAACAAAAAACAACAGGATCTCATTTGCTCCGCCTCCAGGGGGTGTGGTCGACCCTGCCTGTGAACGAAAGGAAGTTGAACGCAGCATTCCGCTCAGCTAGAAGCGTCATCCTTATCTTCTCTGTGAGGGAGAGTGGCAAATTTCAAGGTAGGATTTCCAAGGATAAATGAACATTCCCTGTTCGGAATGCTCTGTATTTTATATAAAGTAATATACTCAATATTGTGGTAAAGTAAATTCAACATTTCTTGATTTTGCATTTAAATTTCATTAGACTTGTTCATACTTCTTGCTCTGTTCTGGGTTCTCTTCAGGTTTTGCTCGACTCTCGTCCGAGTCTCATCACGGAGGTTCTCCCATCCACTGGGTGCTGCCTGCAGGCATGAACGCCAAGATGCTTGGAGGAGTCTTTAAAATCGACTGGATATGCAGGTAGCTTTGACCTCTACACCCCTTCATGTATGATCTAAATGATTTCTCTTTTCCTTTTCGATCATGGGTGTTTAACGTTCTTGTTCACTCATGTTTTCAGGCGGGAGTTACCTTTTACAAAGTCAGCACACCTTACCAACTCATGGAATGAGCACAAGCCTGTGAAGATCGGACGTGACGGACAGGTCGGTCCTCTACATATCCGTCTCTCCCTGATCCGTTAATGCTTGTTTTAAAATAAATATTCTTCCTTTTTATAGAGTTAAATGGTGATGTTTGGTATTCTTGCCATTTTATGTGGAAATAAAGGGAAATGATAGTTAGGCTTTTCTATAGGTTTTAAGGATGTATGAGGAGATTAAAAAAAGTCAAACACCAACCATAACGGTTAAAATGCAAATTTATGTTGATTTTTGTGTAAATTCTTTTGAAGATTCACAATAAATGTGTGCATGCAATGTACGTGCCTAGCAAAGAGCAAGCATATACCTAGTGTTAAAATTAGTCAGTATGTTAAAGGTGGCATATTTATTTTTTCAATAATAATTTTTGCAAGCCTTCATTTTAAAATTCTTCATTTCCATCTTGCTTCATGTCTGCAGGAGATTGAGACGAACTGTGGGCTGCAGTTGTGCTTGCTCTTCCCTCCGGACGAGAGCATTGACTTGTATCAGGTTATTCACAAAATGCGCCACAAGAGGAGGACGCACTCGGAGCCTCGTTCCCGGGGCCGTCCCCCGCACAGAGAGCCCGCCCCACGAGACCTGGGAAGGTTAGAAATGTTCTTTGGACTGCTAGTGCGCACATGTGTCACATGACGGGCCGAAGGGAGCGTGTTGTTGTTTCCTTCTTCCTGCTCGGCATCCTCGAGTCCTCAGAGAAGAGCCTCAAAACGAGCCGGCCAGAGCTCACCGGAGCCTACACTTCCAGCAGCTGGCTGTGTTTTGTTGTTGCTGTTAATGTACATGCTGATATGTCCTTTTGAAAGAAGCGTAACAGTTAAAAGCGTAACATGATTTTTTTTTTTTTTTTTCTAAATGAATGAATGTAAGGTAATGTTAAAAATCCCAATGTAACTCCTTATACACTTCAACCTGACAGTAGTTCAGTTAACATTTTCTGTAGCGGTAGCAATAAGGTGCATTCTCTTTGTAGATGAGTCTGTGTTTAAATTTTTCCAAAAGCCTTTTCTTTCAGGAAATTCCATGAAGGATAGCCCCAGTCATAAATGGGACTATTTAAAGGAGCCATAATATATAAGCAGAAGATGGCGCATCCATTTGAGAGGCAGAGAGCGTTGATTGTTTAAACAAAAAAAAAATTCTTTCAAGAAGAGAATATTTTGGGACTCTTTCAATGGTTTTCCAGTCGTGTCCAAAAACCCGCTTGGATGGGCGTTCTTTTGAATATTGATAGATGTGTGTGCAGAGCGTAGCAGAAAGGAGTGAGAGAAGGAAAGAGAGCGAGCAAGCGAGAAACAGAGAGAGCCAGGGAATGAGGCAAGCTGAGCGTGTTCTACTAGCAAGTTCCCGGGGAGAGATAGGCCAGTTCTGTTGCTACATCATGCAATGCCAATGGACTGAAATGATGCCAGGGACTGTCCCTTATAGCATTGCTGTGTATGAACTCTCAAAGCTGCTTTCAAAGTTCAAAGTGTGCCTGAAATGAGCTCATGTTTACTCAACTCGAGCAGAAAAACAAATGGCCCCAAAAAAGGACTGAACCAAAAAAAAAAACTACCTGTGTAAGGAAGGTTTTCAGGCTCTGATCCACTAAACCCCAACCCCTTTACTCAAGGACTGTGGATGTTTGTCATGGCAAAAAAAAAAAAAATCCCTCCCCTTTTTCCTGATCCCTTTAAGAGTGTTCCTCCCTGTCTCCCAGCTGGTGGTAGGTAGGCTGTCATGTTCAAATCAACCCTGACGGACTGAGCTGGTGTAGGGCAGCAGCACACCCTGTCTCTCCACCTCATCTCCCCCCTCCCTTTCTCTCAGGTTCCACTGAGGCTTCCATGGACTGCGTACCACAAGAGAAGCACGTGGGAGGGGGTTCAACATGGGGTTATTTCCAGTGGCTGGAGCTCCTGTTTTGTCTTTTTTTTTTTGTTTGATTTTAAATGGACTGCATCACACCTTATTGCACCCCTTCTTCTGCCTTACCAGGCCGATCAAGTAAAATGTGTTTACCAGGCCGTATACGGCTAAAGAGTAAGCTGGACTGTTATATGAACTTTTGCTATCATAAATATTTGCCAGCGTTAACAGTCACAAAACTACAAGAAAGCGGTATGTCACACTTTCAAACAGAATTCTTTTTCTTTTGCTTTACTTTATTGGTTATTCTGGGTCTGACGTTTTGGGTGGCTTTAGGAGCCAGACAGTAATTTTCTATAGTAGTTATTAGGTAGAGTGGGAAAGTGCGCTGGACAGAACATTTTTACTAATTCATTATTGCTCTAACTTAAACTTAAAACATTTCTGACATGACTTATTGTAACTACAAACTGACGGTGTTCCTGAAACATCATCATACTCTGTGATGAGAGCTTCAGACAAAAAAACAAACCTCAGATTTACTGGACAGGATTTGGACTGGAATGAAATTGTTGCTGTGATACAGGTCAAAATAACAATCCATTGTGTAACATACAGCCCCTGTGGCTAAACCCAGGACATTTTATAATCATTATTTTGTCTGGAGGTGTTTATTATACAAGTCTGATGATGTTTTAGGGCAGATTAATAAGTCAGTGGCACATCTTCTGGTCGACAAAACAAAAAGGCATGTTGTACTTTGCCTGTCTGTGTGGTTAGTATCTTTGACAGATGTAGGTGTATACATTAATCTATCATGTAAGGACAGACTTTAAAACTGTTTGTTTCATATCATGAACCCTGCAAGAACAAGTTGGAGAGTTTACCCTAATTATCCAGTTCACTGATTTGGGCCATTTTTCTGTTTGGTATTAGACATTTTTATCTATTGGTGTTTTATTATGTGTATGATGCATGGATTTATGATTTCTTCTATGACTTTTCTATTCATGAAAAACACAATGGAATATTGTGGGAAAACAGATTAGACTCCAGATAACGTCCGCTAGAAAGCCAGGTTCAGACATTTCATTTGTATGCTTAGTTATTAAATCTGTTTAATGTAGCTTTGGTGAAAGGGTTGCTGTGTAGGCATGTTGCTCAAAATTGACCCAACGAGCTCATCGGTCCAAGGGACTTTCGCTCTTTTCAGCACGTAGTTCATTATGTCGGATGTCATATTACTGATGCTGTACTTTCTTTAAAAGCATGTAACAAAAACAAATTTTTAAAGTCGATGCGACACGGATGAACTTTATGTTGAAAAGTTGTGACGTCTCTTTTTAAATAATGTCTATTGATGTGTTCAATGTTTAGCCTTGAAGAGTGATAATGGCATGAAAGCTTGATGTAAACAGATGTTTTTAATATAATGTAGGTTTTCACACCCGTGACTTTACACTAACCTGCCTGATTCACGTAGGCGTCGTCCAGAGGAATACGACATGCACAACAGGAAGCGACCCAGGATTGACTATCCTCCCGAGTTCCCCCAGAGACCAGGTCAATATCTCACTGTTCGTCCAGAGCACAGGATCAATAACAACGTTTATTACTTGTGTTTTTGCAGACGTGTGACACACATCATTGAACGTTTCCGTGCAAAATTTGTGTGCTCTCATTCAACGCACTGTAATAACATCTAAAGTAATGAGGTTGTTATATTGTTCATGTTAGTGTGTTAATGTTCATATATGTACACAATGCTTCCTGGGTATTTTGTCTGGTTTTGTTCCACACGTTCTGCTTCAATTATTTTTATTTATTTATTTATTTTAAACATTCATTCAAATTCTCTTACCGTTGGTCAAACTTCTGTTTGCTGGCTATTCAGGTTTTATGCAAGACCCACGCAACCAACCTGTGGACAGGTACCGCCCTCGCTCTCCTCCACATCCATTATGTTTACTTGTGATTTTTTTTTTTTACGACTTTTGAACCTTACGCATTTACGTTTTTTCCTGCAGACGCTTTTCTGGAGTAAGGAGAGATGTGTTCCTCAACGGCGTGAGTTTTGAACCGCTTCCTTTAACCGAACATTTTTTAACTTGGTGGTGTACGCTACGATGACTTGCCACGACATCTATCAGGAGTAGGCTGTAAATTTGTCCTGTGTCAGCTATTTTTAGTCTTTGTTTACTGGTAACTTTGTCATCTGCAGTCTTACAACGATTACATGCGAGAGTTCCATCACAGCATTGGACCTCCACCTCCATGGCAAGGGATGGTCAGTACTTAAAAAGAAAAAAACATCATTTACGTGTTATTCTAATTTAAACATTTCTCTATGAAACACACTCATGTATTATTTCTGTTTTCCTGAAGGCACCATATCCCGGCATGGATCAGCCTCCTCATCATCCGTATTACCAACACCATCCCCCACCACCCCAGGCCCACCCACCATACTCAGGTCATCACCCCATGCCCCATGATGCCCGCTTCAGGGAGAAGAGGGTCGTCCGTTCTTTCTCCTCCAGTCTGGTAAAGCATCACTTGAGAATGTTTCCTATATTAACCAGAGAGCCATGATGTCAGCTGTGCAGAAGGAATTAGCTCTCGCTTCATCTCCATTTAAACAGAGAAATTCCACAGGGTTTTAATCCTTTTATTCTGTCCTGTGCTCGGACCTCCCTCCAGCACAAACACAAAAGGGCATTAGTTGCTCACTACTTTGATTCTTCTGTACTCATCACATCAGCGTCACCCAAATTTCTACACAGTGCACCATTTTTGGTCATTCTTTCATTTAGCAGCCACATATAAATACAGTGTACTGTTACTTTACAGAAAATTAAGCCAAGCTGATAGAAAATACCCAAAATGCATTTTCCTATTTTCATAGAATATGCCCTGATGTATTACTGTAAAATATAGATATATACTGGACTAAAGCATCCACCAACTCATGGACAGTCTGTGGTGCAACGTGATGTTGGTGGATGGAGCGAGACATGATGTCCCAGATGTGCTCAATTGGATTCAGGTCTGGGGAACAGGCGGGCCAGTCCATAGCATCAATGCCTTCGTCTTGCAGGAACTGCTGACACACTCCAGCCACATGAGGTCTAGCATTGTCTTGCATTAGGAGGAACCCAATGCCAACCACACCGGCATATGGTCTCACAAGGGGTCTGAGGATCTCATTTCGGTACCTAATGACAGTCAGGCTACCTCTGGCGAGAACATGGAGGGCTGTGCGGCCCTCCAAAGAAATGACACCCCACACCATTACTGACCCACTGCCAAACTGGTCATGCTGGAGGCAGCATGTTGCAGGCAGCAGAACGTTCTCCACGGCCTCTCCAGACTCTGTCACGTCTGTCATGTGCTCAGTGTGAACCTGTTTTCATCTGTGAAGAGCACAGGGCGCCAGAGGCGAATTTGCCAATCTTGGTGTTCTCTGGCAAATGCCAAACGTCCTGCAAGGTTGTCCTGTAAGCACAACCCCCACCTGTGGACGTCGGGCCCCATACCACCCACATGGAGTCTGTTTCTGACCGTTTGAGCAGACACACGCACATTTGCGGCCTGCTGGAGGTCATTTTGCAGGGCTCTGGCAGTGCTCCTCCTGTTCCTCCTTGCACAAAGGCAGAGGTAGCGGTCCTGCTGCTGGGTTGATGCCCTCCTACGGCCTCCTCCACGTTTCCTGATGTATTGGTCTGTCTCCTGGTAGCACCTCCATGCTCTGGACACTATGCTGACAGACACAGCAAACCTTCTTGCCACAGCTCGCATTGATGTGCCATCCTGGATGAGCTGCACTACCTGGGCCACTTGTGTGGGTTGTAGACTCCGTCTCATGCTACCACTAGAGTGAAAGCACCCTCCAGCATTCAAAAGTGACCAAAACATCAGCCAGAAAGCATAGGAACTGAGAAGTGGGCTGTGGTCACCACCTGCAGAACCACTCCTTTATTGGAGGTGTCTTGCTAATTGCCCATAATTTCCACCTGTTGTCTATTCCATTTGCACAACAGCATGTGAAATTGATTGTCAATCAGTGTTGCTTCCTAAATGGGCAGTTTGATTTCACAGAAGTGTGATTGACTTGGAGTTACATTGTGTTTTTTATTTTTTTGAGCAGTGTATATTATATTATATGTATTGTACCATGTTGACATTTTAATATTCGCTCATGTGTTGCAGCACGATTACGATATGCGTGTAGACGACTTCCTGAGACGCACCCAGGCGGTGGTGAGTGGCCGGAGGAGCCGGCCCAGAGAGCGCGAGCGTCAGAGAGAGCGTGAGCGGCCACGAGATGCACGGCGAGAGAGGGAGAGAGAGCGAGGACGTGAACGTGACCGAGACAGAGACCGCATCAGAGACCGTGACCGGGAGAAAGAAAGAGGACGCTATCGCAGATAAGAGGAGATTCTCTACAGCTGGGTTTTTTTTGTTGTTGTTGTTGTTGTCGTCTGCTTATTTGGTCACATGCAAGGTTTTGCTCAGTAGCTCATTATGGATTCTCTGTTGAAAATCCCTTTTAATATCTGTCTGCAAAACATATAACTGTTAGTGGTTTTGTTTGTTTTTTGTTTTTTTGTAGATGTTTTCATATTTTTTTTATGCTTCTATATAATTCTGACCTAGTGTCACTTCCTTTCAGAGTATTATTTTTAAATATGTACATTGTTTTACAGGAGATTGTATCATGCATGCAGTGTTTTCTACTGTGAAAACCAAAAACACTTTTTTTTCCTTTCCTTTTTTTTTCTTTTTTTTTCTTTTAATCGTTGAGCATCGAGAAGGCATGGTTTTCCCATACATACAGTATGTGTTACAGTTTAGGACAAATCTACTTTGCCTCCATTCTTCACTGCTAATCAGCTCTGTAAATGTCTCTGCCGTGAGGTTAAGGTAATGCACACTTGTGTCTGTGATCTCTGTTATTGTACATAATGTCTGAATGGACTGTTAAAGCAGTACAAAACACTGCTGCAAGTTCCTTTATCTGGCTTTACGTTCCAAATGTTCTGTTTTGAGTATGTGGGTGTAAAAAGCAATATCACCTTTTTCTGTTTAGTCACCGTTGTATTCTGTAAATTCCCTGAAGTGAAGGTCTGTACAGCAACATGCTAAATGTTTTTGTCAGGAAAGTTGTATCTTTTACTGATATCTTTTGTATGATTAAAAAGAAAACACTGTGGTGGTGTATTTTGAAGCCTTGGGTTTTTTTTTGTTTTTTTTTGAGTTCACAGAACATTTAAGAAAATGTGGAGATGAAATGTCACTCAAAATGTAGCCTAAACATACAGTCAAAATGTAATTCGGATTTGGGATTTGATTTGAGATCCGACAATTTTATGACAACATAATATTTAAGAGTCTATCGTGATCCAGCGTATAGGGTTGTGGGTGTGCCCAGTTTGCATATTCATAGAATTTTAAT
Source organism: Bagroides melapterus (assembly GCA_028566695.1). Taxonomy (NCBI): domain Eukaryota; kingdom Metazoa; phylum Chordata; class Actinopteri; order Siluriformes; family Bagridae; genus Bagroides; species Bagroides melapterus. Next base: position 2,945,950 of record JAOTRN010000030.1, read on the forward strand.
TACTTCATGGCAGTAAACATGGCGTTTTCTGTTCAATAACATATTTGGGGAGCAAACAATTGTCAAACCAATCAGTTTAAATTTTGTGGGGTGCAGTTGCTTGAATGGCAGTTTCTGCTGTGATAAGATAATACATAACTAAAAGTGTGATAATCGTATCTGTGACCTAATCACACAAATCACTGTGTCCTTAACAACATTAAGAAACGGCTGCAGTTATTGGGGTTATATGCAAATCACATCAATAGTCACTTGACTCGGCTGCATGCTTATGATTGCAGGTTAATCCAAGCTAACCATTATTTTTTTGTGTAAGGTACTGGGAAAGTTCCTTGCATCATTCTGAAAACATACTTGGTTTGTTTCCTGTTTTTTTTTTGTTTGTTTTTTTTTTTCAGGAAAGATTTCTTTATGGAAATACAGCGTTCTTAATTTGTTGTGTGTTATGGTTTGTTTGTTATGGTAACATATAACCTTGTAGCAACGTTCTGTTAATGTTTTGGAAACTTTTACATTATTTAAGCCACTTGGGAGCCATGAACGAACTTTGGAGAACATTACTATACAGATACAAATATAATAATAATAATAATAATAATAATAATAATAATAAAACATTTATTGATCCATACTTGCTATCTTGTCATTTCATAGTCAGTTTTATACAAAATAATTAATACCTCAGACAAAAACCTTGTCCAACGTTTTTGTCTTGTCTGAAAAAAAAATAAATTAAAAAAAATTAAAAAAAGAGGGAGCGAGAGACCGTTAAATTCTCAGGACGTTTTGGGATTAGCATTGACTTTGTTAACCAAAATACAACGCTTTCAGAACGTTATGTCTTGGCTTCCCTAACCAAATGTCAACCTTAGCAAAACTATTAGTAGACGTAAATTATTGAGATCCTAAAAATGTATATATATAAAATATAAGAAGTACAAAAATATTTTCAGAAAAGCCTAGTCCCAACAACGAGCTCGTATTCCCGTGCCTACAATTCCCATCACCCACTTCGAGGGCACGCGCTACGTCTTTTTAGCGCGCGACACGTTGGGAATGCTGACATGGCGGCTCCCATAGTGTCTTCGCTGCGGCTCGGTTTATGGACTGTTATTCTTTTCCTTTCAGCGCTTTGCATCCCCTCGGCTTTAGCACTGATTGAAGGACTTTACTGCGGTACGCAGATCTGTTATGATGTGCTCGGGGTCAGCAGAGACTCGTCCAAAGCGGAGATCGGCCGCGCGTACCGCCAGCTGGCCCGGAAATACCACCCGGACCGCTTCCAGGCTGGAGACCCCGCACTGGCCGGAGAGACCGCTGACAGCGCGCAGCAGAAGTTTATGCTCATCGCTACGGCTTATGAAACTTTGAAAGTTAGTCACATGTTTTGAACTTGCGTGAATGTATGTTTGAATGTGCGCGTGAAGACAGTCGATGTCTGAATCACTCCCTGTCTGTGACCAAAGGAGGCGTTATTAATTTTAGTTCTTGTTCATGGATCCTAATAGGGATAACTGTTCTCAGTTAAAACTGAGGTAGATCTGACTGCATGACAGGATAGAGTTATTGCGTTAGCAAACATAACATCCAATCATGTTGTTGTATGCAAATGAAGGATATATTCCACTTTCCCATACTTTCCCATTCTTCTGAGAAAAATCTGGATTTAAGTAGGAGTTTTGAACACTGATATGAACTGAAAATCCATCAGTATACTTTTGACTTGGCTGTAATATTAGAGTTTATAGTTTCAAGTTCATTATATTTTTTCATTGCTTTTATTAAGAATGTGGGAAAAATATCAGCCAATGATTTTTAAAAAAAAAAAAAAAAAAACACTTTCATTTAAGTGTGGGCAACATGACAGTAATATCATATCACAAACTGTCACGAGGTGTTTTTCAGATTCATGATGTGTATAACAATCAATAGGTTTGCTCACAAACAGCCAGTAATATAGTTGCATGAAGAAAAACTGTTCTAAATAACAAACGTTTACTATCAATCAAATTGTTAATAATTTATATTTATTTAAAAAAAATTAGAAATCTTGAATACTATAAAAGTGAAAACATTTCTTTAAAGAGCACAGAATCTGCTTCCTGTCCATCAAGTCATTATTTATTTTAAAAAAAGCATTACAAAATAAATACCTCAATAAATATATAGCTATTATAATGTCTTGGAACAGCATGTTGTGACAGTTTGGCATGATATTCTTATATAATCTATTTTTGATTTTAATGAACATAGAAAGTGGAAAATAACACTCTATAATACTATAAACTATATGACTATATGGACTGTACCTAAATTTTCATCTGTATTTTTCCTCTAAATGCAAATGACAACAAATTACCAAGTCGAACCTAAAAAAAACAAAAAAACAAAATAGGTGATGTTTAAATGAACACTGTAGATTGATTGCATATGCTTTAGATTGATTAGCAAATCGTGTGATCATCATCACTTATTTCAGACACGCGTGTGACTTTTTATTGTTTTGCAGGATGACGAATCGCGCAGAGACTATGACTACATGCTGGATCATCCAGAGCAATACTACAGCCACTATTACACCTACTACAGGAGACGACTGGCACCCAAAGTGGATGTTAGGATTGTCATTCTTGTCACAGTGTGTGCAATCTCAGTTTTTCAGGTAGGTAATGAAAAATTTTGCTGTTTTCCAGCAGCGTCTGTAAATCTCTTGTTTAAGTCCATCTGACTTGGAAAACTCACTGAGAACAAACAGTAGGAAAAAACTTGAGTAAAATCGATCATTTCTCTCGAAATTATTCGCATTTTTCAGGAATTCATTGATTTTTTTTTTTTTTAGTCTAGGCGCAATACCGCTTCAGGTCAGTAGATGGCATAGTGATGCCATACCTGATGAAATATGACGCGTGTCAAGCCAAACACAGTTTTTTTTAAATAAACACGTCTTTAAGTTCATGTGACCGAGCTGTTAGTATAGAAATTATAACGTACGAGACTAAACAAATTAATATTAACAAATTGAATTACAGCCGAAACTACCCTCAAATCTGCTTTTATAGAAAATTATCACTCAATCAGCCTCGAGGATTCATGAACACTTAATGTACACCCTTTGATCATCAGTCACACAAATAATAAATATGTTGATGGAAATTAAATTCTATTGTCTTCATTTTGCCTTGAGGGTGCACTTTTGCACTAATTGAACATTGTCTCTGCAGTATTACAGCTGGTGGAGCAGTTACACTGAAGCAATCAACTACCTTACCACCGTCCCCAAGTATCGCATCCAGGCAACTGAGCTGGCCAAGCAGCAAGGCCTGCTAAACCGCACCAAAGAGAAAGGCAAGAACCGGCGTTCCAAAGAGGAGATCCGTGAAGAAGAAGAAGAGATTATCCGAGACATCATCAAGAACAAGATCGACATCAAAGGAGGCTACCAGAAGCCCAACATCTCAGACATCCTGATTTTTAAGATTGTCCTCTTCCCGTACCACATGTGCTTGTATGTGGCATGGTACTGCTCGTGGATTTATCGCTTCACCATTCGTGGAGAAGAGTATGGTGAGGAGGAGAAGCTCTACATCATTTGCAAATACATGAAAATGTCACAGGCTCAGTTCGACAGCCTGGAAGACCACCTGAGGAAAACGTTCCTGGAGCGTCAGCTGTGGATTAAAGAGAACTATGAGGTGTGTGGAAATGTTTGTGCTCTTTCAGTGCAAATCTAGCAGAGGTTCCAAGATTTAGCCATAGCATTCACAATTCACAATCACCCCTCTGTAAACTGCCACATCAGCCAGAATGCTGCACTTTGCTACTATTTTCAGTTGAAACAGACGTCAGACCAAAAATAAAAACATTTCAGTTTGTGGAAATTTTTTTGAAGTTCATGGAAAGTGAAAAACTAGCATTTAACACTAGTCCCAATAGTAGTAATTTTGTGGCATTTTTGTTTTTTGTGAAATATTTGGCAGGAATTCTTGTTCTTTGGGCTTGTGAGCTAGTAGAAACAATTTGTAAGGGCTGTATTCTGTTTGGTTGCTAAAATAAAAGGAGGAGCTCTTGCAAGTGACTTTCACACCAAACCTTTATACCCAGAGGGTTAAACCATTTTTTTTACACTGACGTGGTAAAATTCTTTGGGTTTTTTTTTTTGCTGAATGCTAAGAACATCTTGATGACAAAGTTGGCACCTCTGGTCACGTTCACCCCAAAGAGGTTTTTCCTTTTTTAGACAGCAGAAATGCATTGCAGTCATGGGAAAAGAGAAACTGCACTCTCTTTCAGTTCTGTGCTTTTATTTATGAGAGCTGTGCTAAAAGTTGTGTGTTTCTCACCAAACTTTATAAACAGAACGCATATTTAGTCTAGTATAGTCTGAAAACTGAATTCTCACTTGGTTTCATTTGTAGGTCTACAGAGAAGAGCAGGAGGATGAGATGAAGATGAAGATGGCGACTGACCCACGGTGGAAACGCTACAGACGCTGGATGAAGAGCGAAGGACCTGGCCGCATCACTTTCATTGACGATTAACTGCACGAAATGCATCTGATTGTACAATCCTACTTGTGTGTGTGTGTGTGTGTGTGTGTGTGTGCGCACACATGTTTACAACAAACTTTTGTGTGCGTTTATGACAAAGAACTTTGGCTGAATGTCAGATATGAATAGACCTGGGGACTGTATCTGTATAACAGAAGCTGCTGTAGCTCCTCTGTCTTTCTGAGCTTATCTGAGGTCAGTGTCAGAGCATGCAGCAGCTCTGTGTGTTCTTAGCAATCCGAGCAGTGTGCTCATCCACATTGCTGCTGTCGGCTTTGGCCTTTACTCATATTGGGAGGCTGCCTTTCAATGTCTTGGTACCTGTTTTGCCTCTTTATGCATCCAAACAAATGAAATCTTATATTTTTAAAAGGATATTAAAGTGACTATTAAACATGATTGATGGTCCGGTCTGGTCTGAATCTCCTTTTTCGTGTTTGCATTTTGCACATATTTAAACAAAATGTATTGGAGTGCTTTCATAGTTGTGTTGGGTCTCAGTCCAAGCAGCCCAGGAGCAGGAATTTAGATTTAAAAAAAAAAAATAGACTATATTATTTCATAACACCAAGTAAAACACCACCACCAATAATAACTTCTTTAATGAAAAGTTTTAAGTACAATAGCCTGGTGGATGGTTGAACACTACGATGACGGCTACATCCCACTACGTTAAATCTGACTATGAAATTTAAAATGTCGGCTTCGTTCTTTCATTAATAAAATGTATTGTATACAGCATGATCCCATCTTGTTAAATATAATTTGGTTCGGGTGTGAAGTAGACAGAATATTAAGAGATAAATGGAACCATACCATAAATTATCCTATAAACAAGATCAGCTGGAGAGAGAGTATTTAGACCACACCTCTAGACCCTGATTGGTTTAGCAGTGTGACGTCATTGGGCGGGGTTGCAGTTTACCCCGAGTTCTCATTAGACTCTAAACGTGATTTTTACCGCCTGCTACTGGGAGCACCGCGTTAAATACAACACATAGATACTCATCCGTCTTTTTTTTTTTTTTTTTTTTTTTACAAGTTTCGGAGACGTTACGTGTTGAGTTTTGTCTCAAACAGTTTTTCTCTGGACCATGTCTTCTTCTAACGTGACCCTGACAGACATGAGGAGGAATGTGGAGCAGCTGAAACTGCAAGCCAGTGTAGAAAGAATAAAGGTGAGAAAGATAAAGATCAAGTTTTTAATCTTTCACAAAAAATTAAGTGCATAGAGAATATGCACATCAACGCTTATTAACTCGGCATGAAGTGTGTATTATCACTCAGAGTTGTACTCATAACTACTGTAATTATATAGTAGAGCTATTTACAGCTTCACTTCTGTCATGTAGAAGGTCAGACACTTAAAAACGAGAGATCCAGCAATTTGTTTTAAAGCGGAAATTTCTGAACTACTTTAACTTTCAAAACTTCTACATAGAGATGATGTGTAGTAACATAATTTTATAAATTCAAAAACATTTTAAGAACGATTTATGCTAAAAAAAAAAAAACAAAAACAAAACAAAGGTAATAGTAAACTTACAACATTATTAATCTATAAAATTAAAGAAACCAGATTTGTTAAATATTAACTTTAGCTTTTTGCTAAATGTTGAAACAAAAAAATTCACATCAATTAAAAAATTTATTATAAAATCTATTGCTGTCAATGTCTTGACTCAATTTTTTTTAAATAATTATTAGCAATATAAATATATTGCAATGGTCCAATATATTGGATAATCTCAGGCATTACAGGGAGATTGCCATGCTGTCATTTGCTCAAATGCAGGCTTCACCAAGATTCCCCTAATTATTGTGGTGATCAATATTAATACCGCACAAAAAACAAAACACCAAAGAAAATCTTATGAAATAATTGTCTTCATTATGCATGTTGTGAACTAAGGTGTGTGAATTCTAGCACTATTCTAGCAAGCACAATGCATACATTAGTATTCACCTTTTCTGAATTTGTATATCAGGTTAATCATTGTTACTTCGGAGCAGCTGTAAAAGTTTTTCCTCAATAGTGTCTGTCTTTTTCTCTCTATAAAGGTTAACAAGATGAAAATGACGTCTTAGGATGTTACCCCAGACAAACCACAAAGCGTAAACTCCACTGATCTTACAATTTATACATGGCAGAAAACTTAAAAGATACAGCTTTACCTCAGACCAAAACAAACAATGCTTTCAAAAGTTAATGAATAAACATTAAATAAATGTATCCTTAACTGGAAAGTTTGATTATATAGACGTTAGACGTTGTTTGATTAGGATATGTTACTAATGTGTTATAACATTATTAAAGCATGACTGAATTAATTAAAACCTGCAAAATAATATGAACCTTAATATAAACTTAAGTTAGAATCTATGTTATATAATGCAAGGCATACTGTTTATCCTGACCACTCACTCTATAGATAAATGAAGCCACTGGGCAGGATATATTAATCCTCTTTCTATGTTATCAGTGTTCCTCCATAACATGGGTAACATAGTTCCCACATTTTCCCTCGTGTTACATGTGCCGATTTACCTATGTAAAGTAATGTCACAGTTCAGACCTGGAATATCTGAATGTGAAACAGTAGCCATTTGCATGCAGCCGATTGTATGTCATGAACAGATTATAGTCCTGTACACACAGACACGGCATTGTGTAGAGAGATTAAATGGAAATGGCGGTTGTTTTTCCGTATTACACAACAACAGATTAAACACACTGGTGTTAAATTACATCTTGTTGGGTTTCTGGAATGCAGTTCTAACTAAGTTTGAATTGTGTGTGTGTGCACATAGGTTTCTCAGGCCGCAGCCGAGCTACAGCAATACTGCCTTCAAAATGCCCCCAAAGATGCCCTCCTGGTCGGTGTGCCAACAGGCAGCAACCCTTTCCGAGAACCACGTTCATGTTCCATCTTTTAAGCACAAGGTGTACAGAGTCTCCTAAAATACAACCACATTAACACATTCTCACAAACACACACTTACTTATGTAAATACAAACAACTGTGTGTTTGTTCTCTAAAATGTACTTTACTTCAAGCGAAAGTATTGTAGACGTTAACTGTGTAAGTCGCTCTCGATAAGGACGTCAGTCAAATGCTGTAATTGTTTAGAAGTTATATCACCACACCCCTGATGTAAATATAGCAGTGTATGCTCACCGCCCATGTCCATAATTCTAGACACCCTACATTTAAAAAAATCTATTGGTTGAAGAATGAAATAATTTGCTTCATGTTTTATACTGATTTCTGTAAACCTTTTGTTAATAACATTTTTCTCCAAAACATACATGACAAAATTACTCAAACCCCTAGAGAATACAAATTTCTGAAAACAGTGTTCTGGTGAAGTTTTTTTTTATTGCTCATGCTTGCTTTCTCCCCATTTTTTGTTTCCATGGGGTGCAAAAAGATGTTCACCTTAAGAACCTGTTGTGCTCAGATCAAGCTTTGTACACCAGCACTGTGTTTGGTGTAAATGTGAATTAATAATGGAGTAAAGAAAGAGCCGCCAAACCAGTGTGACACAGTATTGTTGATGTTTTTGGGGCAGGTGGTAGTTCGGTATCTGTGCTTTTAGCCCATATGTTGGTTGCCTCTGTTTTTTTTGTTTTTTTTCCTGTATGGAGGATTGATCCAACATCTTCTAGAAGTGACACCAATATTAGACCCTCATCTAGTTTCAAGGTATATTAATTTTAGTTATGAAATAATAGAACTGATAAAGAAATCTGTTCGTTTTTGCATTTGTTGATAATAGTCGCGTTTGCATAAAACTACACAGCATGCGGTTTGCCCATTTTGGTAAAGCATGCCAATAGTTCTGGAGTTGACGACATCTCTGAGATCCATCTCCATCTCTGTACACCTCTAACTAGCATAGAGGTTAGCACTACTGTATCATTGTCTTTTTTTGAACCGTGAATGTCTCAGACAACACACACACACACACACACAAAGGCACATGTGGGATATTTTTATCCCTGAGTGTTGCAGACGTATCCGGTCAGCTCTCTGCAGTGTTGCTGCGTGATTTCCGTGCACTTCATCAACAGGAAAATGGAGTCATGGTAAAAGAGATATGAGGAAAAAAAAAACATGTACGAGTGCCATCTGTGAGCACTGACATTTTGAGAAACATGCCAGGAAAGCTGTGTTGTAGCTCTTGTTCTCTGTAACAAGCTTCTGGGATACTTATGGGTGGAGAAAGTAAAAGGAATATGTGGGTTTGCAGAAACCCGAGTCTGGTTTTAGATTCAGGAAGTGGTCAGACTTCTGCTCTTGACCGGTGGAACTGTAAGCTTGCGTTTTGTTTAAAGCCTGTAGTTTTGGGGTTATATTTAGTGATTTATTTAGAGGAGCGCCAGAGTAACACGTTTCTCTGCCTCTCCCAGTGCACTGGTCTGAACACTCAAAATAAAACCCTTTGGAAAATGACGTCCAACTTTCTTTCTTTCTTTCTTTTCTCACAGAGATCGTGCTGGTGGATTCCTGGATATTTATCACGGTGAAACGATGCAGCACGAATTTTTATTCAGTTTCTAAACCAGCATTGTCCATTTATTAATGGATTATTTCATAACATGATTAGAGCATGTTGGGGAATATTTTACTGTAACAAGACATGAATAATCCTGCACTCGAATACTTACATAAATTTGAGCTGATGACGATTTAAAGCGTAACGAATCACAAAATGAACAACTACAACGTGAGTCTTATGAATTCATGCATGAATAACATCCGCCTTAAGTTCACGTCAAGTCTCACAGTAGAAATAATATGAATGTTCAAATCGTTGCTATAATTTGCCAGATAATTTGCCGCGTACAGAAACATCAGTAAACGCTGCTCATGGACTTCCATCATTTACACTGATTACACTAATTATCGGATGTAGAAAGACGCACAAATGATCTAATAAACACCATTTGATTTCAACCCGTTTTGCAACATTCATCCGTTTCTTTTCCAGTCAGTACATTGTAAAACGCGATCGCTCAATTCAGTTGTTTATCTCTTTATCTCCAATTGAAAATGAAGCTCAGAGTAATCCATCATCTTGACTTCTTGTGAGTTGAAGCAAAGCTTATGTTCTTATTAAGTCTTAAGCTTATCTTTATCTTCATTTTTAAGGCAATCAAGTATAGTATCAGTGTCTAGTATCAGTGTCTCAGAGTGTCTCTGCTCCTTTATTAGTGTGAAATGATGCACGTTTAATTCATACGTCTTTATTTGATTTTGTGCCTATGTGTTAATTACTACATTAATATGTGTACTAATGTATACTTAATAATTCAGGCATAAACTCCTCAGATTTACGTTCTAGTTACGTTTTGCTCTAGTTCCTGATGTGTAAATGTTTTAAATCAACTTTAGTTCATAGTTAAGTAAATTGGAATTCAAATATTGCATGATTATTTATGTTTTGTTATTGTAAAGGGTTATATTGTCTATGACATCCAGCACTTTCATGGAACTTTTCAGAATTGTGCCAAATGCAAAAGTTACTATGCATAAAATGTGG
>JAOTRN010000030.1:3049545-3062441 GCA_028566695.1 Bagroides melapterus
CTGATTCCTGAAGTCCACAGCCAGTTCCTTAGTTCTGCTGACATTCAATATTTAGGGGGAAAGTTATACTAATCAAATTATATGTAATAATAATAATATAATATAATAAAATATATGTAATTATATGTAATATGAAAACACAGGAATAAAATAGGTGGAAAAAGTAATATTTGGTGAAAAACCTTGTACTCTATCGATGTTAAAAGTCGTACTAATTTTATTCTAACAGAATAGTGCATAAGAAATAGCCTGTTATAATTTCTTGTAATATTGCATATTTATATCAATAATATCACGGCTTTATTAATGATGTGTTGCGTTTTATGTTTGAAATAGTGGCCCCAAAAGTCATTCATGGTATAGAGAGTTCTAAAGAGGGTTAAAAAAGTTCACATGTACAGGAGCAGGTGCTGTTTGTGGTGTAAACGCGGTGTATTTATCCTCCATCGCCCTCTGGCGGAGAAACAGCAACAAGGAAGCGCAAATCAGAGCAGTTTGGACTACAAGGCACGGACTTTGTGTCTTTTCTTTAATTTCCTCCTCCTTATTCACTGATTTATTCACTCAGGACGGTCAGCAGTAAAACTGCACGATGGTAAGTGTATTTCCGGCAGCTGTACAGCTGTTATTATTCATTACCTGGGTGTATTTTTTGGATTTCGCTTTCGTCTTTCTTTCTAGCCTGTTTTTTTTAAATGGTACGTTGACCTAGAGGACGTGTGACCAGGTGGACAAGAAGACACGACTCCAACTGTAAACATGTCTTTGAGAGTTGTTTAAGACGTATTTAGTTTACTACTTACACTTACTACAATTAAAATGTATCTATAATAATCATTAAAAGTTGTAATTATCGCTTAAAGTGTAATAATAACGTAAAGCACAAGTAATATTATGGTGCACGAGGTTTTCGCGCATCCTTTTAATACTGTGTGAATGCAAAAATATGATGTTATGACGTCATTTAAAACGCTCTGAGAAGAAAAAGGGTACACGCTGCTAAACTGTACCCTTACTTCATGGTTTGTTGTGTCTGCTAAAAAGGTGCATCCATGGGGCAACGGTTTTTTTTCTGAGAGCGATCAACAGGATGTCATGTTGTTATGAAATTCGGTTTTAGTTTCCAGTTTGCACAGTGAAATTAAAATCAATTTTGAAATGCAGTAAATACAGTGACACTATCTGTAGCTTTAAACAATAAACTCTTGTTTGCTTGCATGCGTCATTACGATTAGGGCAAATTAGAAGAGACTCAAAGAGAGGTGGAGGAGGTGAAGGATATCATGCTGGACAACCTGAATAAAGCAGACGAAAGAAAAGAAAAATTGGAGGATCTGGACCAGCGGGCTACTGTGTTACTGAATAAAGTGAGCATGCTGTCTTTTATATTTTCAGTGACTTGATTCTGAATAAAAGATTAAGAAAAAATGCAGAACCAAATGCGTTATAATAGTCTGACATTTGTTTTTAATGGTGTTTATTAATAGAAATACTGAGAGTATATAAAGTAAGAGAAAAATATATAAAATAAAAATAAAACACTAGTCCTGAAGTGTTTATCTAATAAATTATAGCAGCTTTATGAGGTTTAAGTTTATAAGATAAAAATAACTCAACAATACCGATTAAAGAACTCAACAATACTTGCTATAGTATAATAAAATAACAAAGATAAAAAAAAAACCTATAGAGTTCCAGTGAACTTGGTGCTTGGTCCCATAATAATATAGAAAATTCCTCTTTGTGATCATCTGGAATAGACAACTGTGGCATCAACTTAAAAAACGATTCGAGCCTTTGTGTTTAAAAGATATGTATAATTTGATTTTAGTCGCAGTCCTTCCAGAAGCAGTCAAAGAAGGTGAAACAAAAGAAGAGGATGGAGTATCTGAAGAGTAAAGCTGGACTAATAGCACTTATGGTGGTGTTGGCACTGGTGATCATCGTCATACTTGCCATCATGTTCAGCAGCGAACGCTCTGGTGACATAAGTGAACAGAGAGCTGCTGTTACCTCTAAACCAAACATGACAGAACCGCTGTAAATCCTGGCTGAGGGAAGACGACAAGGACGGAAAACAACAAAATTTGGCCTTTAAACAAACGTAACAGACACTCTGTATGTAAGGTGAATTGTTGGACATTGTAGAAAATAACTAATTTAATCCTGTACATTAGGCCATTCTTAAATATAAAGGTGCCAGAAGGATATTTTGATTGCCCCGGATACATTTCCACCCATGACTCCTTTGTTGTTGCCACAATAAACAGAACAATCCTTTTTCACTACATAGATCTTTCCACACAAAGGGAACATTTATTGCTGTGGATCATTTTTTAGTTCTTGGTCATAGCCAGAGAACCAAATGTCATAACCATCTGACAAAATGTTATTTAGGAACCAAAAATTTGGTTCTAATTTTAAAAATGTTTGAAAGTGTAATCACAGGACACATACCTGCACCTAGTACAGTCTTGAAAACTCTTATTTTATGAAGGTATTTATGTAGATTGTAAAGAGGTATTCGTGTCCTAATATTGGACATTGTATGCTTAAGGGTTCTTTGCATCCTAAAAATTCTTCAAGTATTGAAGCTCATTCAGGGCAGCATGGTGGCGGTAGCATGGTGGCGGTAGCATGGTGGTGGTAGCATTGGCACTTTACAGCTCCAGGGTTTGAACCTGAGTTTAGATTACTGTCTCAGGTTCTCCCAGTGTCTTAAGTGGGTTTTCTGTTGGGTTTCTGGTTTCCTTGTACTGCCCAAAAAGGTGAGTGAATTGGTGACTCGTGGTATGAATGAGTAGGTATGAATTCCAAGGAGAGGTCCACCATAGCTCTTACCTGGAAAAGTAGCTGAAAATGATTGAATAAATTTACTAAAAACAGTATATTTGTAAATATTTCCAATAAAATCTTATAGTGCTTCATGTTTTTTTGCCATTAAAAAAAGTAATTTTTTTAAAAGTTGCATTGTGACATTGTTAAAAACAATACACAAATAAAATGTAATGAATTTGTGACTTTTGGTTTTTCATCAATTAAAAAAAAGACAAAAAATATTATAAGATTATAAAAGATAAGATTATAAAAGTTACTGGGAGATTTCTGCAATACATACTATACATCATGGCTGGCAGTAAAACTGTAGAGTTACATTTAAAAAAGGTGAAAATCTTTAAATGATTTAAAAAAGGTTAAAAAATGATCTAATAATTTTAATCAATTCTAATTATAAAAATAAAAAAATAAATGTCATGAATGATATGAAATTTATATCATTACAAACTTTTAACCAGTTGACATTTTGTAGTTTGTAATTTGAATTATTTATTTATTTATAAATAATTCATTGTACCTCTAAGTGTAATTGGAAGCAACCGATGTTCAAACTGATACTGAATAATACGTATACTAGATACATTTTAAATCTTACGAAGATCTCACAATATCTGCAACATCTCAGGAAAGTGTAATGTTATATTCAAATTAGAAGTAAAGTCAAAAGTGAAGCTTTTGTAAATCTGATGTTTATTCAGTAAAGACTCCACTCTCAGTGAGGAGATCCAGTACATCCTTCATTTAACCTTCATACTTTCAGACAGCGGAAAGTAACTCATCATAACAGGACAAAGTTATTCAATCTATTCACTTTACTCAGATTAGAAGTAAAAAAAAAAAAAAAAAAGATCAAAATCTGACATGTAGCTAACCGGTTCAGGTTTAACAGTTCAGGATTAGTACATCAGCATTTCCCTTTGCATTATTTGACCGAAGTTTGAACCCAAAATATTAGTCACGTTTAAGAGTGTTACAACACAGATTTCATTTCTGTCTTTTGAATTTGGCCTGTTGTACAAAAGGTTATTATTGGTTAGTATGATCAACTTTCAGCAGTTTAACAGAGATTCTTACAGAGGTATGAAGCACTAGGGGTGGGCGATATGGCAAATTTATTATATACATAAACATAATACCACAGAGCTGACGAATTCTCAAATCTAATTGGTCAGAATTTGTTGAGACATTTTTGCACTCTATATTACTGTGCTCTTACTAATTCAGGGACTTAATGGCAGAGAATCTACATAATATTGGAAGGAGTCTCCAGTACCAGTTTGGGATAGTTTTCAGGTTTCTTGGCAACACAAGAGACTTTTGTTTGTCTTAGTAATTTCAAAGAAAGGAAATAAACAGATGCTGGTGGAAGACTGACAGTTTATAGCTGCTATATTGTAAATGTTAACAGTGTTATCTTGTCTAACGGTCACTACGCAACACTGAAGGTAACTATAAATAGTTGAAAAGTAAAACGTGAACTTATTAATACACTAATAAATTCAAAACAGTTTCAGAATTGTTTGCAAACTGCTGTAGAATATGTAATGTAAAGTTATTGGAAAAAAATAACTCTAGTGTTGTTTATTTTCCTGTAACAACACATGGATATAAAAAAATTATGCCATACATTCTGGACATCTTTATAATATACTATACTGTACGTGTAATGGTATGCTGAGGTTTTTATAACAAATGCATGGTCAATGCATAAAAAATAGCTAAAGTCAAATCAGAGACTATATCAGACCAGAACTTAGAAAAGTGTATCATGGTATTGTATCGCGATATCCATATCATATCGTATCGTCATATCGCCCAACCCCAGTTTGGCACAGTTCAGTATTTCATTATTGCAGTGTCAGAAATGGAAAATAAACGAGCAATAAATATTACATACTACAATACAATGGCATCGTCCATATCATTATAATCATCATCAAAAGAATCACCCATCTCTGACTAAATACTAAAATGCTGTATAGACTCAGGACAAGTTTGAGCATCACAATAGAAGGTCTGTTATTTCTGAAACTAGAAAATATTCTGAAGCCTGTAGTGTCACTTATGGAATCAATACTATGTTCTTTAAAACAAGAAACAGCTTCAGTGTTGCGAGGTTTATGATCAAGATATGAAACAGAAACAAAGCTCAACACAAGGGCTAAACAGTTTTTCTACCAAGCAAACAGTAACAATACGACGAGAAACTCTGTGTGGACCGTCATGATTGACCGCCTCTACCTCGTCTTAGCACCAGGTAGTAAAATATATTTATTGCTAAAAAAAAAAAAAAAAGAAAGAAAGAAAGAAAAATAGTATACTGTATGTATTGAAGTGGTTAAACCTAAAAAATAGTCGTTAGAAATGTCTTTTAAATTAGCTTTCATTCTGTTTTGTGGTGCAAAAGCGATCGGATTAGCAGCATGTAAACTGTACACGTGAATGTTTGACTCATGGTTAACTGACAAAAAGTGTGGCACCATGATTAGTTTATAAAATGTCATTTCTCTCTCTTCTTTGACAGGGTCGCCTCTGCTTTCGTTCGGGAAACTACCCTAGATGGTGTTTATCGTGTACACAGCGTCTGTTTTTGCTTCTTGAACAGAGGATATACAGCTTGCTTTAAAGTGGCACATAAAGCATGCTGTATAATTAAAACTGAGACAAGTGGAAAATCTGTCACGATTTATCCATAAATTTAAAATAAACTACCATCACTGAAAACGTATTCCTCTCATTAAAAAACGTTTGTCTGGGCTGCGTTAGAGGGTAATCCAATTTATTTTGAAGCAGAGTTGCTCGCGAACGGTGTTTATTGACTATATTAATCTATTATATCCTGAGGTAAAAAAACAACAACAACCCTGGTTACTCGTTGCCCGAGCGCAGCAGTGCCTGCATTTCGGTACAACGTGAGTATTTCTGCTTTCATTTCGGCACATCTTCGCGATGATGGAAAGATGATAGATCTTCTCTAGACAGATTTAAATTCTTTTGTTGAACGTGTCCGGCCGATCTTGCTGACCACAGTGCGGTCCACCGTGATTGATTTAATCTGAATCGAGTCAGAAGAAATGTTTAGTTGTTGAAAAACTCCGAGCTGTGCCAAACAACTCGCCAGGTGATCCGACTGATGAACGTTCAGAAAATAAGTCACCGGATCTATTTGTCTTGTGCTAATCATAAAAAAAAATCTGGTCTTCAAAAATGTCACTCAGCTCTTCAGTGCCTTCTTTACACTGTGCAATTTCAGCTTTCTTGTTTTCCCATCAAACTCTAAATAAAATTGATTTCTATAACCGACTACACGAGTTTTAGTTGATAATTTTTTTTTCTCATATTCCCATATTTCGTTTAAGCGTATTGTGAAAACTTATACCGTCTTCCTGTTGGTGGATATTCTGTCATCATCGTTGCACGACTCATATCCAGATTTTAATTTCAGAAATTTCTGAAAGGTGAAATTGCGTAAAAATTGTACAGTGTAAAGCCGCATCAGAAGAGCTTGACTCATTAATGAATTTCCCTGGTTGTGCATTTGCACTTTTTGACCATATATTACACAGTTATAGAAGGTAAATGATATCTACTAATCGACGATAGGAGTTTTCCTTTACCAGCTTCACAATATCCAGCACATATTGTAATGTGACGTTGACTGACTGAAGGATCTGTGAAATCTGCTGTAGCTTAAATTTCTAACACTCGCTAACTCTTGAAGTTTGGTCCAGGCGTGATGAATGTGGATAAATGTAAATTTACAACTATTCTATACAGCTAATGTTAACTAGAAAGGACCTTAACTTTTCTCTTTCATTATTTAGGCGTTATTGTCAGCGATAATATTTATTTCGGGCCAGAAAGCTGCTTTCAGGAAAGTATATTACTCATATCATACATAACTTTGTAACTTTTATAACTACGCTTGATCTATTGCTCTCTGCCAGCACCTCACGGATCATTAAGATTGAAATCCGTGATTTACCTGAGCCCTAACCTCCCTTCCGTTCACTATAACATTGCCACGCTCTCCGGGGTGCAGTTGAGGTGTGTGGAGGTGCTACTTCCTCCAGGTGATTTCATGCTGCGAGCGCCACAGCCCATGGGCACGCTTTTCCCTATGCCTCCCATGATGACTCCTGAGCTCGAGGGGTCGTGCGGCCTGCCATTGACGAGGGCGGCCATCATGGTGTCGCTGCTGACACTGCCAAATTCGTAGGTGAAGGTTCCGTAATAAACTAGGACGAGGACGGTGAAGATCCACTCGCAGATGGCTGCAGCGTGCTGCAACATAAAGCTCTCGTGAATGAAGAAGACGCCACCTGGATTAGGATAAGGAGTTAAATTGGAATAATCGGAAATTTTGAAAAGTCTTTTCTTACATCTTAAAGAGCTTTCCTGATCCTCATCCACATTTTTTGGTTTAGTTTTAATTTGTATCTATGAGGCACAATAAATAACGAACTAGTTCAAGTACAAAATAAAAAGCCTGCAGCAAATTTGCTTCTATTTTTCCATACCCATTGTATGTTTACAGATGGATGCAAAAGTTTGTACACCCCAAGCCTTGCAAATTAGCTTTTATTATTTTTTTTTTTTTTCTACAAATAGTTTGTGTTAAGATTTATAACCATGAAAAAAATAAATAAATAAGATTTTAGCTGTTTGGTTTGGATTCCTGCATTGCTTTCATTTATTTTCTTCTATGTCTTTGTACATGTGTTTTTTCTCTTCTAATGACCTTTAAACTTTGCATAAGGTCAAAATATACCATTTTATTTTGTTTAGATTTGTTCCCAATTTTGTTTTCCCTGCAGTAAAATTGCTATTTTGTACAAGTCACTACTTCAAAAAAAACTGCTGCTATTTATATTTAGTATTGAGTGCTGTATTTTGACTTGACTTGAACTCATTGAAGTATAGAATCTGAAGCTGAGTGATCTGGGTTCCTTTAAAGACACACAGGAGTTCTTGTAGTGTTTGAGTGTCCTGATTCTTTCAAAAATGCCCCTGTGAACAATATAGGAATCAATTATTTGATATCCATCTTGATAAATGAGTAAGGATACTGAGGATGAGACTAATCAGCGCTCCGGCTGACAGAGCCACACGGACATGGGCCATCCAGAAGTCCAACGCTGTCTCAGCAATGCGATAGGTGAGCACACACTGGAGACACACAAACAACAGACCTGCAGGAAATGCAACACCGGCCCCCACGTAGTGCAGAGTCTTCGCATGATCCACCTGATAGAGGTAACAATCAGGAATTTGGTGACAAGGTCAACTCGAGGTGGATATTGTTATTCATATCTTTCTCAGCTCACCTGGAAGTTGCCCACCATGACAAGACCCAGAGCATTAATACAACCTGACACCAGCGCACTTGTGTTGACCCAGCAGTGATGGCTGTGCTCGACCACATGAGCGTAACGCAACATACAAATCATCACCACTGGATAGAAAGAGAGAGAGAGAGAGAGAGAGAGAGAAATTTATACACACCAGGTTTTTTTTCCCGACCTTTTTTCCCGGCACCACATTTCAAGGATGTTTTAATCTCTATATGTTCCTTTAGGTTTATTTAATTAGGACCGGTGTGGTGTCACAAAAGTGTCAAACTCACGTTGAGTTAATTTATTATAAAACACTAAAAAGTCTCATGTGAAGCACACATTCAAATGAAAAACCACACTGTTGTCTATTATCAGCGTGTCCAACCTGTCAACTTTACGCATTAAAAAGCACTCACGAGCAAACCTGAGGGGATTATTTACCCATAAATGCCCCAACGTTGCCTATCAGACTGAAGAGACAGCTTTCAGGAGGATAGCAGCCGCATTTACTGAAAAAGAAAAATCACAAACAACGCTAGCGGAAACTGAAGATTTGATCAAGCGTCATGCAGAAAATCTGAGCACAATAATCCGATCGTAGGAAGAGAAGAAACCTGATGAGAGGGATGTCCTGTAGAGTACAGCAGCTCTTGGGGAAGCCCCTCTTGGCAGTTTCCTCATTACAAGACACATTATAAGACCTGTGAATCATGTAACAGTGTGTTAGATAGGGAGACAGGAGCTGAAACTGTGGAAAAACTTATCGCGTGTCACTGTGGCTGAATTCTGTAAGCAGATAATGAAGAAAATGTGTTTTTTTTTTGTTTGTTTTTTATTAGGCAAAACGAGGTTGTTGGTCTAAAACATACTCTTGCACTTTAAAACTGTTTTTATTTAGTTTTGGATCTTTACTCAGCTATCATATTGCATGTTGAGTCATGGCAGTCCTGGTTAAAGCTCCAGCTTAATAATCAGGGCAATCGTTCAAGCACCAACACATCCAAGATGCTTCTGTTGGGCTCTTGAGCAATGCCCTTAACCTAATACTAATTCTAAAAGGCTGGTTTAACAAACACTGTGGAAAAACCTCGAAAGCTAAGTATGATTTCCTCACATACTGTCAGGTTTTTAGCATGGACATTCTCCGCCAGAACATTAGAGGGCGTTCCCGCAGTGTGCTGTGTAACCTGTCTCGTCTTTGCTCACCTGTTTTTAATTAGTTCTGCTATTATTTCTATTTATTTCCTCCGCGTTGCGTCTAGCTTCACGGAGTCCTCCTCCTGTTTTGTGTTGGTTTTTGTTTCAGGTTTTTTTTAGTTCTGTTTTCCAGTGCTCTTGATTTTTTTTTTGTCCTGTCTGTTTATTTTATTTTTTTGTTAATAAATAGTGTTTTTTTAATCCCCGCATTTGGGTCTGGTTTTATCCTTTGCCGTTTTCTGACACATACTGTATAAAAATCACACCGGATTGTCTGACCGGATAGTTGTCACAGCGAATCAGACAAACGCTTCCTCAGTTCAAGTTTTTTTTAATTCCTGCTGTCAGAATGTCCGTGACGCTCCTGATCGTCTCCGGTTTCACTTTTGGTTGATTTTAAAAAGCCAGAAGAGAAAGCAGTTTCATTTTCAGAACTATATATAGCACAGAAATGTCCCAAAAGTCTCCATATATAAGGGGGGGAAACACTTTTTTTTTGTCTCCCAAATCTTTTGATAATTAATTTATATTATATGGGTTTGTTATTCCAGAAATTGAACTCATTCTCATTGCTGGATCAGTTCACAAGGTTGCGATGGACTTGAACAGGAAATGAATCCGTCTCAGCTGTAGGTTTATACGGAACAGATCTAGATTTCAGCATGTGAAAGGTCTTTCCAGGCTCCCACACATGTAATAATAATGACGTGCTCTTTGAAGACTTATGGAAATTGCTGACTTACCAGTTTTCGACTGGACACACATGGTGGTTCATCACTGCCATGGCATACCTGAGAAAAAAACAATCATCAGCTTAGATTTTATCTTTGTGTGATTGTGGTCGTGATAAATAACGGCTTTCAAAACAAAACGTATTCTTTAAATTCTCAAACGTGGCTAAAGAAAGTAAACCGGAGCAAAACAAATCAAGTTTTAAGCATCACTGAAATGTTTGGCTTCACAATACTGATAATACAGGAGAAAGAATATGCAAATGAGCAATGAATTCATTTATTTATTCATACATACTTTACTTTACCTCACTGAAGTTTTTTTTCTTTTTTAGATAAAAAAAGTTTTTTTATTTTAGATGTTGCAGTGCTGATCTTTACTGGACCTGTTCACCCAGCTTTAATCCAGTTCAGTGCAAATGTTTGTGCCCCTATGGCTTCCGAGTGGATTCCTTTGTTTAGCAAATTTGTAGACTTATAGAATTTATAGACTTCTACCCAAGAACTAGGTGTGTAATAATCAGATGATTTGTAAGATTGATGCATTAATTTAAAAGTCAGTGATTGAAAAGATTCACAGTTCAATAGATTTATAAACTGACTTGTAAATAGACAAGCAAGGAGATTTGGATTTAAGTCTAATCCTTGCAATAGTGAATCGTCGACTACATTTGATTATAGGCTTACTCCAGGTTCTAAAAAAAAGTTGTAAATCAAACTGTATTTTTGGTTCAGTGTTAACATCAAATATCGAATCATTTGCTTATGAATCAATATCATATCAGATTCTGTGGTATCAATAAATGTTGAGTTGTTGCTTTAATAATCGTAACTGTATTATCTGGAAGCCTGAGGTTTGTAAAAACTGCTGCTGTAGTCACTAAAATGTTGCTCAAACTGTCGTCTATGGCTCATTAAACATCTACATCAGGATTTCTATAAAGCTGCATTTTTACACTGTCTATTAGAAGTGTTGTGAAAATATGAGCACTTTTTTAAACACTGTGGTTTATTTCATCTTCCCATGAAAGTCTTTTTATTTTGTCCTAAGTGTCCTGTCAGGATTTATTTGCAATTGATTTTGCAGATGCTTTTTTGAGCTTTTTCTGTCGAAAATTACTCAAATTCGGCGAAATCGAAAGCACGTGCTTCTTCTTTTAAGCTTCTACCAGTGAAGACACAATGGAATTATTTTCTACATCACATGACATATCTTGTCATGATAAAAATCTTACAAGCTCCAGCAGCACAATCTCAAGTTTATATTATCAGGGTTGCATTTTGATTAGAAAACACCAAGACTGCCATTTATATTTCCCCAAATTTTTTAAACACACTTACACTATCCATATCCCTGTGATGGAGAACGCCGATAGGCTGACTGGCAAAACGATCCAGGCAGTCATGAGGCAGTCTGTGAACAGCCCTTGTCCAAAGCATGAGGGGCTGTCGGATCAGGGCGACGGTGGTGGGAGGAGAGATGCGATCAGGTAAAGCCATGCAGTGCAGGGAAAATCAGAGGAGGATTGTGAGGGAATCACAAGACAGGTCCTTCAACTACATCCGGCAACCTTCAGATGGCACGCTGTTAAGAAACAGAGATATTCAGGTAAACTTGGTGAGGGTTTTGATGGAGTCTGGATTGGACAAATCTGTACTGGCATGTTTTGGAAGAAACAAGAGGAAACACTTTCAGATACAAGAGGAACATGCACAGAAACTCCACACAGACTGTAACCTGAGCTCAGGATCAAACCGTTAACCCTTAAATTATAACCAAAAATCTTGCTGCACCACTATAATAATAAAATATAAAAATATGATATTTTTTTTAGCCACATGTCACATTCACCAGACCTCATGGTTCTCCACCTGAGTCCTAGTCTTACTAAAGCAATTTTAGGCTTGTGATCTTTTCACCCATTATCCTTGTTATGCCTGATACACTCATATCAATACAAAGTCTGTCTATCTACTGTGTTAAGGAAAGGTCAGCAACCAATTAACATCTGGCCGGTGGTGGTGACTAATGCACTGGATAGGACAGAGGAGTATTGAAACATCTGCATCCTACAGATGTGCTCCAGTCTGAATAACTGTATACAAACAAAGTGACCTATATGGTAGGGTTAATCTAATAATCTGGAATCTGAGAACATTCCGTGCAACTATATAATAAGCCTAACATAAGATTTATACAGAACTAAAAGATGACAAGCTCTTCAAATTATTTTTTAAGCACAGTTTGTATATTACGGTTAAGCTTCTGCTAGCTATCTTGAATGCTAATCTTCTTTCCGTTACCATTTTAAACAATCTTCAAGCCATCAATACAAATAACGAAACCACATTTACAATCAACGGCCTTTTGCCTATCAGTTATATCGTTTGTGTTATTACTGAAAAAAAAACACAGAAAGCTTTATGCTTACCGCAGCCTTTCCAACTAATCAATGAATGAATGTTGTTGCGGGGTTAAAGCTGCCAGGGTTGCCAGATCTGTTTCAAACAAATTAAACGACGTAAATAAAATGTGTTCTAGACCTACATCTTTACAACCGTATGTTATAATAAATTTATTGCTTCATATGTATGATTATATATGATGAATATAAATAAAGAAAATTTGAAACTCGGGATCCGAATGTTGATTAAAACCCGAGAATCTGGCAACATGGAAACCAGCGCTGGAAAGCAATTAAAGGGAGGAGCTACGTGTGCAGCATAATATCTAATAACCAATTTTTAAATAATTTTTGTATTTCAGTTATACTTGTGTAAAATATAGAATTTT
>JAOTRN010000030.1:3070233-3085163 GCA_028566695.1 Bagroides melapterus
AATGTAGCATGTGTAAAATCCATCACAGGGCAGTGGTGGGTCAAGTGGTTAAAACTCACGGTTCACCGCCAGTGTTGGGCCCCTGAGTAAGGCCCTTAACCCTTTCTGCCCCCTGCACTCTAACTCCAACCTCCTGAGTTGGGATATTCCACTGTAATGTAATGTGTATGTGGCGATAACAAAGGCTTTGAAGCCCCAACTTTTGTCCGTGAGTGATGGATTTATCCTTTTCATTAAACCTGGAGCGCTCCTGTTTAGTGCATTTCAAGTTACTTTGACAGTGTACAAAAAAAATCAAAAATAGCTTTAGGTGTTGTTACAAGAGTAATATTAAACCCTCCCCCTGATACTGAATCACGCATCCTACGAATTTACGCTTCTCAGTGTTAAGTGACTTCAAATTTCAATCTTATCTTTTTTTTTTTTTTTTTTTTAAATTTTTCTTCTGCTTATCCACTGTCCTAACTGTACTCATATTCTATCTGTAAAATTCTAAAGAAACCACGCCTGCTTAGACTCGTTTGGGATTTAGTCAAGTGTCGATTTTGTGGAGAGGGTATTTCTAGCCCTTGACCTCTTATCTCAATCTCTGAAATGGTTTTGAGCAAGAGTGTTTTTTTTTCTCCTCTTTTTCTTTTTCAGTTTAACACATGTGGTTGCATTGCCGTTTTACTCAGCAAGCCTCATCGAAACTGTTCAGGTCAGTGTCCTGTTTAACTCTGGTTTAGATTTATTAAGTGTTTTAGATTTATAATATGCAATTTGGCACATATTTAATTTCTAACTGTAGGAATTTTATTGTGCATCTGATATCTATTGATTATATATAGCTGAAAAAATGTTGACAATTAAATATTGTTATAAACGTTTATTAGCATGGTGTCTTTTTCCAGTTATTGTAATGACAGAGATTCTGTTTGGTTTTTTCCTCCGTATAGAGCGAGATCATTCGGGACAACCCTGGAATCCTGGACTGCATTAAGGAGGGTGTGGGGCGTGTCTTGGGTCTGGGTGTGCCTCACAGTAAACGCCTCCTTCCCCTCTGGACACTGGTCTTCCCTACCATCCTCCACGGCGTCCTCCATTACATCATAAGCTCCAGCGTGCAGAAGCTGGTGCTGTACGTTCTGCATCGCCGCGGCAGCACCGGCACGTCACCCAGACCCACCAAAGTCGGCATGGAGACGGTCCAGAACATGCTGGACGCCTATTTCCCAGAGCTGATCGCTAGCTTCGTGGCCAACCTGTGTGCTGATGTTCTGCTGTTCCCTCTGGAGACGGTGCTGCACCGTCTGCACGTTCAGGGAACTCGCACCATCATCGATAACACTGACCTGGGCTTCGAGGTGCTTCCCATTAACTCTCAGTACGAGGGGATGAGGGACTGCATAAATGCAATACGACGCCAAGAGGGTCCACTGGGATTCTACAAGGGCTTCGGGACCATCGTGATCCAGTACTCGCTACACGCAACAGTGCTGCAGATCACCAAGATGATTTACTCGACTCTGCTCCAAAACGCCTGAGGGAAAAACCTCAAACGCACTACTAACTGGTCCTTAGTTCTACCTTGAATTCAACAGACCGCGTTGTTATTATTTCAGGAAGCACGAAGCATGAAACTTTGATGCATCATCACTCATAATGTTAGGCTGCTTTCACACTGAGTTGTTTTGTTTTTTTTTTCCTTCAGAAACTACGCTTGCCACAATCCTTTGTGTTGATTATCTCAACCTTCTAACATTCTCTCACTAACCCTACACTCACACTCTCAGTGACTGTGACAGGTGTCCGTTGACCGCGCTTCCTCGACATCTGCGAAACAAAATGATGTTCAAACTAAGATTTTCTCACTGACGCAATAAAGCGACCTGTGATTCATCAGACCAATCCTATGCAGCACATATGGTTCCACATTGTTTCAGTTCATCACTCACAAGTTTATTTCCAGTTTAATTTTTCCAGTTAGTTCACATTTATTGTTCGATGCACAAAAATGGAAGAATAGGCATGGGTTCATCTTGCCATGCCAGCATATAAAATCTTTTTCGCTAAATGTGTATATAAACCTTAGTAGAGATCGTTGTTGTCTCTGACGAGTGTATATGCAAAGTAATTTTAGCGTGTTTTACTCAACGAAATGTCTTACGAAGTCTGGCACATAACGTAAATGAACACAGCATGAAACATCTCTTTAACACCGATTATAGTGCTTTATTTAAAAAAAAAAGTGCTTTATTGCTTGTCCCACAAGCTGCGTCATGATGACTTTTGGTTTTGATCAACATTTAATCGGCCGTGACGAAAAAAAATTCTATTCATGTCAGAACGACACCGAAGCACAATTCGATGACTAAACAAACCAATTTTCCCCCACAGAACTTTATGTATTACGTTGATGTTGTTTCCTTTATAGTAGATAATAATTAAAAAGGTTCAGTCTAATACACAAAGTTTCCAGGAGCTTTCTGGCAAAAGACCCACAGCAGGGATTACAGATTACGTTCAGAACATTTTCTTCTAGGGGTAAAAGTGGAAAAATTAGTGGAATGAATTGAAAATGTGATGTTTCTTGCAGTACCATTGTTTCCATCGGACCTTAAATAAACTGATAAAACCTTACAAAACAGTGTGAAAGCAGCTTTAAGATTGAGGATTAGCTTTTTCAATAAATGGCTAAGCGTCATTCGTTCCACTTGATCAGTGCTGCTTTGTGTGTGTCGCTTTCTACTTTTACTTTCTTTTCTTTTACTGATGGAAACTTTGCTTTTCTGTGATCTTTTCTCACAGTGATGTGCTTGCAGCGTTTTCTCTACTCAGATCCAGTATTTGCATAGCTTTACATAGATCCGCTTTCTCTCTGATTTTTTTATTTTTGTTTTCCTTTTCTATCACACAGGCTTTACAGGTGGATCGATTTGGTTGGTGTTAAAAGCGAAGTCGAACGCTAAAAACGTCAGGACCAGCATCTAGAGATTTGTTGTACGTGAAGCATACGTGAATTGTTGTTTAATCGATTATAATGATGTGTAAATCCGTGCAAACGTTTCCATCTGCTTTCTTAAACATCACTGCAAGGATCTAGTATAATGCACTGATTAGAGTTATTGTGTCAAATTTTGACAGCAGCACTTTGTTTGGAAGCAAATGTAATGTTTTAGCTGCACTTAACTGAGAAAATAATATGTACAATATTGGGTACTCTGATTAAAAATAAATGTATGTAATCATTTTTGTGTCTAGGTATATTATTACTATTATACTAATATTATTACTAGTTATACACTCTTAACACCTGCACATTCATGCTATATCAAATCAGCCAATCACGTAGAAGCATCGCCATGGAGCAGATTATGGAGAAAAAGGACAAGAGCTTTGGTTAATGCGACATGAGATGCACTTGTATGGGTGGTAGCACCATGTTGATGAGAGAGGTCAGAGAAGAATAGCCAGAGAGTTTTGCACTGACAAGAAGGCTACAGTAACTCAAACAAACACTGCTGAGGTGAGCTGAAAAGCATCTCAGATCGCAGAACATCTAACATCTAACCTTGAGGTTGCTGATGAGCTACAACAGCAGAAGATCACAGCAGGTTCCAATCCTGACAAGACAAGAACTGAGGCTACAGTTCATCAAAACTGGAGTGCTGAAGATTGGATAAAGTTCAGGTGATGGTTTGGTTCAGCATGTAGCATCATGGCTGACAGGAGTGGAACCTGATGTGACCTTCTGCTGACGTAGGCCTTCCGACTCAAGGTTTGAGATGCTTTTCTGATCACCACAGATGTAAAGAATGCTTACGCGCTCTCAGTCATTGATGTGAACGTTACCTGTAGCTCATGATCTGTATCTGTACTTGTATAAATTTATGCAGCGTTTCTGCCGTATGATTGCGTGACTGGATAAATGCATAAATGAGCATTGGTTTCACTGAGTGTATATTTCAGTAATCATTAATAACTTTGATTATTTAACCTGCACTATTGTTAGGCACGAAGCCACGATTGGCAAATAAATAGCAAGAAAACAAATTAAACTATTAATGGCAATCGTTTGAGTATGTGGAGGATTATTAGATTTATATTAAAACACAATATCAACGCAATATTGTTTCGTGCCATTCGACGTGTTGTGTATTTTTAAAAAAAAATCAAGACAATCATAAAATGTGACTGATGCTAATCACGAGGAACTCACTTGGGATCCTTTTAGTCTGTCGTTTAGACAGTAGGAGCAGCGTGTTTAGAAATTTTAGACGTTTTAATTGATTGCTTTGTATATATTTAAAGCAGGGATAAATGTTGACTGGCGGGTGAAAAGCTGTAGCGCGATAATTAGTAGATTTAGAGCACTCGGAGTAGTATTTAATTATGGTTTCTGTTTAAAATGATAAAATCGACATCTGGACTATATTTAATTGACTCCTTACAGGCTCCATATTATTTAGTTTCAACCCGAATCGTTTACTGTATTGAGAAATATAAAAATATATCTATTTCAGTGTCTTGCATATCATATATCCTCGGTTTCCATTTACTCCTACAGTTTCACTATATTATACATATCTGTTTAACTCTCGTGGCGTGTTTCCCACGGAATGTTTAAGCGATGCGCGCGTAATCTGTGTGAAAAAACAAACACTGATAACTAATTAGCACTTATCTGTTTTAAATGTTTAAAATAAGTATTTATTATTATTATTATTATTATTATTATTATTATTATTATTATTATTATTATTATTATTAAACTGTTGTTTATAATTTGGAAATAATTCATTTTGAAGTATGTCCTTGTGTATTTAGTGGTCATTTCTGAACTGATTTTGAACTTGGCAGACATTCCCTCAGGGAAAATGTTTAACAAACAAACAAACAAATAAATAAAGTCATGTCAAGAGTCGTTCATTTGTCATTTTGTTCAGTAACACCGAAGCTAAGAATCAGACGCTGACAGAACAAGTACTTATTAGTCATGAACAAACTAGACATGAATGATTGAAATATTACTGTGACGTACTTGGGTAAATAAAAACAGTATTGGACAACGGCAGAGTAAAAGTGAAATATGCTATAATTAGGAAGAACAGTGGACCTGAATAGTTACTGTTTAATAGTCTTGGAGTTGAAGTACTAAAACAGGGCTATTCAATTAATTTGTTCATGAAAATTGTCCCAAATGAGGGGCCAGAGCAATCTGGCTTGCAATATGAGTGATGACAACAATATATGAGTCTATATGTTGTACCATAAGACATCCAATTAAGTGTTTTTCCGTGCATTTAAACATACTCATATTGTATTTTGAAGCTACATTGTAAGACGCTCAAGTTTTTTTTCGACATTTAAAGTTCACAATATGGAAAATAGTGTTGTTTCATGGCATTTGTCAAAAAAATCTCAATAACTGGCAAACATTTAGGCTGCGGTCTAATGAAAGAAATTATATTTTTCGATTTTTCCAGAGCAGTGAAATGGAGTGTATACGTTGTTGGAGCTATACACATACAGTTATCTGTCATCGTCATGTCAGTCACTTATAACTGTAGGGTTTGTTGTCCGACTGAATTAAATTTATTCTACAGATGTTCTTTTAATAATAGGCTAATTGAAGGGCTGGAACAAATGACCTTGTGGGTTGAGTTGAATAGCCCGGTACTAAAGTGTCCCAGTGCTAGATGGAAGATTGCTGTTATGTAGTCTGATGGTTTGAAGATAAAAAAAAATACTTCTTCAATCTGGTTTTCTGTGATTGGATGCAGCGGACACAGTGAGTACAGTCATTAATGATACTTTGGGCCTTTCTCAAACAACAGGTTTAAGAAATCTCCTGTAAGACCAGGAGTTTCTTTCCAGTATCAAGTCAATCTGTCAAATCAGATAATGTAGGAGCCTCCAATACGCATACAAAGGAAATGTCAAGTGTTTAAATTTGGAACCACAATAAACCCCAGGGAGGTTCAGCATAAACATGATGGTGTTAGATTGCAGTTTTCTCACTGGGGAGATTCCCCTGGAACTTTACAGAAAACAGCAATATGTCACTTTATGGAAGATGTTGGTTCATTTGTTTAAGTATGGAATGAAATAACTAAGATATGCTGTTATAGGAAAATAAACAATGGTGCATTAATGTGATGCAGCCTGAGTTATAGTCACCACCCCAAAGTTCATTATTTTCCTGACTCGTCATCCTGGTGTGTTTTATTCCTTTTATTCCATAGTGATGTCTGCTTACTTTTAATAATATCAGATTCTCAGTATCATTTCCATGAAAAAATGAGGAACTGTTATCAGTCGTTGACTCAACAGTCTCCTTTTCTGACTGTCTTTATAATGAATGAGTGTATTAAAAATGCAGCACAAAGTCCTCCTTATGGAACATAAATGTCTCCTCACAAAAATCTTGTCCTAGATGTTACACTGTGATGTTTATGTAATCGAACTAGACAATTAATATAATCCCTACAGCCTGAAGCGTTGCCAGATCTACTGGTATTATTAGAATTAACTGAATCAACATCCTTGGGCCAGTTAGAACTGAACATTCGATATCATTACAGTGTGTAATACTGTGATTATTTTTAAAAGGCAGGATCATTTATCCATAAACAGTGATTTCATATACTATAACAGCATCTTAACAGTAAAAGCTATAGGTCAGGTCAAGATAAAAAAAAAAAAAAGATCGACATGGTCATTTCTCATGACATTTTTGTGAAAGAATATATTGAGGAGAGATTAGAGCAAGTCTCTTTCATGTGGTGAAACCTATAAGGACTTATCTGTCTGAAAATTTTTTGAGTCACCTCTGCTATTTTACTCCTACAATAAAATTAAGAGTCCATCTCTATTCAATTAATTCTGTGAATATGTTGTAAAACACCAATAGTCACTTCCACAGCACAGAATATGGGGTTTTCATCTTTTGAGTCATCAAATATATTAAGTCTGTTATGTGTAAGCATTTCTCTAGTGCCACAAAAAAAAGGGGGAAAAAAAAACAATGATAAACCAAGCTGATAATCTGAAGCAGTTCATCCGAACTGGGTTCGGTATAAAAGAACCTCCATCACTCATCTCGAGTCAAGATGAAGAGATGTTCAAGATGCAGAGGACCAGGGTTGCTGGTAAGACATGAACTCTTGTTCAGATTTGTGTTTTGGTGCTTGGAGCTGAACTGAATTTGTAAATATTTTGTCTTCTGACAGTGTTTTGCCTCATTTTCATCCTGCTGGATGTAAAGTCAGACATGAGCAATCAGGATGATCCCTGTCTTCAGAAGATGCACATAACAGCACATCATGCAATCAAACCTCATGTGGATGTGAGTTTTCAGAATATTTTTGTTGCAGAACTATGTATGAGATTTCATGTGTGAATGCTATCTACACTGTCAGTCGAACAGTTTTGGTTAAATAGTTAAGGTTAAATACTAAAATTATTCCCATTAGACGGTGATAGTAGATGATGATGACAAATGTCTCTTAGTCTAGAAACTGTAATAAAATATGAATACTTTTAACGACCGGTGTATGTGCTGCTCTTACCATATATGTATGCTACCAATCAATTGGTATTATTTTTAATTTTCTTTTAGAAACTCACAAAGAATTGTCATAACCTAACGGTTAATGAGGTAAGCCCATTATGTATTTTAATATATTCTATTCTAACTTTAAACATGAAATCGTTTTTAATATTTATAACATTATAACCTTAATTATATGATGTTATCATTATATTGATGTTTGAAAGTCTATAAGGTTGTGCACTCAATTTGTCTTTTTTTTTGTTTGTTTTAACCCAGTATACAAAGAAGGTTGCATGCATTTTCAAATGGGCAAATTATCAGCAATTTGATGGAGAGAATGAATTAAAAAATATATCAAAGCTCCTGAAACACAGTATGGTAAGGCTATATCAGTTCATTCTTTTGTGCTTTACTTTAAGTTGGTGGTTTAATGACAAGCACTAAACCAGTTTTTGTTTTCTTTCAATTCACAATGCAGTATAGGCACAACTGTTCTACAAAGAGTCATAATCAAAGGGTTTCCTGCAAAGGACCTGCAAACTGTTTGTCCAAGTTCCTGAACTGTTGGTGTGGATTTCTAGAATGGTCGCCTAAATGATGACGTGATCTACCTAGTTTTTACTGCAAATTATTTGACCAGTGTTTTACTCATGCTGCTCTTATGACCTTGGCTTAAAAATCTGATTCAGTTCATGAAGGATTTGGTCAATATCTGATAGCTGTGTAGGACTATAGGTTACTGGGACTAGGGACTACTAAGCCTTTATTTATTCATTTTTAATATTTTTTGACATAAACATAAGTTTTATCATATATGCCTTGGCTTCTTTTGATTAATAATTATAAAACTTTCTTTTACACATTCCTTTCAGTGTTTATGTTATTTGTATTTTATTTTATTATAGTGACTGTGTTGAAATTGTTATTTTATTTTTAAGAAATAAAATTACATACAAGTGCGCAATATGTCCTCCCAAGACCCTTTTCTTGTCCCCAACAAATACTTTTTACTCTTGAAATGAACACGTAATAATTATCCCTACGAAACATCCGACTGATCTTGGTCAGTAGGAACTGATTTGGTGGAACTGAAGCGCAACCCGGAACATTTTTATTGTAACTCCCCACATCAACAACGTTCGCAAGTAACAGCAGTGGAGCTGCGTGGTATTTTAGACATGTTTTAACTATATTATTTGTAGATACTGAAAAACAGGGTTAGACAAAGACATACAAAATGTCCGTGGTTGGGAAAAAGGGGAGCGCGATATTCTCTGGATTTAGAGCACTCGGGCTTTACTCCAACCATCTTCCACACGTGGTCCGGTTCCACAAGAAACACCGGGAGTTTTATGTGGTGACAGCTGTTGGCCAGTGTTTCCATACCTACAATGTAAGTCAACGAAATAACATAAAACATTTTAATGGTCAACATTGAAACGTGGCTTGTATTTAAGTAATACTAACGAAATATTAAAAAAATGTATATGTATATTACGCACGCGTCTCGCTAATCCGAGATAATACCGGATAGCGAGTGTTTTGGTGTGAAGTAAACAGACCGTGAGATTAGACGCTGCTTCATCTCAGAGCTGTGAGGAGAAGATCAGGGGTGCAAATACTTTTGCAAGACTCTATACGGAAATTTTTTACACTCAGCAATTGTAATGATGCTCAAATAAATGCATCATTAGGGCACCAAGTAAACTCGCACGTAAAACTTTTTATTTATGGATACGATTTCTGCATAAGATCAAATCTAATCCTGTTATTTACGCCTTCTGCAGGTGAAGAAACTTGGAATTGTCGCTGTCAGTAAGTAATATACACAAACATTTTAGTGCACTGTTGCATCAACATGTTTTATGTTTTTTGGTCCGTAATGAATTAAATGTTTTTTGTTGTCCAGGTAATGCCCTTCCTGAAGACATCTCCTATCTCGCTGCTGACCGAATGCTCGTCTATGCCGCACACGGCAAAGTCATTTCAGCTTTTGCAAAGAACACAGAGGTAATGTTCCTTCTGTATGACTAACCACTTTAATTAAAACGCCTGCACTTATCCAATCAGCCAATCACGTGTCAGTTATACATCTACATGCAGATACAGGACAAGTGCTTCAGTTACTGTTCTCTCTCAGATGTCAGAACAAGGGCAGGAAAGTGGTCAGTTGAGGTCTCGCACATAACAGTCGATAGAGTTTACACAGGAAGGTATGAACAATAAAAACATCTTAGCAGACGTTTCTTTGGGGAGCAGAAACAAGCACAAACTTGAGGTCAATGGGCAAAAGGTCTTTAAAATGCTTTTCTTTCCAATTATTTTCCAGGTCATTTCATTATCTTTCATCGTAATGTTCTAAATTAGAAAAAACCCTCATCACAACCTCAGTACCAGCCTTTTTAAACTGTGTTTCAGGTTGTTCACACTTACGAAGGCCACCAAGCCGACATCCATCTACTTCTTCCGTTTGGAGACCATTTGATATCCGTGGACAAGGACAATTCTGTCATTATCTGGGACGTGGAGTCAGAAGGTCTATATGGACAATTTTTTTTCATCCTCTTGAAGTCTACTAGCAACTAACTAAACTAATTTTTGTCAATTAAGTTTTTATTGGTTTTCCTTGTTCCTAACCTACCATTACAGACAGTAAATACATAATAATAACATAAAATAACAAAGAGCTAAACTAATTTTATACAGAGTGCACAATAACCCCGGATTAATCGCAGTGTGAAAATCTGTTTAGTTTATTTCCATATAGATTGTGTCACTTTAACTCAACTGTCCCGCCCTTTTTTTTTTCCCTTCTCTCTCTTCTCTTCAGATGCATACTTGCAGATTTCATTTGACAAATCTACTTTTGAAGTTGGGGCTGTTATGCACCCGAGCACCTACCTGAATAAAATCCTGTTTGGAAGCAGTCAGGGGAGCCTTCAGTTATGGAACGTCAAATCCAAGTATGTTGTTGTTATTTTCCCCTTTATCAGGTTCAACACATTAATCCTTCGACGTATCGCTCATCTTAAAGCCGAGTTAGTTTAGAAGTAGCTAGAACAGGGACGAAACACGACACGGACGACTTTTATACGAAATGTCAAGTTTGCATTGAAGTCTACAAATAATCAGAATTTTTATTCATTTATAACCAAATTACAGTATTTCTATTATAAATGTTTTCTCCCCCCTCTATATACTATAAACTCTCTCCCTTCCCCCCCGTCTCTGTCTCTGTCTCTCTCTCTCTGTCTCTCTGTCTCTTTGTCTCTCTCACCCTCTCTCTCTCTCTCTCTCTCTCTCTCTCTGTCTCTCTCTGTCTCTTTGTCTCTCTCACCCTCTCTCTCTCTCTCTCTCTCTCTCTCTCTCTCTCTCTCTGTCTCTTTGTCTCTCTCACCCTCTCTTTGTCTCTCTCACCTTCTCTCTCTCTCTCTCTGTCTCTTTGTCTCTCTCACCCCCTCTCTCTCTTTCTCTCTCTCTCTCTCTCTCTCTCTCTCTCTCTCTCTCTCTCTCCCATCTGCTAAATAAACATCTGTATACAGAAAATATTACCATCTTAAACAATCTCTTAACGTGTGAAGGTTCTTCCAGGAGAAATCTGAACGTCTTTAGCAAGTGCATTAAGATTAAAAGAAAATCTTGTAGCTTCTTTTACCGAAAATTTATCTACAGTTTGATCAGAGAATTTTTTTTTTTTCTCTGAACACTGGTAGAACACTGCACACATCTGCACTATTCTATATAATATATGCCACTGGTCCATATTAATATCTATTTTTTTCTTTTTCCCTTTGTAAATGTACAGTTTTATTTCTATTTTTATTGTAACTGTTTTTATTCTAACATTTTAGCTAACATTTTAGTGCATGTCTTACTGTGTCTGGTTGTCCATGTGACGTTTTTAATTGAAATAATTCAGTAACTCATCTGTGTGGTTAAAAGAAGCAGCGCAGCTGAGCACTGATTGGATGTGGAGGATGAGATTATTCTATACAGATGTAACACAGCTGTGTCTTTCCTACCTTTTTCTTTAGTAAACTTTTGTTCACTTTTCCTGGCTGGGACTCAGCAGTGACTGTTCTTCAGCAGGTCCGTGTCGGTTCTCTCGTT
The DNA here is from genome assembly GCA_028566695.1 of Bagroides melapterus. NCBI lineage: Eukaryota > Metazoa > Chordata > Actinopteri > Siluriformes > Bagridae > Bagroides > Bagroides melapterus. The sequence continues at coordinate 3,081,881 of JAOTRN010000030.1, forward strand.
TCAGATCTCTTAATTTTGTCCTCTTTTTCACCGATCATTGTGTGATCCTGTTTTCCCGATTTCCCGTTTTTCTAGACTCCAGCAGTGGACGTGGTCGGTGTGGGATTAGCTTCAGGACAGATCGTCATCCACAACATCAAATTTAACGAAACTCTGATGAAGTTTCAGCAAGATTGGGGTCCGATCACCGCCTTATCCTTCCGAACAGGTCATTTTGCCTTTGCATTGTCTCAGAAATAAACAAATAAACACATGCTGTTAAAAAATTAGAAAAATAATCAACAGCTGAATCACGGTTATGAACTTGACATTGAAAATTTTATAACAATTCTGGGTGCCAAAATCTCTTAAAGAGCAATATGTACGTTTTTTTTTCCTGTTTATAGTTAAATTTAATGTCTGCAAATCTAGTTTGTTCAGGCTAGCGCATGCATTATAACAGCTATAGCGTCATCTTCTGTCTCTCGCTCTCTCTCTTTCTGTAAATGATGTTTATCACTAAATAAAAGGAAAAGGGAATAAATAAATAAATAAGTAAATAAATAAAAATTAAATTAAATACGTACATATATACATGCATATGCATATACACAATCAATCCAAAGAACTGTATATGTATTTTTTTGTATAATAATAATAACTATAATAACTATAGTTATTATTATTATTAACTAATGAATTAATCAATGAATTAATCGATTAATTAATTGACTAATTAATTAATCGATTAATTAATTAAATAATAATTATTATTATTGTTAATTAATTTAATGAATAACTAAATAATAATAATATAATAAATAAATTAATTAATAAAGTCTCTCTCTCTCTCACGGTCTCTTTCTTTTTTCCTCTCTCTAAATTCATGCTACACACTTAAAAACAACATCATAAACATCCAGGAGAATTTGCTGTTTTAGAAACAAGAGTGTATTAGAACCAGCACGTTTGACCAATCAGAGCAAAGAATTCAAGTCTCAGTGTTGATATTTTATAAATATATTCAACATTTCTTTCTTCCATGTAGACGGGCATTCGGTGATGGCTGCAGGAAGCCCTGTTGGACACATAGGATTATGGGATTTGGAAGACAAGAAGCTGATTGGTCAGATGAGAGACGCCCACACCACGGCGATAGCTGGGCTCACCTTCCTGCACGGAGAACCCTTGCTCCTCACTAACGGAGCTGATAACGCCATCAGGGTCAGTCTCGTTCTTCATTCCTCCTTTCTGATGACAGAGAATATTATTATTGTGTTCCAAAAAAAACCTCAGAAAACTGTATTTAATTCCACACTGTGTCCAGGTTCCTATCTTAACTTTAATTAAGAAGCACATGCTATTTTCTAGGTTTACATCTGTGATATGATCTTTTCCATATTTGTATTATTTATACAAATAATAATACAAAAAAGTATTTTAAAAAAGTATATATCTTGTTCCTACCAGTGTACACAGTGGTCCATGATATTTTTGTCGCTCTGTAGGTTTGGATTTTTGACGTAGCGGGAGGTGAAGGACGTCTGCTGAGATTTCGGATGGGTCACAGCGCCCCGCCCACCAAGATCAAACACTACGACCAGAGCGGGCAACACGTCCTCAGCGCCAGTATGAGCTTTTGGACAGTTATTTGTTTATACGTAAATCAACATAAAAAAATTTTTTTTGCTCATAATGACATAATCTCTGTGTGTCATTATTCCAGGCCAAGACGGCTCACTGCAGTCTTTTTGTACCGTTCATGAAAGGTTTAATAAGAGTCTGGGACACGGTAAGATTATTTTTTTTTCCTCCTTCTTGCTGAACAACTGGAAAGAATAGAGGTTCAGACTCCTTCAGCCATACTGCCATGTTATTTCTTTTAATCCTAAGAGATTTTAGTTAAATGTATGATTTATATACATGATTATATTAATCTGATCTGTTGAGGAATTTCATTACGCCACAGTAGCTATTAACTGGTCCCTCCTCTGTCCCTCCTGGGTCCATCACCAGCCTTTTTTTTTCTTTTTTCCCCTCTTCTCCTCTTATGCCCCTAATCAGACTCATCTTTTCACTCAGAAGCTAAAACCTCTCCAAGTCCTGAAGACTTTGCCATAGCAGAAACTTGATACGTGTTTATATGTTAAATACCAGCAGGTTTTTCAACAAGTTTTTATTATTATTGTTACTACTACTAATAATAATAATAATACAGGTATATTTTCATGGCATGTCCACTATACAAGTCGTTGTGTGAGTGGTTACTATGGAAACAATAACATTTTAAATCGTACATTAATGCGTTAATCTAAACCTGTGATTTTGCCTTTGAGCTGGAACAAATATCAGAGCTGGTGTAAATTAATGAACACTTTGAACAGTAGAGTATAAAGAAGATCTGTTTATTTCTGTTTTTCTATAGAATTAGTTGATGGTGGTCACTCAGACCTACATGAAGATAAAGGTCAAAACCACAACCATGTTTTTCTTCCATCGAGCTCTGAACGAATAAATTATACGGATTTTCAGTTTCTTTCAATCAAGAAATACAAGAGGGAATTAACCGCATTTTTAATGAATTCATTAATTACTTGTTATAATTATTAGTATTATATTTTTATTCAGGGTCTTTTACCAAGAAGAAAGCCAAAAAGAAGGGGGCGATGTACGACACGGCAAAACTTCCACCCATCACAAATTTTGCATCAGGTATGCATTCTGTCATTTAAGAAAAAAAAAATACTGTGATCATATCTAACTAATATTTCACTAATACTTTCCCCATCGTATCACATTATATAAGCGTAGCGTAATTTTTTTTTTTTTAGCGGCGCTTAGAAGAACTCTGGGTTATCGTTGTGGTTAGATCGCTGAAGATTACCGTGTTACTGTAAACGCTCGAGTCTTATCTCACAGGTTATTAGAAAGCACATTTATAAAGGTTTGCTGCGTTTTATGTAGTCTTTTGGGAGGTGCATTTTTCAGTGAAAATAAATAAGACATTCAAATTTCCTGGGAAAAAAATCATACCTTTTAAATATATTAGGGTAATACAGTGTAAAAGCTGAATCAATGAACTGATGTGAAAGGTAGCTATTGCTTGTGTTGTAAAGCATTTGTATAGTTTTGCATTTTGAAAACATTCATCTTGGAATCGATGCTAGTAAAGAAAACAAGCTAACTGGGTTAATATAGCTAGTTAATGTTAGATAATCAGTGTTAGCGGCCAGTTAGCAAATCAAATTCAAACACGACGGTGTGTCATCAGCAACCCGGATCAGAAGCCAGTTACTGGGTCATT
>JAOTRN010000030.1:3133323-3144890 GCA_028566695.1 Bagroides melapterus
ATATTTATATAGATTTTTATATAGAACATACTATTCATATACACAAACATTTCATCTGTACAGCATGGGCTAGGAAATACAGGCTGGCTTTTTTTCTTTTTCTTTTTTTTTTTTTAAGCAGACGGATACTGTAGGACCATAATACAACAAAAAATGGACATAAAAAATGTTTTAATTCAGTCAAGAAATAAAAAAAATAATTAATTTTTCTTAAAATGTATCCAGATTTATTTTAATTTAATCAAATGCTATAAAATTAAACAGTTTTTTAGGAATGAAATTGAAGTAAAGCACTCATTATTATTCTCATTATTATTACAATATCTGCCTGATTATCAAATGAAAAACATTATCTTTCTGTGCGTTTTTCTCTATTATTTTTTTACCCTTGGGAAAGGGGGAGCTTTTTACCCCCAGGTTATCACGCAGAAAGAGTTCGACATCAGAGTACGAAGGAAAGTAAATGGAGCTGATGAGCATTTACATTTTGATTGCACGGATCGCTAGCGGAGAGGTCGCCCACCCATTTCTAGATTAGAAAATATGTGTAGAGGAGTTACTTCTTGTGAGGTCATGAAATATATATCCAGGAGGAGGCGGGGTTTATTCAGAACTAACCAATGAAACCATTTTGAGCTAATTACTCTAATTAGACAATGTGATTTATGGGTGTAGCGGGATTAGTAAATCTTCCTGGAAACATCCTCCTCTTTTCACAAAGCGGGTGGGATTCAACCTCTCACACACACACGCACACACACACAGAGAGAGAGAGAGAGAGAGAGAGAGAGAGAGAGAGAGAGAAAGAAACCTGGCTCCCTTCATAGGGTCTTTGTCTCCTGGTGGTGACCTCAGGGAAGGCCAGCTCATGTCACGTCACAGTGCCCACCAAAATCAAAGGCTTTCAAACTGCTTGTTTTCGAATCACACACCCAACAAAAACATAGCAGAGGGCACATTTAAAGCAGTTGTTGTTTTCATCGTAAATAACAGAGTCTATAAAAACCCATAAATAATTATTCATGATTTATGATTAGAATCATAAGTGCAAATGAAATCCATCTCCTTGTATTAGTTCGACGTGTCTGTCATTCATAAAAACTCACCTTGACTCCGAAAATCAACAAAATCGCAACACCATGGAATATAAACGTGGTCTCTTTTTTGGCACTGAGAATATTCCCTCGTTGTGTCGCTGTAAGTGACGACGACGACCTTGATTTAGCCGGAATAAAAAAACGCCCTCGTGTTTGGGGGCAGTCCGTTCAGCATCCTCATGGAGTTCCACTGCTGCTGGTGACTTTTTGCCACTGTGCTCTTACCAAAACCACAAGAAGTATGACGAGAAACAAGATGACGTAATCGCCGTCCTGACATCCGCACAAGCGCTTTACAGTGACGGTGAACCGGAATTAGCAACATTTTCCACTGTGCTTCGGTTAAAAATCTAAAACAAACAAACAAACAAAAAAAGGCTTCACTCCATCATTGTTTCTTAATCCAAACATCTTCTTTAGAAGAAAAAAAAGAACACATCTTTTTATACGATCTCCCAGCTTGAGCAGGTGTATTGCAGTCCACGCTCGTGCCCAGGACCGCGACAGAGTTGTGCTAAATTGAGATTTCTCCATTTTGTTTGGAAGTGTAAATTAGAGAGGGAAAAATGGCACCACGGTGGCAACAAAGGACCGTATGAAGCTAAAATCCACAAAAATGGTTTCCCTTTTTCCAAACTGTCCATTTTCACAAACGTGTCATCTCTGACATGTAAGCATAAACCTTTTCTGTTTAAATGTTTTTTTTTTGTTGTTGTTTTTTTGTTTTTGCTTTTAGTTTTGCTTGTACTTGAGCTAATCGTTCCTCCAGTCACTGCAATGAGGAGAAAAAAATTAAAAGCCTCCTAAAATGTCCAGGAGTATTTACAACGATTGGCCTGATTCCTTTTTGTTGGCCTTTGAAAACACACACAACTAAAAAAAAAAAAAAAATTGAAGCAAGGAGGATACAGATGTCCAGAAAAAATGTGCAGAAATGTATGCAATCAACATTAAGGCCTTTAGTCTATATGGTAAAGAGGCAGAAGCACAAGCAAGAACATTTAAGCACGTTTTTTTTACACGCACTCATACTCACACACACACACACACACACACACACACACTCGTTCAGCCCAGGATGTCCAGATAAACAGGCGAGGCCTTGGCCAGGCTCTGGAGCAGATTGTGAATCTCTTTAATGCTGAGTCTCATGTACGGCTCACGCTGCCAGCAGCCCAGCATCAGGTCGTACACCTCTTTGGGGCAGGTACGAGGCCTCTGCAGAACCCGGCCCTGTGTGATACACTCTATCACCTGCAGGGGGAGACAACCATCACAAACACGAGGTTATTCTACATTCAACAGGAGCACGTGGTTCTAATAAACGACATGCTAGCCTTATCACCATAGATAAACTATGTATCAAATCATGAGATGTGTTATCTTACACACTTTATCTACATTGCTTATTTTGCTTATTTGCTGCTTAAGCTTAGAGAGAAATTAATTAAATATCTTGTTTCTTATTTGATTTGATGGCCAGAAACTAAGTAAGGGCTAATTTAGCTTAATTTTACTGTGCAGTCTGTTTTTTGCCAAAACAATAATTGGAAAATATTTCAGTATTCTGTATATAATGCCAAAACTAATAAACTCCATACACCATCATCAAGAATTATACACTCCTAATAAACAGTTACGAGCATTGTAAAGGTTTCCCCTATGACTGTAAATTGGTTGGTGTAGCTGAAAACTAGCAGCTCTGTGTGTACATCACTGCATTGCAGAATATAGACTAAGAGTTCATGGTAAAATAAATAGATTATATAAAGTGTTGTATATTAATTCATCAGAAATTCGAGAGAGCATTTTAGCTGAGCTACTATAGAGTTAGCAAACTGGATATTTGCAAAACACAGCTCAACATATATATTTTAAGCCCTAGGAATGTTAGTGTGAGCTTCATAGCATCATCAGTTAACCGGTGACCCTCAGACTGACCTCGTTATTGGAGAGTTGGTACCAGGGCTGCTTGCCGTAGGTGAAGATTTCCCACAGGACCACACCCAAACTCCACACGTCACTCTCCGTGGTGAACCTCCGGTACATGATGCTCTCCGGAGGCATCCAGCGGATGGGCAGCATGGTGTGTCCGCCCACCTGAGAACACAATCACATGCAGGGCTGGGTTATTAAACCGTTATTAAAAGTTAATTGTAGCGTTCAGGTTGAAACTGGACAACGTGTCTCATGTAGCTAACTGTTGTTTTAGTGTCTGGTCTATTACATGTGAGTGAAGCTGGTAGTCTAAGAGCTCTCTCCATCACACTCACACACACACACACACACACTCTCTGTTCTCCTGGCAGTGTTAGCATGGGGCAGATTTGGGAGAGCCCTTCAGTGTCAGATGGTCCGAGCTTTTTTTAGAACAGCTAACCACAGGAGGGGGATTGGTCTTTTTTTAATTGCACATTCTTCCTTTTTCATCTGAACTTCTCATCTGTTTTAGTGTCATGTATTTCATTGTCTATCTATCAACAATATTTTCTGTTTCCTGCTTAAACCTGAAGTTAAAATTGAAATAAATTGTGACTTTTATTTGTCTTATGTTGGAACGCATGGAGTGATTTTTTATTATTCATTTAACTTATTTGGCAATTCAACCTAGGGAAAATATTCTACAACTGTTCCACAAAAAAAAATAAGTCTTTGTATTTAATTTTTTTTATTATTGTAAATGTCTTGTGATAAGTGCTTTCTTAAAGTGCACTTGCTTGATGATGCAGTTCCTGTAAATTTTTAATTTACTATATGCCACTTTATTAGACAGCATTAATAACTCAAGTGTCTAATTATAGTGATTCTGATCATCCTTCTCCAGTTAGAGCTAAATTCTTGCTCCAGTAAAATAAAGTCATAACCACTTATTTCCTACTTCATTTGTTTCTAACTCTAGTCTATTTAATTTACCTTCACTTCTGGAGGTTTAACCAAAAAATACCAGTACAAGGGTTTCAAAAACTTTTGACTAGCTGTGAATGTTCTAATGAGCAGCTGGACAGATTAAAGGACTAAAGTGCTGCTCCTCTGACGATGACGGATTATGCTTTGTATTGTAGGAGGCCATTAGAACCAAGAAGTTGACCGTTAAGGGTAGTGGTTGCTCTGGGTTGATGATCAGAGTTTCAAGGTTCAAGCACTGCCAGGGTGCTACTGTTGGGCCCCTGAGCAAGGCCCTTAACTCTCACTGCTCCATGGGCGTTGTATCATGGCTGACCCTGAGCTCTGACCCAAACCTCCATAGTTGGGATATGCAAAGAAAGAATTTCACTGTGCTCTAATGTAGATGTGACAAATTGAAGGCTTCTAAAGCTGATGTGACTTAAACACCAAGTTTAGTCATGAACTTCAGAGAGTGTTGATATACTGTAATACCCGATATCCATCTTATTATGAATAATATCCTTACCCTGTAGTAATCTGTGCTATACACATCTCTGGACATGCCGAAGTCTCCGATCTTCACGAGCAGATTCTCTCCCACCAGGCAGTTGCGTGTAGCCAGATCTCTATGAACGAAATGCTGTGAGGCCAGGTACACCATGCCGGCTGCGATCTGCTGAGCGATGTGCAGCATCTGTGACTGAGTTAGCTCCACCAGTAAACTCTGCTGTCCGTCCGCCATTAAAATAGCGTCAGGACCATGAGCCCTGAGCAGCAGAGTGAGTGAGTGAGAGAGAGACAGAGAGAGAGAGAGATAGAGAGAGACATAGAGAGTTAGAGAGAGAGAGATCAGTGATTTTTTTTACCCCTCACAAGTTTAAGAGACAAATCGTTACCTAATCAGGAGTAGGAGTTTAAAAAAATAGCAACTGCGGAGGATTTTTCCGGTTCTACTTCCAGCTTTGGGAACATTTTTAACATTTTAACCAGTGAATTCTTCAGCTTCTAAAACACAGTAACACAAACACGTGTGCAAGAAGAAAATTTGTTGATGGTTGTTGCTAGAGGGTTTGTTAGCATTAGCATTAGGAGTAGCACAGCAGCTCTCATTAAGCTTGTGAGTCACCTGTAAATTGCTTTTTTATTACACTTTTTTATTTTTCTGTTTTAGAATATTTTAACCCTCTCAATCCCGGCCCTTCCATATTCACAGCATATTTCAATAAGGTGGGCAGCTAAATAACCCTACATAACCCTTAAGTTGTCATGATTCAGCAGCGCAAACAATTTTGCTGACGAGCAATCAGTGGAACAGCTCCAGGTTTAGCTACCAACTCCAGAACCAGGGTTAACACATACCTGAGGTACTTGTTGAGGTCTCCGTGCTTCATGTACTCGAACACCATGATAAGGGGATCGCTCTCCACACACACGCCATAAAACTTGACTATGTGCTCGTGCTGTAGGTTGGTCAGAAGTTCCGCCTCTCTGTGAAAATCGGCCCGCCCACTTTCACTCGCTTCTTTTAGGGTCTGTGAGTTTTTAAAAAGAAAAAAAAAAACAAACAAAAAAAAAACACATCACTCTTAGAAGTACTCAGATTCTACATTTAATGTAGAACGATTGTTTCCCAATTAGATAAGAAACCTTATTTTTTTAATGCATATGAAACAAAACAGTACATTGTCACATTTTTACTTAGGGTAAGAGAGCAAGACTGTAGAAGGGTTTCATGTGCTGTAATACTTTTTCTTTCAAAAGGACTACCCAAGGAAGCGTGCTAGAAGAGGTGCTAGAACATGGTTCTTCAATCTCATCTAGAGACTGATTTTATTTGGTTTTCATTCAAACCAAGCCGAAGATTCCAACTGTTTAATTAGTTGATCTTGGCTTTCATTATACTCAGTTGTGGTCCCACACCAGCCCTTTGTGAAGAAGATTGGAGACAATTGTTCAAGAAGGATCCACTGAAAATGTGTAAGAAATTTTATTAGTATTTCTGAAAATCTAAGCATCTCAAAACCTCGTACCTTGACAGCTACCAAAATCTTCTCCTGGTCTGGTGACAAGTTGTAACACTCGGCTAAGAACACTTTCCCGAAAGCCCCCTCTCCTAGTTCTCTCCTCAGGACTATGTTGTGCCGTTTGATGTGTTGCACAACTGAAAAAAAAAAGAAATTAGCCATTAGATCACTGCTGCTAATGAGTGCGAATACCAGAACAGACCTACAGCAGAACCATGCAAATGAATCATGTGAAAGAAAGCACAGAGCTCACATCTGGAAAATCTACATGTAGTGATTCACTTCAGTGTTGTTGCCATGGCAGAAGAGAAGACGAGTTTAGCATGACGACAAGCGGAGAAGTCTGGAATCTGAGTCTGGTTTGAGATGGTTGGGATGGATGAAGCGAGGTTGTGTGTGTGTGTGTGTGTGTGTGTGTTGTGTTAGGTAATTTGAGATAGTCTCTTGTGCTGTGACAACTCACAAGTGTCTGATTTCAGTACGCTGCCAGGATTACGGAAGTACTGTGGGTTCTCGATGACCGGGATCTTGGTCATGCCGATGATGACAGCGTCTGGGCCCATCTCAGAGGACGACGGTGTGTTGTTGCCATTGGAGACATGGTGGAGTGGGCTGGCTGAGTCGTCGTCATTACTGATTACTGAGGAGGACCCTGCAGTGGAGGAGGGAGAGCAGTGTGCCAGAAATACATGATTATAAATATACAGAGAGATGATTAGGCATTGAATGATCCATTTCTAATGGTGGATTTGGTTATAGTATTATACTATATATATGTGTGTAAAAGATAATGTCCCTAATCAGTTCAGTTTAAAACGAAATAGCTGTGATGATCCTGTGACACGCTTTTTACGTTTGAAGATAACCAAATCCTTGATGTATACAAATAAGACACACATTTCCCAATGAGGCAGGACGTAACTAGGTATGTGTCCTTTATGGCCTTTATTTTGGGCCAATCCAAGAATCATTATAGGTAGCATTAGAAATAAGGTGCACGACACAATCGACACACCATTTGCAGTAATAAAATGAATATATGACATCATGTAATTTTCCAAACTATATACGTAGGAGACAATTTAAATTTCATGATCTAAAGGGTTCCCAAAGGCCACCACATATACAGTATCTTTTGCAAGCAGTACTGCTTGTCTTCTGGCCACAAACCCCAAACCTAAACCTAATCTAGGAGTAAGCCACACTATCTTCGAGTTCTGTCCTGTTAAAATCTAGGGCGACATTTAAAATCGTCCCTGTAGTAGCTGGGACACATTCTTACCCTTCAGCCCAAACTTTGAGCTTCGACCATACTTCAGAAAGATCAGCATCAAGATGCACCCAGTGAGCGCAACCCCAGCAATCGCCACTACAGCATAAACCTAGAATAAAGATACAAAAGAAATCATAACGAGGGTTCATTCTTGAGGAAAGCATCAAGATTCAGTTCAAGAGATTCGTAACAAGAGATTCGGTCTCAGTTTGTAAGCTCTAAATCTAATATAATGCGTTTTTCACTGCACGCATTTAGTACAAATGTGAAACTTACAGCTACTTTGCCCTCTTGACTTCCTGGGATTTCTAGAAAAAAATACAGATAAACAACAATTTATACTTTCTATAATTTCATTCAAGATTTCAAGATTTATTGAGAAGTAACCCAATGACTAAAATTATGAACATACCTGGAATGTCAGTTGTATCTAAGCAGAGAATTCACACCGATAGACAATAGAAAATGAGAGAAATTGTTTAGAGTCATGACTGAGTTTTCTGCATCTGTATTTCAGCATGATAAAATGTCAACAAGCTCAGAGTAAACTGTGCTACACATGAAGAAGGACGTTATGGTTAAACAGGAGTTTCCGACTCCAGTCCTGAGCCAGCACCTGAGCAGATAAACCACTGAATACTGAGACAGTTTAAGTGATTTATAAAGTCTCCTACTTTAGAACCTCATCACTTGAGCAACTGTGTGTCCTGTGACTGGCATCTCACATATCAGTTAGTAATAAATGACTGTATTGCTTTAGAAAAATGCTAAAACTAGCATTGCTTTAAGTACAAGTGAATGGTGAAGGATAGGGTTGTCTTGGAAATAGGGGCCTTTCTTAACACTTTCTCCCAACAGAAAATGGAAGTTCTGTTGTATCTATGTTCTCCATTGAATGTCTTTTTCATGTCCCACTCCACACTCATGGTTAATATAAAGTTCAGGAACAATGGAAAATGGAATACGAAACCCATTTCTGCTCTCTGATATGCCCCAAGTGCTTGTTCATAAAATCTGAAGGTGTTCCATTCTACTACTAAAATTCTGTATAAGGTTATCCCAACAAACAGAAAAACAAAGGTCTCACACTGAAAGCCAACAGAAATGAATCCTGACTTATTTAAGATCAGACTTACTGCCATGAAATAATTCATTTGTTTATACAGGTTGAAAATGCCAGATAAGTCGATTTCCATACCACTAGTAAACTGGAACACCAGTGTATTAGTAAAAAGGGTTAATCAATTGAGCTGTCACTATCTGCTCCGCAGCCAATCAAATCAATGGAAACCTAGAATACGATTCAGGTGGAAAACCCAGGACTGGGATTGAAGGCCCTGTGAAGGAGGTAAATTCTATTCCAATCAAATGTATATCCACAAACTTATACATAGCTACATAATACAGATTACAATAAAATGGTAGATGAATATTCAGAGGGAGTAAAAGCCTTACCGTAGTAGAACCCTGTAAAGCAGATAAAAATTTTTGCAGTTAGCATTGCGTATATAACTGTAAGATTGAAACAATCGTCATATGTGTATGTTTAAAGGCGCACCTACCTGCCCCTGAGTGATCCACTTCAGGGATGAACATGAAGTGAGCGGTGACGTTCCTCTGATCCTCGCCGTACTCGTTGGTGGCCACCAGAGTGTAGACGCCATTGTGGATGTGTGTTGGGATATCAAGCTGCAGACAGCCATGGTACTCGCTCTCTGTCGACTCGTGGATTTGAGTCTTGATATAGGCCTGTTCCTCCAAGGGTTGGCCCTGGTGGTACCATATCAGCTCAGGTTTTGGGTTCCCCGTCACACTGAATGGGATGCACCAATCCTGGTTGCGCATGGGCTTTTCCAGTTCCAGGATAATCGGTGGAACTGAGACCGGGAATGGGGATGAGAAGTGAGGTGAGGAAGAGAAGGAAGGGAAAGAAAAGGAAAGGAAAGGAAATGTGACCACGGGTCATGGCAGGAGACAAACCAGAGGGGTAAAGTTGGAGCGTGGTGAAATTTAGGGGATACTAGGAGGAGGAATTGAACAGAACAATAAGAAATGAAAAGGTTTGCTGGAGCATTAGGGGCAATAAGACCAAAAATAATCCCATAAATAAGCTGTAAATAAAATGCATTTTGGATAACGTCGGGATGTACTGAGTAAATATACTGGTAATCATGCCGGTGGTGCATTGCTTACATTTGCTTTTAGTTAATGCTAGAAAGAAGCCCATCAGTGGAGTCTCACAGGACTCATTTTCAACACAACTAATTATAGGCCTGGTGGTTTAGAAAAGAAACTGCATGCGAGCCCTCTAGTGTGCAACAAAATTGCTCATTTTAACACACCCGGTTAAAGACATACCCAGTGCAATAAATGGCAGCAAAGTAGTTCATCACATATTCACAGACACACATATGTGAGGTGTAAGTGCTTACAGAGGATATTGAGGATAACCGAAGCCTCAGTCTGTCCCACAATATTCTCAGCGCTGCAAGTGATCTCTCGGCCATTGTCGCTGTGGGAGAAGTTCCTCAGTGTCAACATGGAATGCAGGTCAATTGTGTTCACCTGGTTGAGGGGGAAAAAAACAGGATGTTTTAGAGGGGTGAGTTTTAGCAAATTGAAGCTCAAGAACTCTACACAGTTCCTCTGCAGTTGGTTGCAGTTGTAGGTAGAACTTTCCTAGATAAAGAAGCTTATAGGCAATCATAGTGCTTGTACTATCTATTGTGTGATAGGACTGAAGAGGAGGATTTACAAATGGGAAAAACTTTAACTCAGTCGTGTCCAGACTTAACCGAAAAGGTTTTCATTCCAACCGAGCAGAAGCCACACCCGAGTGGAAGGTGGAATTGGGTGTGGCTCTTGCTTGATTGGATAGAAAACCTGCATCCACCTGAGCCATTTGAAGATAAGATAAGATAGACCCTCCTGATATAACTTGCTTGTAAATGAAGGCATGGACTTGACAGATTGGTGTAATACAAAGCAGTCACTGTTACCCCAAAGAGAATTAGGCCGGAAGATGATACTGCAAAACAACAAATGTTAAACACACATAGATACTATTTACTGCATATTTACGAACGTTTAGGAGTCTCCATGAAACATGAGGCAAGCTAGTTTGTGTATCACTTACGTTATAGCAGCTATAAACCAGTTACAGTCGTTCCATCCTCTTTCGCAGCCTTTATCTTTTTTCCAGCACAATTATATAGTGTAGAATGGACTGGCATTCCAGTTAATTCATGGTTTACTGTGATAATGACCAGCTCAAAAAGGTCAACGCTTGAGTGTTTCCTCAGGAAGCTAAGAACTTCCTTAATCCAAAGAACCCTCAATTTTTCTTTGAGGATTATATAAAATATAAAATCACAACTTTATTAAAGAAAGAAAATGACAAAGAAGGCAAAGTTGCCTGAAAGCTGTGACCCTAACTAACATCATTACTACATAGGATTCTGGATCCCGCAGGCTGCCGTTTCCAAGCAGGCACAAGAGACATTTTGTTGTAAATATTACAGCGGTTGCATTAAATATTAATGGAAAACATGGGGCTTTCAGGAGTTAGAGCCAGGTTCCCATTGTTTGAGAGTCTTAAAGAAATTAACAGGTCCATTACTGGACGTAATGGCAATTAAGTGTTTAAGTGCTCGTTCTTAATGTACCAGTGGTGCTTTGTACAAAGCATTTAGGACTCACGTGAGGGTTCTGCGGTTATACACCGGGCATTTCAGGTTTTATGAAGCTTATCCCTTTAATCTAATACATTTTGATGTGGTCGACATGCAGAAGACTAGTCTTTATAAACTCTGCTACCATGAAAAGTCTGTACAAGTCAGCAAGAATGAAGGAAGATAAAGAGTAAGACACTTGGGGGATGTGATAAATGGTGGTGGTGTGGAGCTGAGCTACTGGTACCACTGTGATGTTGATTATTTCCTAATAGTGGCACAATGAAATGGATTGATTACGTACTTTTTAACCATTTAAATTTTTTTTTGCAAAATTTTTGCAGCTATAAATGATAGTTTCCTCACTAGCCTCTGTCTCTTAAAGCTGTTAAGAAAAAATCCCATTTTCTTAAAGAAATGTATCTTTAGAGAATACTTTGTTTATTAAAAAACAGCACCTTTTTTACAACCATTCAGGATTTATCTTGGATTATGCTAACTGTCCGCCGATCACAGAGAAACCGTAAGAACTCTTAAAACAAGTGTCAGCACATTCTGTCCAATCAGATTTGAGAATTTAACAGCGCTGTTGGATAAAGTTAGTTAACAGCTTTGT
>JAOTRN010000030.1:3196958-3207576 GCA_028566695.1 Bagroides melapterus
TGTTGAGAAGCCTGATGGCTTGGGGAAAGAAACTGTTCAGCAGTCTGGTTGTGAGGGCCCGAATGCTCCGGTACCTCATACGTTCATGTTCGGTTAAACAAAAAAATCTGACTCTGAAATCTGCTTTTCAGGCTCCGAAAGAACTTGAAATCTTTTATCATTGTTCATCCTTCCTGGTTTATCAGGACCATCCTAGCCATCACCAGACCCTTTATCAGGTAAAAGACATTTAGAGAAACCAGAGATTAAGGAATAACATTTCTGATATTGGGTGTATTTAATTTTTCGGGCTTTATATTTATTGGTGTCTCTTCCTTACAGTTCAAAGTTCAGCAGTAAGATTAAGTATGTGAGCAGTTTAGCAGAGCTGGAAGAGCTTATCCCTATGGAATACATCCATATTCCTGAATGCATCATCAAGTAAGTCAGAATTTATTTTGAACTCTATGTAAAAAAAAAAAATAACATGACGGGCCATGCAGGAAAAGGAAAATAATCCACACCAGGGTGCTGTGATAGTGGATTGTTTTCCTCTAGTTACTGCATTTTGTTCCTTATATACCACAGCGTTTATGACGATTACATTTTTAAATTTATTCCTTAATGGCACGTGACACATTTTAAACATTTTTTTTTTACAGTTACATATAAAGTAAGCGTTCACTTAATTACTGTAAGTATAGCAGCTTTCATTAACTAGCCTTTCATTTGAATTATTTTAAGAAAATATCATAAAATATTGCAATCTGCTATAAGTTAGCTAATTCAATTTGTAATTCCTTTTTAAAATGAACTGAAATGATGAATAGCTAGTTTCTGTAAATTTGCTAAATTAAATTATCTAAATTTTTATGTTTTGTAAACTAGCTTGCTGAATTAGCAAACAGATTTTTTCCTGATGCTAATCTGCCTTCACACATTCACTCTATTTATTTTTCTAATATTTATTTTTCTTAAAGTTAATAAGATAAAAATAAAAACTTATTGTGTTACGGAGAAACCAGAAAGCAGAAATTCCTCTACGTTAGAAAACGTACAAAAACGCTGACACTGGAGACTCCTTCAATAGATGTGTACGTATAAACAGCTCTAACTGATATTTGTGTTGGATTATATGAAGCATGTCCTGAACAAGAACCTGTGTACAAGAGCGTTTACTATAGAGCCGGTGTTGTGATCGACGCTGTGGTATAAAATCATGTTCAGTAAATTCTCTGAATTATGGTCTGTTCTAATTGTATTTAATGTTCTATAAGACTGTTCTGTCTTTTGCACTTGTTCACATACAGTCGAGTGCAAATATTTGCGCCCGTCATGGTTTTTTGAACGGAAACATCGACAAGTTGGTGGTGGGTGTAAAGTGGTGGTGGTGCTTCTATCATACATTAAAATCTTAAAGTCCAAAAAGTTTAATCTGCAACCTGCACCTTCTCTGTCTTTAGAACATGTCGAGATGGGAGGGTGGGCTTTGGGGAAGAGACACGAAAATCTGCACAGAGGATACAAAAAAAGAGGTTGGAGGTTGATGGGTGGGCATACGAATGATCTCAGGATACAATATTGCAGCGTCCTTGCACACGATGATGAAGTAAGATCTATGATCTACGTCTCTGTCTTCTTTCTTTTGACGTAAGGGTGTGCAAACTTTTGCATTCGACAATATGGCACTCGGTGTGAATTCTTTCTGGTTGGCAAATGATCTGCATAAACAGAAACAGTGTAAAGTCTTGGAGGCCTTCTTGAGGTGTCAGCATGTTCCTGAGAATCATCCAATTCCTGACAATCTGGTTTCCATGGTAGCGGGTGCTAATGAGCTGAAATGAGTGCTAACGAATGCTGTTTTTTTCTCTTTTTTTTAAAAAAAATCTCACCCACATTTTGGTCTCTGACCTCATCTAAACAAACATGAGAGATGCTGGAAGAAAAGATTTTTGCAGGTTCAGATATATACTTATTTTTTCAAGAATTATCAATTTTATGTCATTTGTTTGTTTGTTTTTGCTGATTTGTGCCCAACAATATTATTATTTGGCCTGTAATGTAATCAGATATACTTACTACTACACTTATTACTACACAGTGCATTAAACCTCAAAACATTTAATTTAACAGACCAAAACATAAAACGGTTGCTTCTCCATCTTTGTTAATATATTAAATAGGAAATAAAACACTTTGGGTTTTTTTTTTTTGCTGCTACAGAAAATAATCATAAAGATCAGCATGTCATGTTCTCGGAGAGACGCAGCCAAACAGACCCAAGTGCAGGATAAAATTGTTTTTATTAACTAAAATGACACAAACCATACGAAGTACGGTTTACGAAGTACATAACCACATGACATTCAACATGGTATAGCAATACACCTGCTAGCACCTGTGGCACCCCCTCTGGTGGTCTTCCAGGGAATTGCCTCAGTAATTTTTGACCATAAATGATTATAAATGTGCTTATTGATTATACAGTGTGTTTGCGGTCCTGTTTCCATGCTATAAGGTTTAAAATAAATAATAGGAGTAAAAAAAAAGGTAAACTAAACAAAGCTATATATTATATTATATCTTACTTCTGGAGACTTTGTCGCAATTGCTTCTTTATGTTTGCATTAAAACCAAGCAGCCTCTGTTTTGTTTTCTGTCTGAAAAGTGGTCTGTTACGTAATGCGCTGCTTTCTTATTCTTCTTTCACTTTTATTAAATAGAAATTAATAGCTGTAAATATACGATGTTTCTTTAGTGATTCAGTAATTATAAAATTAACATCTTGGGATGTTTAAGATATTGTGATGTTTTTGCACGTCTCCTGTTTTATTTTTTGTGATAAAGGATAAACGTAGCTCCTGAAGGAAGTCCTGAGAGCTTTTCCTACTGATTTTCCAAACAATTTCTTTTTTTTCTATTTTTTTCTCCCTCACAGACTCGATGAGGAGTTACAGGAAGCAGGAGAGAACTCGAAGTGAGTATCACCGTCGAGGATCCGACGCTTTTTTATTTTCGTTTGAATTACCGCCTGATTTAAAAAAAACCTGGCTTAACAAATCTGCAGTTTCTTTGGATGAATTCCTCGAGATCTAGATTTAATCTTAATTTAACGTTATTCAGAATTCGATCATAATGAAACTCCTGTTAAAAATTCCTCCTTCGCAGAATCAACAGCTTCCTCCAGGGACCGGATGTGCCACAGCCTACGTGAGTGTTTTATTCGAGAGCGTTATTGTTTTTTTTTTCCTCTGTACTTGCACGTGTCTCTAACTGTAAACCATTTTTTTTCAGAGCGCAAGGCAGTGCAAGCAGCTCTTAAGCCAAGGACGTAATGAAGGAATGCATGGCTTGTGTGTGTGTGAGAGAGAGAGAGAAAGTGACTGTGAATAATGTGAATATTTGAAAGCTGGACTCTACCCCTTCAATATCTTACTGCCCAAACCCACTTCCTCAGAAAGTGCTGCTAATCTCATGAACTGGTTTCCAGCACTGTCCACTCACAGCCGCACATCAGCTCATCATCTTTCAGACGGACATCTTTACGTCTTTTTGTAATATGCCTTCGGTTTTCTTTTCTTTTCTTTTCCATATGCATGAGCAGCAATAATATCGTGTTCATCATATCATCCTCATGCTCATACACATACACACAGATACAGCATTATCATGTAGTAGAATAATCACTTCAAAGTATCTTCATACATGTTTCTGCTCGGAAATCCTCAACGTCGGGATATAGGAAATAGTCTTTTACCTCTTTGTAGAAATTGATGTTACGAACTACAAAAAAAAAAAAATCCTTCGAAATAACATGAGGTTATACATCAGCACTTGTTAAGCCTCACCAGCAGATCTTTATTTCTCTAACATCAGGGCTGGACAGATCACATACTTAGACAGACAGACAGACCAGTCCGACAGATCAGACTGATCTGACAGACAGACAGATAGATCAGACAGACCCCAGACAAGGTAGTAAGATTTGTCCAATGGTTATAAGGGTCTGGACTGGGAGAAGGCTGATGTTTGGTGGGATTTAGAATGAACAGCTTGTGCTTTAGTTACAGCTTCATACCCTGTCAAGTTTAAACACACACACACACACACACACACACACACACACACACACACACACACACACACATCAAATCAAGACTAAAGTCAATAAGAAAACTTTTTTTTGCATAAACCTAAACTTTTATTAAACCTATTCATCTGATCAAAAATGAATAATCTGAATATGAAATCTGTCTATCTTTTAAGTGATTTGTTCACCTCTGTAACCTGGTCATACAGCCTGTGGTGTTAAAAAAAAAACCAACAACTCAAAGTGAGTTTTGAAAACCTCAGTGTATGTGTGTGTTTGCCACATGAAATATTTATATATATGTAAACATACAACACTGGAGTTAGCTGAGTAAATCCTCCCAGCATGCAGATTCAGATTCCTAACACGTCTCTTGATGTAGCTCCGGTGTCTACAAACACGTTGTTGTCTGTGAGCGTGAACATGTGCGTGAGTTGTTTGTAGGTGTGATTGTGTTCCGGTTGTGCGTTTGTGTGCTGTTAGGTCTCTCAGGTTGCTGTAAACAGGAAATGACCTCAAAGGTTGGCAAAGGACAATACAGCTGCAAAGCACAATATCCACATCTCTGTGGTGTGTGTGTGTGTGTGTGTGTGTGTGTGTGTGTGAGTGAAGGGATGTCACTGCATGTCTCATAGCTGTTAATATAGTAAAAATGTGGTCATTTGAATAAAGTTAATATATTGGAATAGACCCAGAGGCCTTGTAAAATAATGCAGATCACATCAATAAATTTACCTCTAATCTAATTATGAAGAGTGTTTTTTGTTGTTAGTTTTATTTCTTTAAATTTTCTTTCTTTCTTTCTTTTTTTTTTTTAAAACTATATGGTTTGTAAAGGGGGAAGGGGGGGGGCACGATGAAACAATAGCTACCTCAAGTTTATTATCTACAAATAAAAATAATTTTCTGAAAATCTATAATTTATTTTTTTATGTATATTTCAATTAAACTAATAATTACATCAGTGATGATATAAATGTAATAAGAATAAGAATAAGAAAAATCTTTAAACACATAAATATAATTCATATTTAAATAATATATAAATAATATTTAATCATTTAAACAAATAAAAAAAATATATAAATTATGGTCATGCCAAAACCTAAACATTTTTCTGGTTGTAAAAACATGTATTTATTCTTTCAAGCTGTGGGTGTGTAAACTTTTGAACCAATATAATACTAATGATAAAGAAGAAGATTAGATCACTCTTAGTCTGTAGTTTGTTGCTATAAATGACATTTATTTGTCTTTGGGCATTTTGATTTTTTCCTTAGAACCTATATCTTATTTCTTTGTCTTTTTTTGGTCTGTTTTTATGTTTTAATTCAACAAATCATTACATTTAATTCAACTGATGATAAGACAACACGACAACACGTCCACAACAAAAACCATGACAGCAAACCAAGGCGAAGGACCTACCAAGGAAATGGCAACTTAATCTCCACCTATACATGCACAAAATAGCGCAATTAAAAGTTTTAAAGGTTTATGGTTCTGTTTACTTGGTTTCCAGAAAACAAAGAGCGTAAAGTTGTATATTTTTCAGTCAAATGTAAACTGAACGCAATACATTACAGATTAATGAGAGTTAATTCAATGGTACCTTTTGCCAAATTGCTAGTAAACTGTGTCCACTCATCGTTACCTGATTTGTGTCTTTAAAGACATAAATGAATACGTTATTTAATTCCGTCATGTTAATCTACACAATCATGCATTTATTTAAATAATCCACGATTTCCTTGTCTCTGTTAAACAGCCTGGACATCCGTCCCTCTCCCGTAGTGTTTTATTTCACTTCTCATGTGCTGCTGTTTATTTGAAATTGTAGCTCTCGTCGTCGTACTCCAGCTGATCGTCCTGGTCCTCGGCCAGCTGCCCGTAGCGGAACTTGCGATACACCGTACCATCCTGCCCCATGTACACGATATCTTCGTCCTCGTCGTCCTCGTCGTCATCGTTTTGACCTGTCCGCCCGTCACGCAGGTCCACCAATTGCTCCTCGTGTAAATATCCGTAACCAGACCCGGAGCCTCCCGCTTGCCTGGATGACGTAGACGAGGATGATGTCGTTCCTCCGCGGAAAATGTCCCGTCCACCGCTGTTGCCTAGTTTTTCATAACCACGAGCGACAGCGGTTTCAGGGGCGGGACGCTTGGAGAAGGAGCGTGCGATGAACACGATTACAGCACCTAGACCCAGAAGCAGCAGGATGGAGGTGGTGATGAAGATGAAGATGTTGCCTGTGTGTTCCGGTTCCTCATGGTTGCGAAAAGCGAAGTTTGTGCTGAGAACACACTCACCTTGAAGGACAGAAAACGCTCAGTGACTAACCAATTTAATGTACTGGAAACAACATGCTAACAATTTTCCAAAACTCCAACTTTACAATATTAAAAATAAAAGCTTGGCTATTTGAGATAGCTAGCACACTAGCATAATTTGTGATTCCCCACTTTAGCTGTCACCCAAGCAGTCCGCCGTCTCTGGATTTTCTGTTTCCAGTCTTACAGTGATATATAACTATCTTCTCATTGCTAATCTTTTCAAATCGTTTTCATGGTTCAAATGAAATCAAGCTAAGCTGCTAGCTGATACAAGCTAGAAATGGGAAGAGCTGTTTTAAGGTTCTACTGTGTGCATCGTCAAGCAAACTCTAAAACTTTTAAATTGAATTACATTGAATTAAATTACAGAAGATTCACGTGAAAAAGATTGAAGTCCCAAGATTTAAGCCCCAAATTTTTTTAAAAATCTGCAGATAAATTATCCAATTTTGGGCTTGAGGCACTGGTTTGTAGAGTTGTAAGAATTCATTTGTTATTAACCTAAAAGTGCTCACTCTCAGATATTTCCAGATTAAATATTTACAGTTTTTACATTTTTATTTTTTATTTTTGTGGCTAAGCTGGCAGAGATCACTCTGAGGATACTTAGCTAGGAGCTCAGTATGATGTTCCTAATGTAAGTTTCCATTTAAGAAATATTTGGATTTGAAAATATGTACAGGTTCTCTCACAGTATACTGTAAAATATAAATTCTTTGAACTTTAATGCAACTCATAACATCACTTAAGCAATTCTATTTAAAATGGTGTCTACGACCATGGGACACAATTTAATACTGATTAGATTGAGCAGTAATTATATACCCCTGGTCTGTGTACAGTTACAGCACTCCTCTTGGTCTGCCTTGATGTCTTCCTCTGCTGCATTCTGGATCCTACAGCAAGGTAGACAGCGCCCCCCGGTGGCTAGAATGAACTGTGCATGGCAGACAGTGCAGTTGTATGGACCAGGTCCCTGACATGCCAAACATGACTGGTCACAGGGTTTACACTTGTAATACGTCTCCAGCTGGAAAAGAATAAACCAGCAAAAAAAATAATAAAATAAATAAATAAATAATTGCATCACCAAAATGAAATGGAACAAAGCCCCTGGAAGGAAGTACATAATATATAGAGACAAGCACAAATTAAAGGAAAAAATATGATATATGTTATGCTATAGGGGGCATTTATTTTAGGATAGAATCCCTTTTTACTGCAATAGTGTACATCTACAGTGAATCATTTCTTCTTTATCCCATGATGAAACATATCTATCCTTGTGGGTGTGGTTGTTTGTTGATGACTCCGCCCCATTCACAAGACAGAAATGACTGGATGTTGATGAAAATGGTGCAAATCATTCATCACATTCACTAGATTTCAAACCAATTAAACACATTCATGATTAAAAAACATCAGCTGAGGATGTAAAAGTGTTCTGGCACCTTATATCACTTTGTGTTGGCTTTTCCTTTTATTTGCCAACCGTGAGGAATATAGCAGGTAGGTGGAGTTAGCACTGAAAGTATTAACTGTTATAGCTCTGAAGTGGTACCTCAGATGTGTAGTACTCCCCCATGGCACAGAGTGAATCACAAGTACCCTCAGAGAGTGAGTCTCCTGGATGACATGAGCTGCAGTCTTTCACCCCTTTACCTAACAAATATTAGATAGAAGATACAACTCTTTACAAGTGGAAATGATCAAAGCATAAATTTCTTAAAAAAATAATTACAGAAAACTCTTGGGTTTATCCTAAGGATCTGTACTTAGTTGTGGCAGTAGTTATTGGGTAACCATTTTGGTGACGACCATCTTGCCTTCACTTTGGCAATCTCCTGCTCTTGTAGATTTGTTTTTTTGTAACAGCAAGAAAATAAGAACTGGTTTCCCAATTGGCCCTAAAAGATATCTTATGTATGTTTGGAAAATTATGTGTTCAAATTCTAACGCTACCCCAGCTGTTGGTGGTCAGGACTCTCCAAAATGAGTAACACTAGCTATGCTCTGTTGGTGGGAAGGAGGGCATACTCTCTCACCTGTCAATCAGACTGGAAGTAACCAATCATGGGCTTTGAAAAATGAAATTGGCTGAATTCATATATCTCAGAGAAACCATATATTGCTGAACAAATTAAGAACTATCTAGTGGGTTGAAGTTGATAACCAAATAGAGAGAAAATCGAATACAAAAACGATTAAATAAAATTAGTGCAACCAACATATATGAGCCAAATACAGATCCTTGAGGTAGACCAGATATCACTCTTCTTCAACCTCTAAGCAGTGTCTCTGTACCTGTGCATGTCCTGCAGGTGGCGTGGCAGGGCTCACAGGTGCTGTGGATTGTGTCGTGGTAGTGTTGCGATGGACAGGAGGACACACAGCGGCTGAGTTTCCTTACAAACAGCAGTCCTTCTCTGCATCTCACACACCCTTCGGCTTGCGTGCACTCTACACAGGTCTGCTCACACTGCTCACACACCCTCGAGTCCCTGTCTGCGTAGTGACTTTAACAGACAGGGAGACAAGTGTGTGTGTTAGTATTTGTGGGTCTGTGTGGATCTGTGAGAAAGTCATGTTCAAAATCTGAATTCTACATTTTGAAGAATTCATAATACATGTGATAAAATACACGAGTGATGTGCTCAGTGGTGTGTGTGTGTGTGTGAGATTTGTATGTGTTTACCCAGGTCTGCAGGTCTCCACACACTCCTTGGCCTCTCGATACAGATGAGCTCTGCAGCTCAGGCACTCGTGGCTGTGGCGCCCTGAGCAGCTCACACAGTTTGGATGGCACGGCTCACATCTCTGAGTCTCTCCACTGAAGAAACCCATGGGACACTCGTTCACACAGGAACTGTCTGTAGATACACAACATGAGTTGTCTGTTAGCAGGGTGGACGAAATGACAGTTCTGATCAGTGTGTCCATGTTAAAAGATCATCCATCCATCCATCCATCAATCCATCAGTCTATCCTTCCATCCATCCATCAATCAGTCTGTCTGTCCTTCCATCCACATGCATTTTCTGTAGCACGTATATTACACAGGGCTGCAGGGAACCTGGAGTCTATCCTAGGGGACTCAGGGTAGATCCTATACAGTGTACGAATCCATTGCACTCACACACCCATTCACAAACTATGAACAATTTAGAGATCCCAGTTAACCTCCAACACATGTTTTTGTACTGGGGGGAAACTGGAGTATGTGGTGGAAAGCAAATCAAACTCCCAGCCCTGGAAAATCTTGTGTTCTTATTCCACACATTGTACAAAGATCTTTTAGGGTAGTGTTTGTTGTTCAGAAATTTGACCATTAATAAAAGCTGAGGTTAAACATTTCATCTAAAGTTGTGGTGTAATTTTTACTCTCATTTACAGACTCACTCAGTAGGTAGTTGTTCTGGTAGCAGCTGAGACACTGGCTGTGGTCTGGCCCGGAGCACTGATGGCAGTGTTTATGGCACATGTGACATGCGCCATCACGGTCACTGTAATGGTGTGAGGGGCAGCTGGTGGGTGTGGCACAGCGTCCATGCGTGTCCATTCTCAGGCCTTTGGGGCAGCTGGTGCAATCCGTATCCAGTGGACCTGAGCAGGTCCGGCAGGTGCTGTGACACACTGGACAACACCAGACAACACTCAGTATTTATACCACAGTGTTGTTGAATTCTTCATTCTGATTGGTCAGAAGGTGTTGATTCATTTAGAAAAATGACAGGGATTTATATTAATGCACTCTTTCTAATATGTTATTGTTTCTACACAGGAACTTGTGATGCAGTTGTTGATCTTGTCTTGCTTTTGGTGAAGTTTTCTATAAGAAGTTATTGGAAGGAGTCTCCAGTGTCAGAGGAAAGTCTTCAGGATAAATGAATCGATACATTTTTTTCAAATACAGAACACGCTGGTAAGAGATCAACTCTGTACACTTGTTATTATTGATTGACATAATGAATCTGCTTCTCATGGATGTTTTGCAACATTAAATGTAGATATAACTAGATAAAAATTATGCTATACTGTAAACTGAGTGAATAAAGAAATTTAATTGATAGATATCTGTGAGACTGGAGGAATAAAACATTTTAGGATGAGCCGTTTAAGGAAATTAATCAACTTCCAGGTAACTCTGCTTCGTGTCAGGTCACGTTACAAATCCTTTAGTTGATTATTTACAGTCCTCATTGCATTAGTTTTT
>JAOTRN010000030.1:3247638-3259528 GCA_028566695.1 Bagroides melapterus
TTAGGGCACAAATATATATGTACATGCAGAAATAATAACGCAGGTCAAGCCACGATGTTCAATAAGAAAAGATTGTTTAGGTTGAGCCCCTTATAGAAGAGTCACGTGACCACACCGTGTGATTTTATATATACATGTATGTTTTAAATAGAAGTTTTTCCACATGATTGAAATGATGAATATTTCTATTTATATAGGAAACTTTTCAAATGTAGTTTATGTTTTTTTAATGGCACATGTGATTTTTTTTATTTACTTTTGCATGTGATTAATTAATTTTCACATGCAACGTTTTTTAGAGACGGTTCATTTATCATCACATGCAATTTTATATGACCTTCATTTATTTTCAAAAGATTTTATACATAATTATAACCATAACCTTCCTTATTTGTTTTCATATGTAATATATTTAGTTGTATTATTTTTTTTATACATGACTCATTTATTTTTCTTTTTTGTTAGTTTTTTTTTTACACATGACTTTTAATTTGCAGACTTGATTTCCTGTGACTCTTATGACTTCAACATGAAAAACAGATAACGTGAGAAACGTATGTGAATTCTTCATGAGGGGGTCAAAACAAAGAATTATTTGCTTGTCACTGTAGATGCTCTTAATATACAAACGTGGCTACGAATTTAGTTGATCATGAACAGTTCGAGTTACACAAAATCTACTAAATCAACACGTTCACTTTTTTGTCATATATATATATATATAAAAAAATCAAATCACCACCACACCCACTCACCACTTTGAGTCCTCACTGGGATAGTGGGGACACGCAGGGGTGGGAGGGAAGAAGCAATCATGGAGTAATGCAATCAGAGCACAATGAAATTATACAAGAACATTTCAGTTAAAGAATATTTTTGGCCAAAATTGTATATTTACATGCAGAATCTGTAACAAATGTAAAGCCAAACTTTTAAAATAAAACAAAATGAGGGTTTTGGTTGACTGAGCAATGAAGTGTTTTAAAATAACATCATTAAACAGATGCGGTTTCTGTTTCTGCACCACCATACCTACTGCTCTTCTTCTTGGCACTTTTGCCTCTCTTATTTTTGGATGCTGCTGGTTTTCCTCTCTTCCGATTTCCTGCACACCTCTTCGGAGGAATGTCGTAATCGCTGTCTTCCTCCGAGGCCATCCTCGGGACAGCTTTCTTTCTGTTGGCCGTCTTGCGACCTTTAGGGCGTTCGGCCTCTTCGTCCTCGTCTCCACCATCCTCGCTGGCGGCAGCTTTGCTCTTTTTGCCTACAGCTGCTTTATTGTTTTTGCCTTTGTTTTTGCCTTTTTTGTCGTCTGAATACATAAACGCAGGTCATATATACGGAGGCAGGTACAACAAAGCAGCACATTTTTTCACTTTATACCACCGGGTTAAGTCTGTGTGAAGGTTTGTAGAAATGTATTACGATTTTAATTAAACCTGAAGCAGCCACGCAGAAAGAAACTCTAAAGTCCAGAGTGGATGGAAGAAGCCATGAGAAGGCTGAAGACCTTGAAAGGCCAGGGCTTTACTTTAAAATTTAAAAGACTGGACATTAACATTTGGTAGAAGTGCCTTCTGTGGTGAAAGTGAATGGCTTTAATCTGACTTGATCTTAATGATATCTATCTCAATAATGAGCTCTAACATGCCAGCTCACATGACCCAACATTAGCTAAATACAAGTTAGAGTTTCTGCTAATGAATGCTAGTTAGCTAACAATATGCAGTGTTGATAGCGGCTTTGTCACACACCCTGCAGGAGAATTGTGAAGATAAAAAAAAAGAACACAATATCCTTTCATAGTTTTTTCTAGATTTAAAGAACAGATTCATTTTTTATCTAGAATTAATCAGCATTGAACTCTAGCTGGGTTCATGTTCATCAATAAAGTATATCTCTCACTAATGTCCACAGAGTTTGACGAGGACAGTTTATCCAAGGTGGTAATTAATATTATTGCTGTATGACAAAGGATATAACATTATAGTTAGTTATCTACCTGATGCTAGCTGTTATTTAGGTTTAACCCTATTGTTGTTTTTTTTTTTAGCAAAAACCCCAGCTTGTATTTTGCAGTAAAAAAGACTAGTATGAAGCCAAAGCAAAAAAAAAATCCTGTTATTATTATTCAACATAACTTCTTCCCTTCTCCATTCAATCTGAACTCTCACATTTCTGCCCACATTGGGGCTTCTTTCCCTGCTGTAGGCTTCATCTGCGTGGCTGCAGCTGTATCACTCACATCATATAGCAATAATAAAGCAAAAGGTCCAGAAATCCATGTACAAATATATAAATGTTGTGTTTGTACTTACCCTCAGCACTCTCTATTCCATCAATCTCTATACCCACTAAGTGACAAAAAAACCCAGACAATCCCCAAAAAAACACAAGATTTCAATAATAATGCATGAAATAATACTTTATACCAAAGCCGAAATCAGATCTTAAATGTCAAACCTTCTGCTAATTTTGCTGTATCACTTTTCTTTGGCATTTTGAAAGTCCTTGAGCTTTTCCGTGTCGGTCAGGATGGTGTAGATGTTCTTCTATGTCTGCAGACAGTCTGGCTCATTCCCCCAGTATGAGGTGTGCAACTACTATCCCGTAACTGACTCCTTATATCCATGGCAACGTCACATGATCTCAACGTCCTATCAAATATGTCAAATTTCAGCGGACGCCGGTGTCACCGTGTCCAGGTGTGCCGTACAGAACCGTACACACTTGAATAATAAGTGGTTTAAACCCTGAGGTGTGAATTTCAGAGATGGACATAAAAGAGCTGAGAAATTTTATTAGCTATGGGAACGACGACAGAGAAAGAAGAGAAAGGAAGGGTTCGTAACACTTTCTGGCCTTTATTAAATGTTGTGCGGCACGTCGAGGGACGGATAAGATCGCAACGCATTCTTTTGAGCAACAAAACAACATATTACGCCTGATTAAACTGTCAGATACACTCTCACTCATAGGGACACATGACACCGTGACACTTAGCACTTGTCGCGAGGCGAGCACCCTTAAACATTTAATGAAGGTTTAGGTTTCCATTCAAGAGGCAATTAACCACATTTTCACAGAGTATTAAGCTTTACATGTTCATATCGTTAGTCGTAATCAAGTAATGTTCTGGATGCAGTCATGTGTGTGTGTGTTGTTTTTATTTTTTTTTAAATGAACCCATAAACATTTCCACCAAACCTTTTAATTAACCGGTATTATTTAGCAAGTGTGACACGTGAGCTGCAATTTTACAGATAAAAAAAATAGTTGGGTAATCTACACACACACACACACACACACACATTCATGCACACACATGCCTGTGTGCCCTTGTGATATTACACCTAGACACCTGGATGATACAGAGGGTCTCACTTTTCACACATGAAGCACGACATAGTAATCAGACCGAGTCCATTAGCTAAACACACATTAGATACACACACGTGCGAACATACAGAGAACACAAACTCACCAAGACAATATTACACACTCATCAGACTCATAGTTCACTTAAAGGTAATGAAAATGTTCTTTTTCTTGACTCAAATAATGGTGAGATTAATAATTCATGGTTCAGCTCATTTAAAGTGTATGAGCAGCACTTAAATGTTAATGTATCTTGTCTGGCAGAGATGGAGAGCTCAACATGGAGAACATGGCTTATTTTATAGTTTGGACTAGATAGTGAACAGTAATGGGGCTTTCCATAATCCATCTTGTCCTGTCTTTATTCTCTGTGGTCTCTGAACCGAAGAGTGTCTTACCTGCACTGCGCTGTGTTGCTTTTTTCCTGTCATTGTATCCCACTGGTGTTATAACATGCTCTGGGGTTTTGTGCCAAGGCATTAAATAATAAATCAACATTCACAACCAAAATATATCTTAGAAAATTGTAGTAGATGACTCAGCTCTCAGCCTGGTGCCAGACGACTCGTTACCCAGAGTCAAATGACTCACAGCTCAGGACCAAACGACTCATAACTCAGGATCAAATGACTTACAGCCAAGTATCAAACTACTCATACCCAAGGACCAAACAACTCATACAGCTGTATCAAACTACTTAGATTCATTATTCGGTACTCAAAGATCAGAACCAAACCACTCATACCGTACAGTTGAATCAAACAACTCACATTACAGTGGCAAACAATTCATTGCTCACTACCAAATGACACATACCTCAGTTACCAAATGACTTAGAGGTCAGTACTAAATGACTCATAGTTCAGTACCAAATGACACATACCTCAGTACCAAATGATTTAGAGGTCAGTACTAAATGACTCATAGTTCAGTACCAAATGACACATACCTCAGTACCAAATGATTTAGAGTCACTAATAAATAACTCACAGTTCAGTACCAAATGACACATACCTCAGTATAAAATGATTTACAGGTCAGTACTAAATGACTCATATTTCAGCACCATTTGACACATACCTCAGTACCAAACAACTCAGAGGTCGTTACCAAATGACACAAAGCTCAGGACCAAACAACTCATAGAGCTCTATCAAACGACTCAAAGCTGAGTACCACACGTTTAACATAGTGAGCTGACCCAGTATCTGTCAGAAACTTTTCGGTGTCATTTTCTTTACACCACTTTACCTTTTTTTCTGGCAACATTAAACTTCCCTTTTTCATGTATATTATTCTGATATAAAGTCTAAAATCTCAGTCAGAGTTTGAACGTAGGAATGACCAAGCAATAACACGGAACAAAAGAAACGTTGACGCTGCAATCGTGTAAATTTTTCTCAGAACACAAGAGGGCGCCATGTGACTTCCAAACACACAAGAACCATGACGTTTAAAATTGAAACCAAGAGTTTTTTAAATGAAGAAATTAATATAATTTATATTAAAAAAAATCCAGATCAGATCCGCTCAAGATGTGTGTTTTTTTTTGTTTGTTTTTTTTGCTAATATCTCATATTAAATATGTGATATTTTGTGTGAATATCGTAGTACACTTTAAAGAGAGGTTCTTGGGCTAGTTTGCAGGAAGGCAATTATAATCTCCCTCCTTATCTCTTATACATTTTCACAACATTAACTTCAACTATAAATACTATAAATGGATAAACAGAACAATGTGTCATTATTTAAATAATACATAAAAATACTGTTTGCAAATTGCCATGGTATAAGAGGAATAAAATATTTCTGAAAAATGATCAGCATCATAGTGGCATTGTTGATTCTTTTCCTAAAACAACAACAACAACAACAACAACAACAACAACAACAACAATAATCACTATACCCTGCTTACTGCTATAAACTGTGCAGAATCTCATCAACATTTGATCTTCACGAGAAAACTTATGCTTTATCCTCTGTTGTTAAAGTTGCAGCAGGAAGTAATGTAATAACCCAGATAGCAAGCAAACACACACACACACATACACACACACACACACACATGCTCTGTTTCAGTACTGTTTTTAGCACGGCCTTGTCGACCAGTCCTCTTGAGAGAATCCCTAGCGAAGTTTTTTCGGTGAGCCCTTGAGAGGAAAAAGCCTTAAGTCAATCTTTACTAGGTCAAGGGGTGAAGTCACATATTTCATGCCAAGGAATAATTGAGATTTGGAAAAGCAAATGTTGGACTGAGCTGAATTCATTTACAATCTCTACTGTGAAAAAAACACCCCACTGGAAAAAAAAAATCACACGTTGGTCTTAACTGCGTCACTGAATCTACTTTCACATGGCAGGAATGTGGAGTTAAAATAAATCATGTGAAGGTCACCAGCAGGAGGCGCTGCTGTCTCACAACACTGACAAGTTTATATCACACGTTTTACTCAGCGCTGCCTGGAGTGAACAGATGATCAAATAAGCAAACACTATGATGTGATGCTGAGACGTAAACATAAACACGAGCCGATTAACCAATCGCATCCTGGGAGCCTTCACACGTTACTCTCTCAGCTGAAGCAAAGCTCAAAGCTCCTGTGGACCCAGATCAAGCAGAACAGATTTTTCTGGACCACACCTGAGTTCAAAAAGAGCTTTGATTCCTGACTATGTTTGTGCTGCTATCTGTATCTGTATCTAATTCTATTTAAAGCTCTATATATCTGCCTCTGTATTCAATGTGGCCTAAAATGGACATTTCGTTTGTTCTTGTCTTTTTTGACGACACTGGGGACCAAAACCAAGCTGGTGAAATGTCTGTCCTGTCAGCGAGGAGTGCGGATCGTAGCTCTGATCGTTCCTCACTGCTCAGCTACACCACAGTTCAGCTCAAGATAACTTCCTGAGTAGTTTTTTTTTTTTTTACCCTTTCTATTACTTTTTGCTTCTCACATACAGTGATATTTCATCTGTATTATTTTCTCCCCAATTTTCTGACCTTTGTTCCTTTGTCATTCAAAAGTTAGCATGCACGTGACATCATTTTGTACTGCTGCTCATTGCTGCATCACAACACACTCTGAGAAAGCTCTGTTTTAACCTCTGTCACGTACATGAACTCGTAGATAAGACTGAAAACAGGAATGGACACAATGATGGCGGTTTCCACTGTTCAGATTTTGACTCGACAATTGCTCAGGTTTTGTCTGTTGCCAAAAAGAAAGTCCCAGTTATGTACAAACTAATAGCATACTTTAAGACGTTTTGTTGTACACTTCACTAAACGTTTAGCGCAAAAATAACTTTACTTTACCCAAGCTAAACTTTCTGCCTCTTCATCACTCTACCTGCGCTGATATCCTCCACTCCTGCCTTCTTGTCTTTCTTTCTTTCTTTTTTTATTTCTGTATATGTCGTTGCCATGGAAACAACTTATGTTTTACCTCTTGCTGTCTTGACCTGACCTTCTTGTGTTTCATTTACTTTCCATCCAACAGCCAGCATCTACAGGAAGAACAAAACAAGTGCCCCATTGCTCCTCTCTCTCTCTCTCTCTTTCTCTCTCTCTCTCTTTCTGTTTCTCTTTCTCTCTCTCTCTCTCTGTTTCTCACCCCCCCCCCCCCTTTCTCTCTCTCTCAACATTTTTTCTACTTAATAGTGACTTTATTATTTATCAATTGAGTTACCATTTGTCCTTTTTTTTAACAGGTTGTTTATCATCAGCAGGACTCCAACCAGTGAACTCAATCATCTTTAAAACTGGGGGAAGAACAGAACAGGTTGCACCAGCAGGGTCTGATTTCAACCTCTCTGCAGTAATCAGACCGGTTTGCTTCCAGCACATGAAGTGAGATAAGATGAATATCTGTCCTACACTAACACATGCACATGTGAACAACTTGAACAAGGTTGTAGTGCTTCACTCCACCTTGTGACATTATGTAATGTCGTAATTAACACGAGTACACCTTTTAACAGCCTTTAATACACTGAGTAATAGGGTGATTTATTAAGAGTATTGTATTCATTAAGCTGATCATCTGAATCATAAACTGGATCCTTTATTCTATCAAGAACTTAAATGAAATTCATAAAGAACATGAAGCCATACTGAAAGGGAAGTGACTAAATACAGGAAATGCTAAATAATACTGAGAAGCTTCTTCTAAAGCATAGAAATTGTAAGGATTCAATGATCAATTGATTCATAAAGCTGTGCTGCTATCTGTGTCTGTATCTAAATATAAATCTATGTAATGCTCCATAAACCTGTCTCCGTCTTCAGAAGTGCGACCTGGAATGCAAAGATTTTTTGTATTTATTCAAGGTGTGTCTATTCCTGAGTAACTTTTATTTTTTCTTTTTCTTTTTTGCTTCTCACATACGCAGATATTTCATCTCCATCATTGTTCTTCCAAATTTCCTGAACATTGTTCCTGTATCGTTCGAAGGCTAACATGCTTTCTCTTCAACCTAACTACGTGGGATCACTACTTCTTTTTTAACTTTTTTACTTTTTGCTTCACACAGCCAGTGAAATTTTGTCAGCTTAAATTGCCGACCTGCCGTCTTCCTCTCATCGCCCATCTGTCCCTAACACACTCTGAGAGAATCTCTGTTTAAGTATTATTATATAAATAGGGAGTTCAGCATACTGAATACTGTAATACTGAATTTCTTTTGAGGCACAGCACTGTAAAATAATCATTGATGCAGTAGAGGCAGGAAGGAATTAGTGTTGAGTCTGTGGTTAATTTCCTCTGACCTATTAGTTCCTCAGGAGCTCTTGGTTGCTTAAATCCTCTCAATTAGAAAGATCATTCTTTACATTTAAATTATTTCCTGTCCAGTGAGGTTCCTGTTCAAATGAGGATGAGGTTCGCGTCTGAGTCTGGTATCTTCTTGATAGTTTTTCCTCACCACCGTCACCTCAGGCTTGCTCATTAGAGATAAATACTAGAGATAAACTTTACATTTTTTATTATTCTGTTTCTTTCCTTCTGTAAAGCTGCTTTGAGACAATGTATATTGTTAAAAGCGCTAGACAAATCAATGGAATTGAAACTGAATTGAATAGAGTGATGCAGCCAGCTTTTATACCCCAGACATCACCCAGTTTTAACCGTGTTTAACTTATTAACAAACAACTTGTCATACACTTCAGCTATTTATAGTCTCTTGTGATGTTGTGGAAACAAATGACTTCCTGTTATCACAGTTATAAGCAGACAAACCCTCACCAGCCTAATCTTTTTTTTTTTTTTTACCCTAAATAAACATGAATATATTACTTTTGAACATTTCACATTTCACTAAGGCTTTGATTTTGTAATTTGACAAAATAATACTATGTTTATAATTTATCTCTGTAACATTGGATAGATTTGTGGCTAA
The DNA here is from genome assembly GCA_028566695.1 of Bagroides melapterus. Taxonomy (NCBI): domain Eukaryota; kingdom Metazoa; phylum Chordata; class Actinopteri; order Siluriformes; family Bagridae; genus Bagroides; species Bagroides melapterus. The sequence goes on from JAOTRN010000030.1 coordinate 3,256,417, forward strand.
AGAGGTGCATGTTTATTAAAAGGTAAACATCACACTACACTACAAGCTGTTTATAGTTTAAATAAAGAGTTTAATGATATGAATCATAGTGTAGGCGAGTCCCCTGATGTCTCTATTTGTAGTGATGAACTTTCCATATCTGAGACTCTTTGTGAAAAAAACAAACAAAACAAAACCAAAAAAAACGAGGTGAAAATGTCTAGCTAATATTATATTACACTTTGTTATTTAGTGAGAGACACGTCCTCCGTCTTCTCAGCGTCATGATACTCAAGTGATTATTTTGTTAATTGATGTGAATTGGTGATGCAGCCAGCCACTTTTTTAAGTATGCATACTTATTTTATATATTTTATTTTACTTTCATTAGTTCTTTACTGCTTTCCAGATTCCGAAGCTTTTGTGACATATAAGTGTACAATATGTATAAAACACTGTGGGGGCTGTGGGCGGAGCCTCAAGACATAACGGCATAAATCCAAATCTTTTAGTACAGAACCATACGAATGAGGTGTGTCCTAAAATTAAGTACGCATACTACTTTTTTGAGTATGCATACTGCTTTTAGAAACATTAATCAAATGTTTTAAAGTAAGAAATAAAGACAGCGATCCAAATATATACAGAATATTCCATGTAAGATTTTATTTTTCAGAAGGCGTTTAAAAGGTTATGAGCATTTATAAAGGCAGCATGTCTCTGAACCTGCTGGTTCTGCTGTAGATGGTTCTGTATGTCTTCGTGGACTGAAGAACAGTTGAATAGTTTGTGAAGTTCTTCCCCAGAACAAAATATAAAGATTTTACTAAATACACGAGGGACAGACATACGGAAAACACGGAACAAACCGGAAACTGAAACCACGGGGAAAAATGAATCAACAACGATGATGACTCGGAAAAGATGTATATGATTATACATGATATACAGATATAAATAGGGGAAATAATCTAAGAAACATAAGGTACAGGTCTAACACTTAGCAAGAAATAACAAAAAATCCTGTCCATAATCACCCCAGGAATCGTCCAATATCTTGACAGGTTAGGTTGGAACGAGTCTTTGATTATTTGTGCTCGGATTTAAGCAGAAAGATTTAATGCTTCACATCCGGTCACATGAACAAAAAAAGTGGATGACCCCGATGACCTGTTTATTATCGTGGAGTTGAGCAAATTAAGGTTTTTAAAGTAAAACCCGCCTCTGAGTTTGCTGTAAGGACCATGTGATGTTTGACTTGGCTGATCTTTTAGCAGACACACACACACACACACACACACACACTGTCAGTTACATAAAGCAATACCAGGTGATTATTTAGAGGTTTGCTGTAACGTGAACTTATTTGAATACATTCCTTGGCTGCATCAAACAGATAAAGAAGTTAGTGTTCTGTGTGATTCTGGTTGCAGGGAAGAGAGAGACAAGAGTCTGTCATTGGTGTAGATACTGATTATATCTCAGCTTTCTGGCATTTTGAGTTACAGTAATGCTGCCGTGCATATCTGCTCAGAAACATTTCTGATTGATGATGATTCACAGACGCATTTAACTAATCTAAAGGGCAAAGCTGGCATGTGGGTCAAAAGTTGAAGCCAGAATATCTTTATTTGGATCAACTGCACAGTTTGCAGTTTTAAATACCTTAACAAAGAGCACTGATGTAACAGACAAGACTTGTAAACACAGGTCCACTGTTCTGAGGATGGTCCCATGCAGGAAGAATTGCAGTAAATTTAAAAAAAAAAAAAAAATTATACAAAAAAAAGAAAGAAAACTGATTCTATACAAAAAAAGTTTTGGCGTTTTTTTAAATATTGTATTTTTTTTAATAAGTCTTGATTGTTTAAATAAGTATAGATGCAAAAATGTGATGGTGTTTATCTTCAAATTCTCAAATTCTGTGTAAAATTATTAACATTAGTAAAACTCACTTCTCACACTGAAATCGAACAGACTCACTTTAGATCAGTTTTGCAATGAAGAAATAATTTATTACTTTAATCTGATTGAAAATGTCAGATGAGACGATTTCTGTTCTCCTTACAGACTGGAGTAAAGGATTCATCTGATTCCTTCATAGTCTTAATCCATCATTAATTACAGACATTTTAGTTCAGATCATTTTCCTTTCTAACAGCTCATGGGATTAATATGTCTCTGCTCATTTTGTTAATTGGACAATGTTGGTGAAATTTATAGATCAGACCTTTAATGTTTCACAAAATCAAACAGTTAAATCGTTTGATGCCTACAAAGGGCGTGAACACAGAGTGAGCTTGAAATCACTCTGACATTATGAAGGCACACATTTCTTTTTTAGAAGGTCTTTTGTTTCTTTTGTTCTCGCAGTAATTTGATTTTCTTCCACCGAGCCTTCTATGCAAATGAGGCAGGCGAGATTGTGGTGTCGTGTAACTGTGCCTCATTCTGCCTCATATCTTTATATAGTAAATCACTTTTACAATCCATTTAAAGCACGTCTTCGCTATCATGACCTACACGGTTCGACATTCGCTTTTCCAACAATGCCACTCATGTAAATACGTTCAGAGGTTTATTGTCCTTTCTCTCATACGTGGAAAAAGTCAAGGGAGGAAGCGTTTATTGTCATTTTAACTATATAGCTGAAGCAGTACACAGTGAAATGAGACAACGTTTCTCCAGGTCCGTGATGCTACATAGAACTAAAGACAATAGACAGAGCTACATAGAACGACATAGAGCTAAAGACTTAAACTTGGTTAGTCCTAGCTATATAAAGTGCATCTGTGCAACCTAGAGCAAACAGAGCAAGACAAAAGACAGTGGAGACAAACAAGACAAAACACAACAAGACAACACACAACAAGACAAAACAAGACAATACACAACAAGACAAAACAAGACAATACACAACAAGAGAACATAGAACAAACAACAACACAATACACAACAAGACAATACACAAGACAATACACAACAAGACAAAACAAGACAATATACAACAAGAGAACATAGAACAAACAACAATACAAGACAAAACAAGACAATATACAACAAGAGAACATAGAACAAAACACAACAATACAATACACAACAATACAATACACACTACAATACGCAAGACAAT
>JAOTRN010000030.1:3270142-3280444 GCA_028566695.1 Bagroides melapterus
GAGAGAGAGAAGATTATGATCTGTCTTCTTGAGAAAAAGCAGAAGTGAACATTTGTGGCTTACCATTTCCGTACCTCGCTGTCAAGTACACTGTGGCTAAGCCTTCTAAAGGAACTACACATTCAAACAGAACCATCAAACATAATCGAAAAAATTAAGCCGCTAATTTAACGTGTGCTCGTTCCACTCGCGTGGACGAGAAATCATGAGTGGTGTGTTCATTTATTAGTGAACAAAGTTAACGCAAAGTTAAATCCGAATATTAAGTGTTAATGTTCACTCTAAAACATTAGCTTTTTAGTTGTACCGAGTCACCCTGCCGGACTCGTTGCATATCCATGTGCAAAACCTTATCTTAAAATAACATTAAGCCTCACATCTAGCGACGTGCCAAAATAGAGAAAGACTGCACCCAAGCTAGAGAACAAAAAGTACTCTAACCTTGTGTCCCCGATTGGGACTAGTGACATCAATGGCGTGCCATCATGCCATACCGCTGAATTTGCATAACCTCAGACTTTTCTCCATCGGTACAGAGTACAATACGCTGCCGAGTAAACTGCTGCAACCCAGCAACAAACTTTATTTTTCCTTCCCCCCTGTATTCAAAAGTCATTAGACTCGCTTGCTAATCTTACATTACAGCTGGTATTGTGTATAAATGTGGTGAGATTTTTTTTAACGATGTTACAGGTGCTCCAGAGCTCGTGACAAGTTTTAATTTAATTTTCTGAATATTTTGTGAGAAAGGTTTGTGAACGGATTTAATCGTGAGCCGAGGGACAATTTTCTAAAATTTCGGGGAGTTCGATATTAAATTTGTGAACTTGGAGTTCCCCTAAAAATACCAAAAGCACACAGATGACTGCTGGACGATGTAACTTCCTGTTACAACACAATGCTTTAAAGACGAGTCTCTCAGTAACATTTCTTTATGATGAGCCATTTCTCAAAGTAGAGATACATCCAGAAACGTCGAAAATTCCCTTATTAATGAGTGTAAAAGGGGAAAAGCACTTTCTGAACCTTCGGTTTAAGAAACGCTATCGTGCAGGAAGTGACTGAGTCACTTGGGTCGCATCAGGAAATAAAAGCATTGCGTTTCTGACAAAAGGTTACCAGGTAGAAACTTAAGCGTCTCAATCTGAACCCCCCCCCCAAAAAAGTCAATGCTCATTGAGGACTTTTCAAGCCGATTATTGGTTCACAATGATGTTTTATTTATGCAAAATATCATCGGATGCATAAATGCAAAATAGACACGAGTCGAGTTGGAGGCAAACCTCTATGCCAAAGACTTCACCAGTCATAAAGCTTTGGATACTGTGATCTCTGATGAATTATAAAGACAGCAAATGACAAAATGGAGCCATTCAGCTGGCTGTTAGAGGGGAAAAAACAAACAAAACAAAACAAAACAAAACAAAAAATCAAGAAGAGATGCCGAGTCGATGATGTCCTGTAAATGGAAGAACTACTGTTGATCAGCTTTGAGTGAAAAGCGAAGTAGTACACAAGGGGTGTGGGTCAAAATACAGATTCTGACTCGGTCATGTAAACACTAGTGAGTTTTTCTGATACAGAAAAACGATACGGATAAGGAATAAAGAGCTGTTCTTATTTCATCTAAAATAAACAGAAATTCAATTTGCCTTGCTCATACGTCTGCGGAAAAAATGAATTTGAAAATATAAAACGAGAAGCTTTTAAGATTTTCTAGAACGAGTTCGCATTCACGAATAAAAAGCTTTGAAACGTCTAGAACGAGTAAATGAAAAAGATCCGATCGATGATTTACGGTACTACTGACAAGAAGCAGCACTAAAGTCCTCCAGGCTCTGCCTAGGGAGGAGAGAAAAGGAAAAAAAAAAAAAGCTCAACGTGAAAAAGACTAATAAAATACTCATCTATTTAATCTAATCAGCTGCTGATAAAGAAATTTGTAATAAAGTACTTTATCATTTATCTGTTGTAAAACTGAAGCCATCTCTCTTGGCAATTTTGACACTTAAAATATTCTCTTATATACTACCGTTTAAAAAAAAACAAACAAAAAAAAAACTTCAAGCTGTAAAAACAAAAAGAAGGAAAATTATATTATGGGTAGCAACATGGAAAATAAAATGACAACTCTGCTGAGAAGAAAGGTTGAAACAGAATTTGCATAGCACATTTGAATACAACCGAGAAGGAACTGAGCGCTGTTTTTGGTACAACATGGTTTCAATCACGTTTTTTTTTCTTTATCTTGAAGTCCATATGTACAAAATGATCTGTATTAGGTTCGTTTGCATGCCTTGTTAGTCCATCAAAGGCAGAAGCAGTCACTGTAATGCTTGCAGAGTAAAATGCCACGCATCCTGTCCACGGTTTTGCTCATTTAAAATGAGATGTTCATATCGTTTGCTTGTTCACAGTCCTTTATGTGGGGAAAAAAAACAACAACACAAAATATACTGTTTTGAAAGTGCCATCTTGCTACATTGATCAGCTGATTCCATGGTCTGTTCACATCGTCACCTTGAACACGCCAATGACGAATAGCTTTAGATACTGTAAATTTTGGTCACATCACATCACATCCACACTCGCACACACACACATACACGCGCGCACACACACACACACATACACACGCAGGGTTTAACTCTCTGAGTAGCATTTAAAATTAAAAGTTGCACTCCAGAGGTCACGGTCATGAGCGTTCCACATTCCAGCAGTGGGTAAAGCTTTGAAATGAACAAGCACCATTTTGAAAAAGGCCTCCATCGTCCTCCATTTTGGGAGAGAGAAAGATCAAAGTTCAGCAGTTTCTGCATTGCCGCGAGAAAAACGAAACGACTCCTCGAGCTCTCGGCTGAAACGTCTGCTTTTGGGGTTTAGCTGTGAAAATCAGCCTCTCCATCCTGAATCCAAAGTGGAGGCATCGCTGCAGGAGCTGAGGCCTTTTTTTCTTGTCGTCCTCCTTCTAAGCACTGATCGTGCATCACAAAGTCCTGACAAAGTGTGTGTTCACGGGTTCTCATCGCCGCTGGTGTGCGTAAACTGGGTATGCTAACGTGACGTTCAGGGAGTCATTGTGCTGAACGAGAGACGTGTGCTGGTAGTGCAAGACCAGTTCCTTCAGTGAGCCGTACAGGTTGTAAGGTTCGGCGAAACCGAAGCCGGTGGGCGTTTTGTTGATGACGCAATGCTTGACCTCGCCGTCCACACTGCAAGAAAAACAGACATTATTAATCTACTGAGACGCTCAGGACAATTTACTTACTAAAAATAATTCAGGAGCATCTCTTTTGATTAGAACTAAAGGTACTGTAACTTTTGAGTAAACGTTTTTTCTACGTACACAACACTGCAGGCGTAACAGCCCGATTTGCTGCTGTCTCGGACCAGGAATGTTCCGTCTCTCTTGCCACGTAGCAGAGCTTCCGCTTGGAGGCGATTAATGTTCCCGAGCTTCCAGGAGCGTTCGTCGTGGTGCGGCAAGTCCTCGTCGTCGTCCACCATGGAGTATTGACTGGTGGAACGAAGCCGTGAGGAGGTGTTAGAGACAGGATTGTGTAGAGACTACGAACGTGCAGTCATATCATACAAGCTTTAAAGTATACTCACTCTTCCTGGTTCTCGTTTTTGATTCCCAGCCACTCGTTGAGCTTCTTCTGCCTGACGCCCTTCTGTGTCAACCACCTGAAGTGCAGAAGAAGGGAAGGGGTGAATACCTGCAATGGAAACGCTTGAAAAAAGAAATCCACAGAGGCTATTTGTGAGGATGAGGCACTTACATGAGGTACTGATCTCTGGTCTTCCTGAGCTGGATGAGATCGGGCTTGATGCTGTTCATCCTCTTGTCGATCTCCCTGTAGTCAGCTGCCTGCTTCTTCAGATCCTCCTCCAAACGCCGCTTGCTGTCCACGATCTCGCTGATGCGAGACTTCAGCTTCTCGTAGTTCACCATTATCCTGGAAAAAAGCATGTAGAGACGATCAGAAACGCACCAAGCCTGGCAATTCAGTTCAGTGAACTGAATCTGTTATTGGACGATTAAGCCTCACCTCTGGATCTCTTTCTCGTTGCCTTCTCTCCTAAACTTCTCGATGTACTCTTTGCTGTAACGCTCTTGCGTCTGGCACTGCTCCTCAAAGATCTTGATGGTCTCGTTGAAAGCTTCAATAGCCGTTCTTTTCATTTGGATCTCCTGTGACGTTCTGGTGTACTCCTCATACAGTCGGTCGTACTCTCTGTTCTTCTCTTGGTACTGCAGATGATATTCATGCAACTTCTTGCCCACAGCTTCAATGTTGTCCTCTTTCACCACTTGATCCTAAAAAAACAACAACAAAAAAAAAACAGTAGGTTGAGCAGGATTTAAAAAAAAAAATCACCAGACGTAGTTCCTCTTCGATGCTTCTTTACTCGGATCTGATTGAAAAGAATTACCTGCTGGTGCTTAGACACAGGATACAGCAGTTTCACATCTAGTTTGGGGTTGTACTGGGCGAGGGATTCGTGCCGATAGTGATTGATCAGCTCAACCACGGAGTTGAAAGTTAAAGGATCTGAGAAACCGTACTTCCCATCGCGATGGAAAATTTTGATCAGCTTGTTGTTACCTCCTTTCCTGTAAACGGAACGGACAACAAATTATAGCGCCGCGCATTTGTGTCACACGATATGGGTTAAATAAATCCGACATGCAAATAAAATAAACGGTGAGCGAAAATGACCTCAGTGTGAGGGTGTAGTCTCCGTGCATTTTGGTGGAGGCGTCACGAACCAAAAACGTTCCATCAGCTGTGTCTCTCAGCTTCTCGTTGACCTCCTCCCTACAAGAGAAGAAAGAAGAAAAAAAAAAATCCACATTTAAGACGCTGAAAGGAAACGCGTTATTATTTTCAGTTCCTGTGCGGCGAGCGTAAAAGTAGGGCGAACAACTGAAAAAGAACTTGCCTTGAAATGTCCCCCCAGTACCATTCGGCATCCTGTAGAGCCATGTTGTTGTTCATACCGTTGTTAGTGACAGGCGATGGTTTGGGTGGTTTTGGAGGTAGTGCTGTGGAGAGAAGAGAAAGTTTATATAGGCGGCGTTGATTTAAATGCAAATGACCCAGCTCCATTCAAGGTCATTTACATACGAAATGCACTCGGACAAGTCTCAGACTGCAAGCCCTGACATGTCCAGGAGCATCTGAAAGGATCTTGGGTCCTATAGCATCCAACAGAAAACAGTTTACTGCCTCCAAACGTAAACAGAAAATGAGTACGAGCATGTGAGCACGGTGCATTGAGGCTTGTAATATCCCAGGGTGAGTAAGGGAAAATATGGAATGAAGTAAAAAAAAAAGAGATGCAGCAATCATTTAAAACCAAAGACAATGCAGCTGTATGATTAAACCTTATTTTTTTACGCAAGGCTTCCGCTCTGTAAAAAGAAACCTACCACCGACATCAGGGTTTTCACCAAAAAACCTACCAATATGCTGCATATAGAGACTGCAGCATGCATGGTCTGCTGAGACACTGCTCTCTTTCACCAGCCATTGAGAACATGTTACATCATCGGTAACAGGAAAAGGCTGCAGCTCATTGGCTGCTCGGCTGAGTGACTGAGAGCTGTGGGGGCTGTGTGGTCTCTGTGGAGCATGAGGCAGAGCTCCTGCGAAGGGCTATTTTTATCCCCCCCAATCATCTACCCACTCTCTCTCCTTTGTTCACTTAAGCACAAGTTGTCCAGCCAGCTCTAAACCTGTCGCATCAGGAGCACCTACACCGCCAAGATTATGCACAAGGTCCCACAAAGTATTTCAGCAAAAAAAAAAAAAAAAAAAAAAAGAAAGAAAGGGAAAAAAAGAAAGAAAGGGAAAAAAAAAACCCAACAACCCACCCCCTGAAAATTAAGTTGCCCTCAACTACATATAAGCAGCAAGAGCACAGAATTAGCTGTCAAGTGACAAGGGAACAGTATGTTCCAACATGTTTAATCAAATACCCAGTGCTTCTATTTTTATTTAGGATGTAGATATCTAGTTCAACAATATGAACTTAACACACACCAAATGCTGTGTTGATTTCTATGGAAAGAGTTTAAATACCGTAAAAAAAAAAAAAAAAAAGCTATTATTTTCTAACAGATAGATTTCTTAACAGCCTATATGAGCAGGCACATTCGAAGGCTTTACATCACTTACCCTAGCCAATGGCGTTGCAAGACTGTTGCTAGCCACTCCTGCATCATCGTCTGCACCAAGATCACTAATTTCCTTAACAAAATGACGACACTGAGAACAAGCACTTTGTTTCCATTATGATGAAAAGAAAAAAAAACCCAATAGTTGCTGTGTCAGTCGGTAATATCCACTTAAGGTCGTGTGGTAGACTGGCTTCTCCACGCTGATGATATCGAATCGGGTATAAAAAAAAAGAAACCCGGTCAGATGTGAAGTGAACGGTAGCGCAGCATCTCTCGAATGAAAAGAGGATGTGGTACATCGTTCACATTATCTCCCCACCCTCCCTTGGCTGTCTGTTACAGGTCTGCCTAGCTCCTCCTCCCAGCGAATGGGTTGGCTGAGACGAGCTCCTGTGCTGGCAGGCAGACAAAGGCCATGCGCTTCTGATTGCTGCTGCAGAGGCACGTAGGCAGCTGCTACTTCAAGCACATGGCCGGGTCACAGGCAGGCAAGCGCTCGCAAATGCCGCTTGTAATCCCCAGAAACGTAATGCACAGTGGGGAAAATCCAGCTGGCTGGAGAGTGGGGAGGCGCCTCAAATAGCCACACTTCTTAGAAGGGCTAAAACAAGCCACAGGAACGTGGCCTATTGTCTGAATGATAGTCTCTTACAGGTCAAGGGAAATGTGAAGTCCTGAGAGCTCAAATACAGAATTAAAACCTTTTAGGGGAAATTTATATATAGTTATATAGATCATTTACAGTCAATTAGATTTCAACACATTCAAGTCAATCAGCATGCAACTCCATATTGGTTGTTAATATTGAAAAGCAACTGCTGAGTCGACAAAAAAGTGCCACGTTCTCGACGTGTGCTCAAACGTGTTGAGGCAAGAACAGTACAAAAACGGGTTAACCCACTTTTTTCCCCCCCGACACACGCTCTGAACTTTGTGCGCTGAAGTTATCAAACATCTTTGAACAAGACACTTAAAAGGCACAAAATGGTGATTTATTTTCTGATGGATAGGGACTGGGGCGCCAGAGAAAGAACCTGCTCTGACCGCCATGCCAAAACCAGTCCAACTCCTTTAAACATCAAGCTGGAATTTACAACTTTCTGTCAAGCCAGCAATTTACAACTTTACTGCCATGACAAAAAAAAAAAAAAACAACCATACACCATCAAAATGTTAAAACACACTTACTTTGTAAATTGTGCATGTTCCTGAGATGGTCAAGAAAATAGACGTGTCCTGACTGATCAGCAGCGTTTAAGTGCTGTAAATCCAGATCCAAACCCAAAGTACTTATGTCAAGCCTCATTCCTTAGATTTATCATACAAAATCCATTACGTCGCACTTTAACAAGGCAACTGCGGCGGTTCCAGAGAAATCCGGGCAAATCCTCAGAGTCGAGGTGCAACAGCTTTTGAGCTCTAGCGCTAACGACGGCACCACAAAAAAAAGCAAAAGAAAAGAGAAGGCTGAATAACGAAGACTGGTCTGAGGTGACTAGTTAATGATTGCTAGAACGACCGGCCCTGTACCTCTCAGAGAGCCTTCTCTCACCACAGTGCGGGCTCGCAGGCTCCAGTCTTATGATTAACTCGCTCAGGATCAAATATTTGCTGAGCTGGGCACTTTGTGTTTTGGAAGGGCTGCTCAGCTAAAGGAAGGAGGGGTTTCAGAGGGTGGACTGAAGCCCTAGAAAGTGTGTGTATTTTTGAGACGGTATGTACGTGTAAGAAAGAGTCGCTCCTTGAAAGTTAAGGAGTCCATCACAGAGCAGACGGGGCTTTCAGCCAACCAAATCTAAGTGGAACTGTGGCAACCGGCTTAAAATAGCCCGTCTGTAACTGGGAGCAGACACACACACACACACACACACACATGACCAGACAAACACGCATACAAAAACGCGTGTGCCCTCATGCCTGCAAACATACATAACTATAGCCACCACAACTGTGTGCAGAAAACAAGTACAGGCAAGTAAACGGAGACTAAATAAACCTGATGCCCAGGCAGACACACAGAAAAGGAACTGGATGAAAAAAATAAAACAGGAGTTGAAGAAATGTTAGCTCTTTTCCATCAAGATGTCAGTACCAGTTTCTGCTCAGGACACTCATTCAGAGTTGCAAGTGTTAATTAAAATTTTCCCCACAAGATATATAAGATGTCCTACACTGATTTAACAGTGGTAAGGAAAATAACTTGTCAGTGACGAACTATCACAGACTCTTGGGTTCAGCAGCATATCGCTAGCTGAGGGCAGGATCTTTGTGGAAAAATTCAAAATGGGTCCAGATTCCTGCTGGCAGTGTTCTAAAGGTTTAACTGGTGTGGCTCAGTCCAAGATCAGAAATGACCCACAGCTGAGATCTCTGAGACTGTATAAATAGGCCCTAAGTGGTAGTAAAACTGTTAAACATTCAGGGCACAAAGTAGTACACACACCCCTCAGAGGCCTCTCTATGGACTCTACAGTCTCATACTCAGGGTAAAAAGAGGAAGGGACCAAAAAAAAAAGAAAAAAAAAGACTGCATTAGCAATGGCTAAAGGAAACATGAATACAAATATCATCAGGATAAGGACTTGCTCTGGTTTTGATAAGAAAGCAGATGATGCTCATGAATCTTCAGTGTGTAAGAGCGGTGGAAGTAAAGCGAGCGTGTGTGCCGAAGCCGCTTTGCGTCGTGCTGCCTTTACAGCCTTTACATTCAACCTAGCAGACACGCTAATAATAGCAGGGCCTAGCCGTTGGTCTGTTGCACCCTTCCACAGTCTCCATACCGCTCAGTTAATGATAGCCCACAAAACTGCTGCTTCGTTCTCTTCCACGCACGCCTTCATTTAACGTGGTATTAAAGCCGCTGCAGTCAGCAGCTGTTACATTTAAAATGGTTTCAACATGCAGACAGAAAGTACACTGTACCTGGAGCTGCCTGGCTGCTGCTCCATTCACTGGTCACCAGGACTTCAATAATCCTAATGTGTGACTCAGGGCTGGGCTCACAGCTGAGGAGAGACGTGAGAGATGATTAGTGAAATTCCAAATCGTGTTAATCCTGGAGTAACAAACCAACTGGATTCAATGATCTCTGAACAGTCAGTCCCTCCTGCTGAATATCGAAAATGGAGGAAGTGAAAACATTGCTTTGAATACAAAGCCTAAAAATAAGGATTCATGGGGCAAAGTCAGTTGTGAGAACTTCAGTGGGATTCCATGTGTGTGTACATGACACAAAGTCTACTGATAGAAGTATATACAAAAGAAAATGTAAACTTCAGAATTTTTGTGTGTGTGTGTGTGTGTGTGTGTGTGTGTGTGTGTGTACCTGGTTGCCAGCTGCCGGAATAGTGCAGGGCTGAAGATCTCGGCAAGTGCACGGGCGTTCAGCAGGTTGGCGGCCGAGGCCTGGCACACACGAGCCAGGTGTCTCAGCAGGCACTGCAGCGTTAGCCAGTACTGAGGCGGCACAACAGAGGAAGCAGTAACCCTCCGCAAATGCTCTGCGCATTCCTCCATGCCTTGAACCTCTGTAAATTTAAACATGGAGTAAACTTTAGGATACCAGCTAAAATGACTTTAGTGCTTATTTCAGCTACATGAAACAAGGGACTGAAAAAAAAAAAAAAATCAAATAAAAAGGGAATTAAGATCTGAATCGATGTTGGGTTTAGTTTAATGGTGCTGTAGACCCTAAGCAGCCAAAGAAATTAAATATGACTTTGACAGACACTTTATACAATTGCAAAGAAATTAAAATGTGATTAAAACTATAAAAAAAATGGAGAAAGGATTTTATTGAATGACAGATTTATTGATACAAGTACGACTTGCGTGGACACCGTGTAAGGTGAAAAATAGAACAAGCGACTTTAAACATTTAAATGTGATTTTCTTTGCTTTGTCTATGTAAATATTATGAAAATCACATCACACTTGAGCAATGAAATTCACTCTGACAACCTTAATGGAAATTACAACTGGATCTTTTCATGCTGGCTGAAAAATAGTTTAAAAGACAGAGACAAATGGCTTCTAAGGAAAAAAATCCTGAAATCCGGAGGCGCACGAAAATCTGCGCAGGTGAAATTCTGAAGGATTCTCACACATAAGACTGA
>JAOTRN010000030.1:3287171-3297525 GCA_028566695.1 Bagroides melapterus
ACACACACACACACACACACACACACACACACACACACACACACACACACACACACACACACACACACACACATCACTTAGCTCAGAAATAAAAGAAGCACTGATAAAGATTAAACTACAAGGAAAGAACTTTAGCTCAAGCACCTTCATGTTTTTTGCCTTGAGGCAACGTACAATCTGCAATCTACTTAAAGCTTGGAGATAAAAGCTCTGCAGAGACAGAGACATGCTGCTTACTATTTTAAGGGCACACAGAAAAAAGGGCTTCATTTCCCTGTGTGATATGGTGCACGTAGTACCTGCATGGACTTGCTGCTCCAGCAAAGTTGTTTCATGGGTGTTTTTGTGTTGCTCACGACAGACAGACAGACAGACAGACAACTTTCTTCAAATGGTTTATGACATTTATTTTTATGTTTAACATTTCAGATTTTACGTCTCAGACTTAATTCTCCTTGATGCTTAAAAAAAAAACAAAAAAAAAAACTACATAATGGGAAGTAGGTAGCAGCCCTTACACGCTGAACGCACATTCAGCCCCATAAAGTCCCAAGCAGCAGATTAAATTTCACAACTCAACTTTTCCCCCGACTTGTCCTTAAGTTCAGCTCAACCGTGTCCGACTGGACTTGATTAGTCATCGCTTTTCTACGCGCAATACGACGTCAAAGAGGCGTTACAAAACTCATCATGCGTGCTGTATTTCATTTCTCTGAGTATCAGGAGATACCAACTCCCACAACCTCTTACACAAACTAACACACAAGTGTCAGACTGTATATTTTAAATTCGCATCCTCCAGTGTCACCCAAAAGAGGAGCAGATTCCCTTTTAGTAAAGTGTAAAGATGAGAAAGATGCCCAGCCTAAATAACTAAACGGACTGAAACATCATTCTCTTTATGGGGAGATGAAGGGAAGGAGAGATTTCACTTTAAATGGCACAGCTATCACTACTGCAATACTGATACACAATTAACCAACTGTGTCATTCAGGACAAAATTCCAAGCGTCTCATGGGCAAGTCATCACTTCCACACAGTCTGTAAGCGTCAGCTCAGCTTAGTCACGAGGTATCTGAGATTATAGGCAGCTTTGTGTTGAGATTCAGAAAGTAGGTCGGACTGGAGCTTAGTGTGCAGCCGTTAATAGAGAAATGTAATATACCGAAGTGCTTCCATGAGAGGATTGCGGGGGTCCAGTCAGATTTGGTGATGTTGGAGGAAAGAAAAAAAAAAAAAAAGAGAGAGATGACAAATGATTGTCACTGGCAGCCCTGACTCGTGTCAATCATATCTTTACTGATATTACAGATTGTCTTCCTGGTTGGTCAGTTATGTTTTTTTTCCTCTCCAACCCTACGACTGTGTCAGTTTTAGTCCAGACTGTGATTTCTGGACTAAATTTCTGGAAGATGTGGCTCCTTCCCAACACAATGGATTTGGACAACTACATTTTTTCTCCTTGACTATGAGTGAGATAAAAACAGTTATATAACATCTACATACCACCATGAAATAAAACTGCACTGGAACACACACTCACTTCTACTCATTTCAATTCTTACAGAAAAAATCGTGTGGGAAATGATTTACAAATGATTATTTTCGAGTCAACGTCTTGGAACAAGCTAAAATCAGTGGGGTGAAAAACAGTTTGCTAAACTGGTTTACAGTCCAGAGATCTTTCTTTGTTTTTGTTCTCGTCAGTCATTTTATAGACACGCCCCCAACAACCGCTCGCATCGCCATAAAGCGCTATGAGAAGTCGTATGTTTATAGAGCTGTAACTCGGCTTGAATATCCGAGTTTGCTTGAAAGTTATTATCTTAACAGTCCTATTTCTATTTCACATCTTTCCTGAATGGAATTTTAGGAGATATTCCATGTCATTAAGTGTCTTCTCTTTAAATAAAGTGAATGGAGGGTTGAGACTTGTGAAATGATGTTGGTATGAAGGAAAAGCTAAAAATCACTAAAATGGTGGCTGCTGACTGTATGTAAGAAAAGTAAAAGGAGAGGGGAGTGGCTGGAGGAGGAAAAAAAAAGGCTAATCCAAGGCAAGGCACAAACTGATCCTCTCACTCCAGAGGCCAGAAAAAGGAGCACATTTGTGTTTTTAAAAGCTCGGGAGCCGGAACGGACTGGAATTCCACATCTGCTGCTCTCTGAAGTAAACCCATGTGGCTTTAGAGAGAGAGAGAGAGAGAGAGAGAGAGAGAGAGAGAGAGAGAGAGAGAGAGAGAGAGAGAGAGAGAGAGAGAGAGAGCGCGAGAGAGATATGGGGGATGTACAGAGAGTGAGAGAGAAACAGAGGGAGGGGGCAAAAAAAAAACCCAACTCACTAAGGCAGCAAACCTCCTGCTTTCAACCCTTCCCTTGCTCAAACTTTTCCCTCGCTCCCTCCCCCAGCTGGGCTGGGTCCCAGCTACTTGATCAGAGCATTAAAAGGAGGGAAGGGAGAAAGAGGAGAGGAGGAAAAAAAAGGGGAGGGGACAAAAAGGGAAAGAGAGCCAAAAGGATCTGCCAGATCCTTCAGTGTCAGGTAATAAATCACAAGTGCTGTGAAGCAACAAGAATCCAGACCCCGGGCCCCAGAGCCTGTGCTCGGCCCACTCTCTCCACCTCCTGCCCGGGCGGACACAGAGACTTTTCTTCTCTCAGGGCCACAATCACCCTCGTGCCAAGCTCTGAGGCTGTCACTCAACACTGCCGGGATTCATACAGACAACGCTGGCAGACCTCACAAGAATTTCACAATCACATCCCAAGAAGACTTTGAGACCCCTGAAGAACCTGTAGCAGTGCATTGGGCCAGGTTTACTCAGAGCTAGTCAACAGTCTGCATATAAATTCAAAGTGAACTATCTAATAAATATTGTATAAAACAACAGTTTACAAAATATTAGCCATCATCTGCATATCTTCCAGCTTTATGCCACCGAACTTCATTCAACATTTAGGAGGCTGAGACGAGGCTTAGGGAGTGAACAAGACTTCCATAATGTACTAAAACATACAGGTCGAACATTCAACATGACAGCTATGGAGAAATTTAGCTAAAGTATATAGATTAGACTTTATAAAGACGTCTCCTAAACCACACACTGCATGACATTACTCAACAACTGCACGCGAATCAAATAGGACAGAAAATATTCCAAACTTCCAAAACTTGGTATTGGTGTGGAGAAAAAAAAAAAAAGAAGTCGGTGCTGATTGACTAAGTGCTCAAGTAAATTTCATTCTTCATAAGACCCGAGTGTTAAAGAACATATAAAAAAGCCTTCTTCTTTCCAGATGGAGCTTGTGGTACTGTGTATAACTGATGAAGGCTCAAAAACAGCACATTTAAACCAAACATTTCCACCAACAAAACAGACCACACAGTATCACAGCATCAGATGAGGACTAGTGGCGGACCGGTTTTAGCGCCCGTGATTACTGCAGCAATTTTTCACATATAATCGAATGTTCTATGCACTAATCTGAACACATCCAGTTACTTCGGCACCATGGCAACGATGTTTGTCTCTAATCAGAGCCTAATGCATCAAACTGAGAGAGAAAATCGGTGACGCAGCAGCACAGCACTGGCCCGGCACGACGTGTGCGCTTTAATTTGTTCGATTTGTCAAAGTGGAGGAGGCAGTCGTCCCCGAGAACACTTTTAGAAACAGTAACTGCTGCATCAAGTGCATGCAGACAGCTTGTGTTCGTTGTACGAATAAACACTACCTAGTTAATCAGTGATCAGATTTAAGGAACTAAACCTCTGCAAACAATCACTAATGAGAGATACTGTTTATAAAAAAAAAAAAAAAAAAAAAAACATAGACTGTAAGTACTGATCTAGTAGTCAAGGATCCATGGACATCCAAAAAAAGTTTAAGGTGTGGGGCTTAGCAGTACTGCTTACTGATTGGATACATTATACACCTTGCAAAATTGCACTCGAGCTTATTATACCGTAGTGGCAGCATTTATGTATGTTTTTTTCTCATAATACTCTTCATCAACAGTTTAACCCTGTGTGAATATCTTTCTTGTTGACACAACAGCAACTTTAAGCTAAACACTTCTTACGTTGATGGATGCCATTGATTTTTTTTGACACACACACTTTTTTAGGACCCTTTTAGGCCGTCGTTTGTTCTTGAATGTGCAACCAGTGTCATGCTGCTGGAAGGAGAAGGGTGCATAAAGCTCTAAACAGACAGATCGGTAATCATGTCTTCAGAAATAAACAGCACATGCACTCAGCGCATAATGCGTACAGAACTTCATTCGAATCTGGAATCTGAGCAAAACAAGCATTCGAAAATAATTAGATAATATGTGAAGGTAGAAAATATAATCTCATGATTAAAAACTGCTCATGAAGAACAGCAAAAAATAGAGGTTGCTTTGTCCAAATCAGACAAGAACTGGTTATGCAAATGATGCACTTCTGATACTGACTTCTCCCACTCCTGAACAGCAGGTCATCATTAAGTATGGAATAAAACACTTGCTGGTATGCTGTTATATATAATCAGTGACGGGGTGGTGTGTTGCAACCTGACACAATAGCAAGTGGTGTGTGTCCCATCATAGGAGCTCTTTATTCCTCTTATACCCCAAAAGAAGCAAGCTTGTCCAGTTATCAGCAATGGTGCTGACACCCAAAACTTTACCCTATCAAATGATCAGAATCACTCACCTCCTTGTTCAGAGTCCGAGTCGTTCCTGACTGGTCCAGGCGCCACGGGAAGAGGCCTGGGAGGCCGTGGCTTTGGGGTCGGAGGAGAAATCTTCTTCTTCCCAATGAACTCCACATAGGTACCAGGGAAGTCCCCCTTTTCCTGAGTCATCTCATTATACCCAGGCAGCCAGCCTATATCCTCCGGCCTCTCGGCCAGCCCTTCACCATAACCGAGTGCTAAGAGGGCACCTTTACTCACTATGAGTATGTCCCCAACGTGCAGGTCAATGTCCTCCTCTCTCTCCTTCTTATAGTCATACAGTGCTCTGTACTGATATCCTTCTGCGCTCATCTTATTATCTTAGCAAACAAAAACCCTGAAACAAACTAGGTTTTACAACACCACTCTACAATGACCTTTTTTCTTTCCCAAACCACTTGTAGCAGCACCAAGATATTTATCTGTGGTGCAAACTATTTCTCAGAACCCTATCGATTCAATAAGAGATCATGCTGCAGTCTTCCTCCTGCAATAGTCCGATGGTTTATGTGAAACTGATTCTCCAGTGATCTAGAGGAGCCTCATGATGCTTTAGACATACTGTTTCCATCAGGTCTGCTCCAGAGCTGTGGCCAATGCAAACACCACCTGCAACACACATGAGCACATCTTTTCTTAATACTGCATATTACGCATCATATCTGACACACAGATGGGTGACGAATTCAAAGAAAAAACAGAAACGTGTCATAAGACGTTGGACCACCAGAGCCAACAGCACAGCTTTGATGCACACTGGGATAAATTCTTCACATCTCTGTTAATATTCTTTGAAAAGATGTGGTTTCAATTTGTAGTTTTTTTTTTTTTAAGATTGTGGTGTCCAAATAGATTAAGTCATGGGGAGTGGGACGGTCATAGCAAATGATTTACACCGTGTTCATCCTCATCAAACCATTTAGTTAATGAGCCCTAGTGCCCTGTGGATGGGGACGGGGTCAACATGAAAGAGATCTCGGTCGTGACGCTCGGACAGGACAGCATTATGGAATAAAAGCGATCAGTCAGAAGAACTTTGTATTGATCTGCAGTGCTACTTCTCTAAGTGGATAAGTAGACGCAAACCATGCCAGGAAAAATAAATACGACTGCACTGCTGTGCGCTCTTTTTTTCCTTCTTAAAATAGTCAGCCTTCTGTAAACAGACCCTCTATCTTTTAGAGAATCTTGAAATGTGAGATAAAGAAATGTCGGTAAAAGGCGGAATGCTGAAGTAAAAGGCAGGTTATGAGACCGTTAAAATAAATCTATTGATAGTGGTACTTTTTTTTTTTTATCACCTTTTAACATGCACTGCTATTGATGAAACAGAGAAGTAACATTTTTCCCCTAAACAGAATGCAAACATTTGCACCAAGTTCAGAAAAACTTCTCTTTTTCCCCCTTGTATACACTGAATTTATAATTTATTAGCGTACTGCAATGTGTAAAATAATACGATGTTTATTGTCATTATTATTCTTTGCCATTCTTTTCACTTGTATGAATCTAATCTCTTGTAATGCGTTTAATTAACCTCACCATTAATGCATTTTTCTATCTTTAGTGCTTTTTAGCAGAAGTAGAAATTTTGAGCATTAGTTAATAAGACCGAAATACGAAATGGCTCCCGATGGTCTATACAATACATTAGATTGGTTTGAAATAGTTTATGCACCTTTTCATGCACCTTTATACCGAATATAGAGAAATATCGTGTAACCTAAAAACTAGAGACGGAGAAAACAGCGATGAAGTTTATTAAAAGCTTTGTATAAATATGCGTCGCATCCCAAATCAAGCACTGTATCGGTACTTTCAAAGTAAAGAAAATAAGCAGAGATGAATAAACGACGGTAAATAATCGTAATCCAATGCCGACAGTGTGATGCCTCGAGCTAGCTAGTTGCACGCGCTCACACACCACTCGCAACACGACACCATTAAATGTGTGTATAGATTTTAATAACGCTAACTAGCTGCGTGTGTGTTAGCTGCCTGTGCATGGCGAGAGTTTTGACAGATTAGCAACGTTACAATAAAGTAAAAATAACACTCCGATCGTGTCGCTTAGTTCGCCATTCCCAACTGCGCTAACGTTAGTCCATGCACGAGCTTCTCCTGATCAACGGAACAAACTGTTCCAGACCATTCGAACAAACTTCGTTAGTTATTTAAATTAAAATGAGTTAAAATGATAAAATAAATGAAGTACAAGTGTTACAATGTCCATGATAATGGATATCTGACCACAGGAATATACGCCTGATATAAATAAAAGTTAAAAACTTACTTTGGCAACTTGTATGGAGTCCAGTCAAAGCTGGGCCAAGAAAATCCTTCCTTCGCGTAAAAAAGTGCAGCTAACGATAGCTAGCCGCGTTAGCTCGACAAGATAGCTCTCACAAAACATAAATGAAGCTCGTGTTTAACAAAAAATCCACTCCAAACGACGCTTCTGGTAGAAATAATGGGTAAATGTCGAATAATTCCCACTCCAAAATCGCGTTTTTACACAAATATTTGAAACTCAAAGACGTGGCTCGTGCAGTCTATAATCACGACGACTCCGCCCGAGTGGCTTTAGCACGAAGGCGAACCGATTCCCAGGCACGTCGAAACTCCATCACGTCAATCAATGACGCCTGGCTCAAATCCCCGCCCCAAAGCAGTACACTCCGCCCCTTTCGCCTTTGCACGCAACTGGCTCGTGGAGCTACAAAAACTTGCTCACGCGCATTTCGACAGCCCGTGTAGTGTAGCGATGGCGCCGCTTCGTCCCTATCACGCATGCGCTTGTTTTTTTTGTGTGTGTGTGTGTGTGTGTGTGGGTGTGTGTAAAGCTTTGTAATAAACTGAACAAATACGCCATTGTTCAGAATTCTAATAAAATCGTATATTTCTCTGTAGACATTAAATGTGCCCACAATCCTCCATGATGTATTTTTCATTTGATGCTAATTTCTGTAAAGGTTCTGCAAAAGCCCATAGCAAAACTGTACAATTTTAAATAGCACAGCAAAGTTCAACCAAGATGTTCCATTGTTGTCGCCTGGTTTAATTACTTAGACAAGTAAGATAGAAAGATAGAAAGATAGAAAGGATTTTCTTTATGAGTGGCAGATCAAACTGAAGATAAGCAACAGCACTCAGATGCACACTTATCCCAGACATGAGTGATGTATGATGAGTTAAAATTGTGATACAAGGATAGTTATCGTTCAAAGTGTCATAGAGCTGTTCATTTATTTTATTTATTCATTTATTATTTAGAAATTATTATTGTCATGTCAGCAAAAATCTCACAGAAAGAAACCTGCCCTCCTTCAAAAACCTGTTCTCTGGAGTCAGAAAGCAAACAGAAAATGAATCGTCGACCCCTCACACCCAGGCCACCACATATTTGAACTTCTTCCCTCCAGCAGGTGCTTCAGGTGTGTGTGTGTGTGTGTCAGCATGCATACATCAGAAAATATCTTTTCACCTGCAGTCAAACTCAGTTACACTTCACGACAGCCTCACTGACAGCGTTGTGTTTTGTGTTTCAGTAACTTTCCTCTGTGTGCAACAATCTTCTCTGTGCAACAGTCGTATGTGC
This sequence comes from Bagroides melapterus, assembly GCA_028566695.1. Taxonomy (NCBI): domain Eukaryota; kingdom Metazoa; phylum Chordata; class Actinopteri; order Siluriformes; family Bagridae; genus Bagroides; species Bagroides melapterus. The sequence goes on from JAOTRN010000030.1 coordinate 3,295,492, forward strand.
TTCTCTTCTTAGCAAAAAGGTGTGTTATATTTCTAGTGTCTGTCCTTGTCTTTGTTATCTTTTTGCTCTGTGTCATGTCTACTAGCACAAAAAGAACACAACAGTTGAGTTAACCCTGTATACTGTGGTGTACTGGGCCAATAAAACATGTCTCTGATAGTGTTATATCACAGCTCTGTCAATTTCTTCATCAGAATCAGTCACAACATGTCGAGTGAGTTACTGTTAAAGCAGCCTTAACAGCGGAAATATGTATATTAATGACATCATACGAATACGGTATCATTTCTACAATAACTAATACACAGAAATTAATAAAGTATTCGAAGTGACTGAATGAAGAACAACAGTTAATGTAGTGACGTTTTGAATAAAGAGATATTTATTTTACATCAATGGAATGAGTCTCCAGTGTCAGGACTAACATGGAATGGTCTTTGGGTTACATTTACATTGTACGACAGATGATCTCATCTGGAGCAACTTACATTCTTAACTTATTTTTATACAACCGAACAATTGAGGGTTAGGGGCCTTACTCAGGGACCCAGCAGTGACAGCTTGGTGGACCTAGGATTCAAACTCACAACCTTTCAACTGGTAGTCAAAACAAAGAAGACACACAAAGACATAAAGAAAAGAATCCAAGCTTACATTTCTTTATATGAATATATTGAGATGAGTTTTGGTTTCGGATTTGAATTAAAAGAATTTTGCAGTTTATTTATTCTGTTGTGTTTATCCACCGCTTCATTTCCTGTACTGTTTATCTTACTCAGACTGGAGTCTGTATAACAAGAGGACTCGGAGCACAAGGCAGTGGACATTTCAGGGCACATACACACACACGCACACACACACACACACACACACACACACACAAAATCATCCACTCATTCAGACACTACGGACGATTTAAAGATGCCAATCAACCTACAGCATGTGTTGGGGAGGAAACTGGAGTAGACAAAGGAAACCCCTGAAGCACAGGGAGAAGATGCAAAATACACACACACACACACACACTGGGCGGAGTCTGGAATCAATCAGGGTTAATTAATATAATGAGTGTGTTGCTGAACATATTATGAGTGCTCGTATTTATATAACTACATTTTTTATGCTCTAATGAAACGCGCTTGCATCCGATCCAGAGAGTGTTCCTGCCTCACACCCCGTGTTCCCATGATGCATTTCAAATCCACCAGGACCCTGACCAGTATAAATGCCTTACTGACAAAAGAACAACCCGAAAACATTATTAACAGCCAAAAACTTTATTAGCGTGTCATAAAACTTCTGCATCACATGTCATGTGAGGTTTCAAGCTTCTAATATACTTCAGATTTTTCCAGAAAAAAAACCCTAACAAGTCGTTCATGCAACACAGGCCGCATTGTAACGACCTCCGGAGTCTCCCACACGCCCTCGCTGTTTGCAGTGATTAGATGAAGCTGAATGAGTTTAGTGACTCCTTCGCAGAAACGTAACACTGAGCTTTCTCAGAAAGGAGCATGTGAAGTCATGGCTAATTCACTGAACACAGCCTTAAAGCAGTTCACTAACCCAAAGACACGCTGTGCAAAAGAAGGAATGGGAAAAGAATTTCAGAAGAATATGAAGATGGTGGTTGATTGGATTCAGGTCCTTTCCTCTCCGTATGGCACGGATGCCGTTGAGGACATTACGAAGGAAGGTATAATACAGGAATACAGGTCATATTTATAGATTATACATCAGTTCTCTCTCTAAAAAGTTTCTGAGTTAATGCATTTATTTATTTAACAAATAGATGAATAAATTTATCAAACAAATAATCTGATTTATCAAATAAATAATTGAACCAATAAACAAGACATGCTTAATGAAAAAAAAATGAAACGAACAGAAAGTTTATTGTGTTCAGAATGAAGGTCATGAGGGAGATTTTTATTATTAGCCCTCAGTCAAACTTTAGTGTGGAGTTAAAACAGTGTGAGAAATGATATAAATGAGCTGGAAGTCTAATACAATAACGGATTGGAACAAGGGTAT